>NKZK01000614.1:0-95694 GCA_002370145.1 [Candida] ipomoeae | reverse complement strand
ACTATACTACACTATACTATACTACACTATACTATACTATACTATACTACATTATACTATACTACACTATACTATACTATTAGTAGTATGATTGGAATTAGTAGTATTATTGGAATTAGTAGTATTCTTAGTATTAGTAGTATTATTGGAATTAGAATAATTAGAATTATTAGTATTGTTAAAATAAGTAGAATTAGGCCTACGCTGTCGAATCCTAATGGCCATTCAAGAGTTACAAAACATGCAAACTGATATTATACAATAGAGTAGTATGAACAGCACTCTACACTCTAGCAATATATACAGGCAGTTAGTATAAATTACGACGTATACTAGTAGAAGTAAGTAGTAAGTAGTAAGTAGTATTATATAGAGTAGTATAGTAGAGAGTAGTATAGTAAAGAGTAGAGTAGAACTGGAGAGTACAGTACTGGGAGTATTTAGACTACTATGATTTGAAGTATAGAGTAGTATAGTATAGAGCAGTATAGTGTTGGATCCACCATATGTAGTGCTCTACCTATTGAGGTATTTGGATCCCACACTGTCTAATCCTCACAATGGCAATTCTATAACGACGATACTCTACTATCATTGTACGAGGTACCAGATGTGATAAACCCGAGGTACCAGGAGAGAATGCGGAGAGTTTCCCAGCTTGTACCTTGCAACAACCGGTTGACTAGGCACTCCGAGGTCAGCTACTTAAGTAGTCAGATTCCTCCCTCTGGAGAACCATCGGCGAATGAACATATTAAACAGAGTGCCTAACGTAACCAGAATCTAACATAGTGGGTCTACATATAATTTGTTAGATTCTTGTTGTAACGTTTAGTACTAAGTTATCTGTATTCGTTGATGATTCCCCAAAAGGAGGAATCTAAGCTATTCAAGAGAAGGGACGCGCTGGTAGCTGGCTGGAAGGTGGCTGGTAGATATCAGGCGGAGAGGCTTAATAATACCTCAATAGGTGGGGCACTACCTATGGTGGATCTGACATAATTTATACCTAAAAAATTAACCTAAGAAGTTATGCCTAAGACTTTGATCCTTCCAGAGCTAACTGGGGTATAGCTTTATGTCCTGTTCATAGGGTTATTACTCAACAGTAATCACTAGACAGTACCCACTAGACAGTACCCATTAAACTGTTTTTCCCATAGTAATACCCACTGGAAGTAGTATTCACAATAATCACTCAACAGTAATCACTCAACAGTAATTGCTAGACTGTAATCATCGGAATGTAGTACCCACTAGACAGTAGTAACTTCTATGTCTAGTCTGAGTCTGTCTAGTCTGAGTTCAAGTCTAGTCTGAGTCTGAGTCTGTCTACATTCATGATAAGTATATCTATCTACCTAGCATGTCTGAAATGAAATCTCCATCCATCCATCGATCCATATATGAAGAAGCATATCTAGATCTGTGTGTTATGTTCTTTGATACATTTATGCCTAACTGATACTATGTTCGTTGATGGTTCTTCAAAGAGAGGAACCGGAGCGGTTTATATATATATATATATTTGAGAGAAACGTGGCATTCGAAAAACTCTCCATCAGAACAATGGTGAGGATTGTCATCATGGTACGAAGTACTATGATGGCCATTGCAAACTCCGTATCACACCCATCATCGTTCTTCTTACAATGATGGCCTGGCCACTGTTCGGATCGGAAAGAGTAGGCTTCATAATGCCTCTATATGTAGTGTCCTGCCTATGGTGGATCTAACACTGTGGATATTATATCTGAAATGTCTGTGTGGATGGATATTAAAGCAGATCTTCAATATGGTACTTAAGATGGTACACCAACGTGCCATTGGCCTTTTTCAATCCTATTGCAATATTGCAAAAGTAGTATTCTGCTTGAATATGGATTTCTTCCATAGTAATGGTGTTCCAGTTATCCAGTTATCACTAGACAGTACTCACTCTAGAATTTAGAATTTAGTAGCACGCAATGTGAACAGGTGGTGGTTAACAATGCTTTAAAGCCCGGGCTGGGACATTAAGTACACCCACAAGTACCTTCATGGTACACAAGAATCTAACATTAGTACTAGAAGAATCCAACACTAGTACTAGAAGAATCTAACATTGGTACTAGTTTACTACAATGAATTGGACACTTATACCAGGACAGAGATCAATGGTTTAGTTCCTAGTCTCTAGCCTCTAGTCTATAGCCTCTAGCCTCTAGTCTCTAGTACTACATGGTGCTTTAGTAGTTAACTCTGTATATCCTAAGCCTGCTTCTACACCAACTCAGCGAAAACAAACACCGAGTCGGCCAGCTCCAGAGTACATCCCAGGCACCAAGACTTTACGGCCCCAAATTAACACTATGTCGAGCCACACCAAATCCTCCATTAGCAGCTCCAGCTCTAGTGATAAAGAGGCATCCAGGCGCAAGTCATCCAAGGTCATGGACGTTTCTCCACCAATAGCCGTGGAAGCAGCATGGCAACAATATTTGGGGCCGTTGGAGAGAGTTATTAATGTGGGACTGGCAATTGTTAGGAAGCAGCCAATTTCAGTGTTTGAGAAGAAACACAAGGGTCTCATTCATGATGCTCCTCTTGGGTTTGTCTAGTGTATAGTCCCTGGTATAAGATTCTTTGGTTTAGTAGTCACCCAATGTTTATATACTTCCATTTACTTTTCTATTTTGACGGTATCTTGAGCTTTAAAGATAAGTCGCTGGGAGAAACTCGCTGGGAGAAACTCGCTGGGAGAGAGTGTCAAATTCAGTTAAATTACACATACACCATGAAACCAGTCACATGTAGCATCTAGTGGTAGATATTGAAAGCCCTAAATGGCAAGAGTTTTGGTGGTTATGGACACATTTTTTGTAGTAGGAAAAGTTCAGAGGTGAGCACACACCGTCTATCTTCTCCGTCTATCTTCTCCATCTACTTCTCCGTCTACTTCTCCGTCTAATTCTCCAACTCTCCCTCTATCTTCTCCGCCTTGGTGGTGGAGGCACAGGTGATGGTGCTTTCTTTTGGCGTATTTTTTTCCTATAAGCGTCTTTGAGTGGTAGAGACGTGCTAAGGAATAGGCGGAAGGCATTTGGTAGCAAGAAATTCTTTAGGTATGTCCATCAAACCGAGGGTTTGGCGACACATGAGCCCTAGGTATTTCTCAGGCTGCGAGAGCTTTCAATGGAGCTCATGAATACATTTGAGTTGTTCTCCTCGGAAATATTCCCCTCTGAACCGAAGTTCTCCCCATCTGTAGATTATCCTCATCTGTAGAGTCAAAACATTATCCTCATCTGTAGAGACAAAAACTTATCCCCATTTGTAGAGTCAAAACATTATCCAGCAACTCTTGGTTGTGGGAGTGTGTCCTTTTTCGTGACAATTGTAACACACCACACCTGAGAAGTCCTTCAGGTTACCACCTTGCTTGACAATCTTGCCATTCTTTCTGGTAAGGCTCAAGGCATTGTCTTATTTCAGCAAGGGATTGTTCGGGTACTTTAACAGTCGAGTTCTTGTTAGGAAGTACAACCAGATCCTTTCTTAAACCCTTATCAAAGACTTTGATGATTTGCTTAGTGTCGTACCCGTCGCTCATGAGGCACATAAAATAAACAACTTCACTCATGCCTCTGAAATGCCAAGTTCTGGAATCCAAACCCCGTTGATTGTGACTGTGTTCGGCAATGTACACATAGCTTTCCCAATTCGAGAGTTTGCCTTGACGGATGCGACTCTGGTAAAGGAGAAGGACTCATTGGATGGATTTTTATGGTTGATTCAAGTGCCATTAACTGGTATCTTCCATAGGGGAATTATACACTACCATTATACACTACCACTATTCAGTACTACCACTATACATCACTACCACTATACACCACTATACATCACTACCACCACTATCTTTTTACAGTATACACCACCAATATACACCACCACTATTTGTTTACAGTATACTAGAGTACTGGACTAGTAGAATTACAATAAACTATGAACAATAGAGTAGTGGAGAATTACCATATTATGAATAATAGAGTAGCACACTTTCCGTATACATACTCAAGACTACTTCAGACCATCACAGCTTACATACCAATACATACCAATATCCCATCTACAGTAGAATATACAGTAGAAGCCCATCAACATCAGGACACTAAAGGTAACCAAGAATGAGGTAAAATGATCCATTCGACTGCTTCTCTTAAACCTGCAACAAACCTGTGACAAACCTGTGACAAAAATCTGTGACAACAGCTTTGGTGGTTTACGTGGGTTTCGTGGCTCACATAAACAGTACTGGTATCCACTAGTAGTAGTAGTAGTAGTAGTAGTAGTAGTAGTAGTCAGTAGTATAGTATAGTAGTAGTAGTCAATAGTAGTAGTCAATAGTAGTAGTCAGTAGTTAAGTAGTACTAGTAGTATAGTACTAGTAGTAATAGTAGTAATAGTATAGTAGGTAAGTAGTATAGTAGTACTAGTAGTAGTACTAGTAGTATAGTAGTACAGTAGTACAGTAGTATACTAGTAGTAGTAGTAGTAGTCAGTAGTAGTATAGTAGTGATAGTAAATGTAACAGTATAGTAATGGGTAGTTAGTACTGATACTAGTAGTAAGTAATAAGTAGTAGTATAATGTGTTAGTATAATGTGTTAGCATAATATGTTAGTAGTAGTAGAGTAGAGTAGAGTAGAGTAGAGTTGCAATCAGTAATCAATAGTAATCAATAGTAATAATAGTAAACAATAGTAATCAATAGTAGTCAATAGTAATCCACGTGGTTTTCTTGGTTCACGTGGTTTGCGTGGTTCTCCCAATTCCCTATTGAACCTGCACTCTGTTGTATATTAATATATACTTCATATCAGTCGTCTACTCGTCTACTGTTGCCTAGCCTTGTCCAGTCACAAATCGTGTCTTCACCAAAAACTAGCAAAAATACCGAAATAATGTTTATTGTCTACAAAGTCGTGCCGTGCACAATACTGTCCAGAAAATGTCCAATGGGTTTTTCCACAATAATCAACTATTGTCTATTGTCCATATTGTCTTGCCTCAAATTGTCTCATACATATTTCGTGTACTACAATTGGACACAACAATTTACCAAATGTCTAGGCAATTGTCCAACATTGTCCAAATTTGTCCACGTTGTCCAGATTGTCCAGATTGTCCAAATCTGTCCAAATATGTCCAAGTTTGTCTACCCTAGACATAATGCCTAGTCAACCCGTGTAGAACTCAAAATGCCGTTTCTAGTCTACTACATTCGTCTAAACAATTGTCAACTCGTATAAAACCCAACTTGTCCAATTCGTCCAGTCGTGTAATACTCAATTTGTCTAATTCGTCAAGTCGTGCACCACCCAATTCATCTAATTCGTCTAATTCGCCTAATTGACAATACTTGACGGGCATAGGAATACATAAGCAGCAGTAATCCCTTGAAATCTGAAACCGACCAACAACCAGGATAAAGCTGTGTTGAGCCTGCACCTAGTATATCACGTGATATAACATCAATATATTACATGCAGTCTGTGAAAAAAACAAAGCTTGGCGAAACCAACCAATCACGGCACTCCAATACAAATTGCAACATTGTTGCTAATTACAATTCAATTACCAAAGCTACAAAACAAATTTAGACCATTATCTATTAATGTACGGAATATGACGGGAATGGGGAATCAGATAAAAAATTGTTTGTGGAAAACCACATTATAATGTTTAAGTAACATCAACCTAAGAGGACTTTTCGTGTTGAGTGGACACTCTGGCCATGGAGACCAAGAAGTCCTCAACAGATCTGTCGTGAGCCGGCTTCTTGCCGGACTTGCCATTGCAAAGGTCGTCAAAGGCCTGGGAAGTAGACATCAAGTAGTAAGCACCACCCATGACACAGAAGACACCGAAAGAGAAGATCCAGGTTCTGACAACGGACACAATGTCGGTCCAGTTTTGAGACCACCAGCCGAACAAGGTGAAACAGGTGGCGATGATGTCAACAATCAACACGGCACCGGACAATTGCCAAGATGGGATGGAAGACCAGAAAGGACCGTTGGCTCTGGTGATGAAAATCAACCAGTTCTCAGTCAAGGAGATTTGCAAGAACAAGACACCGTCAATGGCACCGAAGTTCTGGATGATACCACCCTTGCTCATGAACATGGTGGTCAAGGTGATCCAGGTTCCGACAGCCAAGATTATACCCAAGATGATAGACATACCCCACAATCTAGGAAGGTTCCACTTAACTGGGTGTGGGTCGTAAGGAGCATTGTCGTAAGCAATAGCCAAGGTAGCAACATCAGCGAAAATAGCAATAAACACAACCAAGTCAATGTTCAACGATCTGTTCAAGATGGCAATCCACAATCCAAGGAAGATCTCCAAGTGCAACGACAAAGCGATACGGTACACAACGTAGGCGTACATTCTGTGGAAAATCTGTCTGGAAGTCTTCAAAGCATCAATGATAGCAGACAAACCTGGGGCAAGGAAAACAATGTCAGCAGCGGAACGGGCAGCATCGGTAGCACCTTCGACGGCAATACCAGTGTCAGCCTTCTTCAACGATGGGGCGTCGTTGACACCGTCACCGGTCATGGCAACCAAGAAACCTCTGTTTTGCAAAATCTCAACGGCGTTGTACTTGTGTTGAGGGAACACTTCAGCGAAACCATCAGCGTTTTCAACAAAGTCAGCAATCTCAGAACCAGCCATGTCACCACCGCCAGAAAGACCCAATTTTTCAGCATCGTAGATGTTGGTACCAAGTCCCAATTGTCTGCAAGTCTCCTTAGCAATACCAACGGCATCACCAGTCAACATCTTAACTCTAAGACCCAAGTGTCTGGCCTCGGAAACAGTTTGAGCAGTGTCATCTCTTGGAGGGTCCATACATGGCATAATACCCAAGATTTCCCAGTGGCCCTCACCTCTCTTTCTGGCAACACCCAAAGATCTGAAACCTCTGGAAGCAAACTCAGCAACAGTGTTTTGGTAGTTCTCGTGGACATCCTCAGGAATAGGGTGGTCATCTTCAACAGTCTTCAAGACGAACAATGGAGCACCCTTGACACAGATAATTCTCTCACCATCTTCACTTTCAACAATAGCGGTAACCTTCTTGGAAACTGGGTCGAATGGTTGGAACTCAAGAACTTTGTACTTGGTCAAAGCAGCCTTAGCTCTTGGGTAGTTAATCAAAGACTTCAAGAAGGCCTTGTCAATAGCGTCCAAACCTTTCTTCTTTCTTGAAGCAGCCAAACAAGCAGTCAACATCAAGTCGTCAGCCTCAACACCCTCAACAGTGTATGGTTCGTGCAAGGACAACTTGTTCTTGGTCAAAGTACCGGTCTTGTCGGAACACAAGATCTCGACACCAGCCAAGGACTCAATAGCAGACAACTTTTGAACAATAGCTTGCTTCTTAGCCAAGTAAGCAGCACCGACGGCCATGGTAGTGGTGACCACAGCGGGCAAACCAACTGGGACACCAATGATGGTGATGGCCAAGGTGTGTCTCAAGATGGCAACGATTCTGATGGATCTGTAGAAACAAGCGACCCAAACAACCAACAAGGTGACAATAACCAAAACCAACAAGATCGTACCGATACCGTTCAAGACTTCGGTAAAGTGACCTTGACCACCAGAAGCCTTGTTGACCAAAGCAGCAGCACGTCCAGTGAAGGTGTTGTCACCAGTAGAGGTAACAACCATGAAAGCTTCACCGGTCTTGACAGTGGAAGAAGAGTAACAAGAGTCACCGTGTCTCTTGTCAACAGCCAATGACTCACCGGTGATGGCGGATTGATCGATTTGCAACAAGCAGTCCTCAGAGACAATTCTACCATCGGCAGGGATGACAACACCATCCTCCAATTGCAAAATGTCACCAGGGACAATCTGGTTAGCCTCAACCTCAACCAAAGTACCGTTTCTGATGACGTTGGCGGAGTTAGCCAAGGTCTTCTTCAATTCGTCAACAATAGAACCAGCCTGGTATTCTTGAATGAAACCAACACAGGCGTTCAACAAAAGCAAAGCACAAATAACACCAAAATCGACCCAGTCCTCCAAACCGGCAGCCAAGACGGCGGCGGCTTCCATAACGAATTGAATTGGGCCAACGAAAAACATAATGAACTTAAGAATCATGTTCTCCGACTCTTCAGCCATCTGGTTCAAACCGTACTTCTTTCTTCTCTTGGCCACATCCTCATCAGTCAAACCAACAGAAGGGTCGGTCTTCAACAACTCCTCTGGCACTTGCTTGAAGGAAGCACCATCGTCTTCCTCCTCGGACTCGTCGTCGTCCAACCCTTGGTGGGATTGCAAGTCCATAATTAACTGATCAATGTCTTCGTCATCGTCATCGTCTTCAGTAGACTTGTTAACCTTTTCTACAGTAGGTTCAGTTGCACTCATTGTGGTGGGGGGGATTAAATCAAAAAGACAACTGAAGAGAAAAGAGGAAAAAAGAAAAAATTTTTGGTGTGGGACGGGGGGACGGGTGATTTATATGGGAATTTTGGTTGCCAGTTTTAGACGCCTGCCGGCTCACTAAATTAGGTTGGGTTTTTGCATTATTTTTTTTTTTTTTTATTTTTGCTTTTCTTGCGGTTCCGACATATCGTTTGTTTTACTTTTATCCCGCTAGCGCCGGCCCAGTGAGGGAATTTTCTGTTATAAACAAATAATGCACGCATTAGGAAGGCATGTCGCACTCGCACAGCTTGCACGAGCTTGCATGCAGAATAATGTCGCGCCCGCGGGCCCTCCATGCGGCTGCCGGAATTCTTGCTCGCTCAATCTCTGGCCGCCCCTTGGCGGGTCATACCCCCGGTTATCGCCATGCCCCGGATACCGCCCCGAATAACGCCTCCCCGGATAACGCACCCGGATAATGCCCTGTCCAAGATAACACCCTGGCCCCGGATCTCAAAAACTCACGCTTACATTGGCTTCTCTATGTAAATCCCTCCCTCGATCCCCGGTACCTCTACAATCTCTAGTGACTGCTCCAAACTAGGATATATCTCCGGTGCGCGATATCGCTGACGCAAAGGCGGAGGTACGGGTGTGAGTGCAAGTGGCGACATTACGTAGCCACACGTCCGGGTAACCATCCTTGGTTATCGGCCCTGTTGTGTCTTATCGCTGGTGTGCACTCTTCCGGGGGGAGCATCCGGTCGTGCCGGCCTGAGATTTGAATGTCGGCATATGTCCCAGGACCAATGTCGTCGGAGGGCATCGGGTACACAAATGTCGTCGCCAGCACAACAGACAAATGTCGCCGGTCAGGAACCGGCTTTGCCGTCCAGGAACCGGTACCCCCACCTAATGCGGCCGATACTCCGAGCATGCCCCATTCCACGTCTTAATCTTGCTTGGAGGTCTGTACTATGCAATACTAGACACTGTAGTGAAGTAAATTTCTAAGCTGCTTTGAAGGGGAGATTGTTTCATGCCCGCCTCGCGCACGCTCCAGAATTGTTTCGTATTGTTTCGTATTGTTCACTATTGTTTCACAATGGTTTTAGGCTTGTTTCAGCCATCGACTCCGCCCACCCCATACCTAGAGATGCACCATAACGTTACATCTGGGTTTCGCTTAACATCGGTCCTACTGCATTCCGTATCGTTACTCTACACTAGTGTATGCCGCTTGAGCTGTGCGCAGAAGCATTATGTCATCGAGCACTGCTGCGGTCCTGCACACAGCCCGGGGAGCCTCTCCAATTAAACTCCCCCAAATGCACCTCTGCTGCATATCAGATTTCCCTCACTATGCCCCACCACCAACCGGGGGTGGGCTCCGACATTATCTGCAACAACCGGAAGTCAAGCCATGAGCCGGTTCAATGACGCCATAGTGTGAAGATCCGACACTGGCGACTTTTCTTTGCCTGGTGAATGTCGGCTGGGGGCCACAGAGACATTTCCCGGACCAGCCGCACCTCCATGAAAAAGAAAATCCCCAATGTCGCTGGCAATATGTCTTCCTGTTTCAGTACCGCACTTGCCAAGTTTTAGCGCACAATAAGCCCAGTACCCCGCGACATTCAAGCGATGCTGCGCCCATGTGGCCCATTATTGGCAACCTTCTGCGGCCTTTATGTAGAGCAGGAAGATATGGGAGAACCGGGGCCCATTTGGCTGGGTGCAGGAGCAGACATAGTGGCACGACATTGTCGCCCGGGGCCGAACGAATGTCGCAGTGTCGCGCCCTGGGTCGGTCGTACCGAACCAAGTGCCCGGATAGGATTGGGCCTTTCCCAAATGGGTGTGTTTCCATGCTATCAGGCCCGATTGTGCAGGTACATTCCAAAACAAATATGCAGTGGTGCGTGCGCATGCACATCCTCCCCATGGCATATCATCAAGTCTTTCTTGACCGAAACTCTCTCTAGCAGCCCTCGATATCCACGTCCCGGTGGCACCTTAGACTTCCGGTTCTCGCCACCGTCCCTCAAATCTAATCGTGTTTGTGTGCATATCCCTTCTGGTGTATATAAAGGAGCGTAAATCCTCTCTCATCCCTCGTATAAAAAATTTAGTCCGTTTTATTCAGTAGCCACACATTTTTACACTACAAGGTTCGTATGATACCAACATGGAATAACATCAACTACGGGAAAAACCGAACTACACAAAACAGAATGTTCCACAGAATGTTCCCTTAAACTTAGTACACTCTGAGACGTCCTATTGGACTAATACGACATACGACGTCTATGACACCATTACTATTAAAATGTGGTACTACACACAAGGATACTCACTATAGGACAGTACGGAATCCATGGTTAGGTGTATGGCTTATAGTTGCGCCAGAGTTTATCGCCATAGCAACATATGGATACAGTTTTACAGCCATGCTGCATCCGCCAGTCTGGGACACCAAATCTTGTGTTATGTGAGAGGCTGCAGTGTCTCGTATCCATTTGAGGGGTTTGCGATTGACACACTTCCAAAAGCGAGCCGAATGTCAACAAGCGACATATTGCTTTTTTTCAATTTCTTTTTTCGCTCGCTCGGGGTTTTTGCCCCGTCATGGGGCCAGTTTTTTTTTCCGCGCGGGACAAAAATCTCTCAGAAATGTCGCATGCACGGGGTGCCGGATGTGCCGATAATTCGGCATACACTGTTGGCGCCGTGCCGACGTTTATCCGGCACTTGACTCGGTGCTGGCGCTCAAAACTGCCGAGCTGGGCATTTGCAAGCAGTGGGCCTCCTGCAGCCAGCGCCCATTCCGGAAAGTTGCAATTGTTGCGTCCTTCCCCAGCGGGACCCTCTGTGGCATAAGGGCACGTCACGTGACCCCTCAGCCGTTTGCAGCCTCCAACTCCAACTCAAAGATGAATAAGCTTAATAATAGTGGGTTGCATTTTTGGCCATTTTATGGTCCACTCATGTTTTTGAGATTTAACCTTATACGGGGTATTCGCCGGGGTGATTATCAGGTGATAGTCAGGTGACATTCAGGTGAGATAATCAGGTGACTGGCACTCAAGTGCCATAATTGTTCTGCTGGTGTGCGATGATGATGACTTAAAATTGCATGATCGAAACGGGAAATGATAGCGAGATTGAGTTGGTCATGTGACCACCGCTACTGATTACTACAACGCCATGAGTGTGGTATTACTGTGGGTCTGAAATTACCAAAATGGCTATGGTAACTTTGGTCTTGATATTACTGTGATTGCTTCAATTAATCACTGCACCGTCTTCTTTTTTTGCATCCACCACCGGATTGGGCGAATCACCTTCAGACACACATACATGAAACTTCCAATGAGACGGAACGCAGCCAAAACACACACGATCCACAAGATCACCGTCAAGAAAATTGTGGCGTTTTTGGAGTCGTTCCAGATATCGTTCTTGTTGCCTCCTGCAGCCAACACAATTCCCACCAAGATGGCATTGGTGAACATCCAGATCAACACCGTGACCGTCCGGATCAATGCATAATAGTGGTCGTCCTTCTCCTTCTTGCTCTTTTGCTTGACTTGGGGCACAATGGGGACCTTCAAGTCCTCAAGGATGTTCACATACTTCTGCTCCAATTCCTCGCTGGACCCCGGCACCACCGTCATCACCAATTGGCCATCCACGTCACTCACCTTGGCCGATCCCAAGTCCTTGGCCTGCGGCGTGTCTCTATTACCCCAGGAAACATCGTGGATGTTACAGAAGGAGTAGATGTTCAACACATTGACATAGGACGGCGAAAGCAAGAGGTACTGGAGGAACGACGTGAACATGAACGACGGCTCTCCGTGCAAAATGGCTCCGAGGAAGTATAGCAAATATGTGCTGACCATGGAAACAACCAAGTCCCGGAACTTCTGGTTGGTGAAGAGCATGGCCGGCTCGAAGTAGCCCTTGTTCTCGCGCATCACCAACTTCACGGTATTGATGGCCAAATAAATGGCACCGAAAAGCAAGTATGCCATCAATATGGCGAAAAACACACACAAGGTGTAATAGAACTTGCGGGTTCCCCTAGGCGTGTTACCAAATGCCAACACAAAGGCACAGATGACACATGCAACATAGATCACGAGGAACGCCAACGAAATGTACTTTCCTAGCGTGAAACCCACAACCGTGGAACCCAAATTATTGGTCAAAATGCGGAACACCAAGAAAAACGACGACAACGAGAACCATGCCACACATACCGTGACCAAGTGGTAATAGAACTCCAACTGGAGCCACAACTTCCTCAAGAGCGAATGGTTGGATTTCCAGATCTGCGTCCAGTGGAAAATCGAATACATGGCCGCAAACAACGAGCCGTTAAGCCAACGACGCCGTTGCAACACGAAATCATCGATCATTTCCGGAACATCGGTTTCGGCCGTGGCTGAACTCACGTACCGGAGCACATAGTTCCGTTCCTTCTTGGCCACCAACTCAAAGCACAAGATCCGGTCCTCGGCAAGGTACATGTTGGAGGTGAAGATGCCGGACTCCTGGAAGTTGCGCTCCTTCAAATCGGCCTCATCGTCCTCGTCGTCCTCATCGATTTTGGCGGTCTGGTGCAAGAACTCTCCCTTGAAGTACTTTTCAAGAGGTCCGTGGCCATCCACGTTCAACAACGCATCGTACCTGTATGCAGAGAAGGCACCGGGAAGCACGGAGATAAAGCCGAAGATGGACTCCATGGGCTTATCTAAAACATTGGAGATCTTATACTCGAAATTTTGGGCTGCAACCAATGGATTTGACAACAACTTCTTGTTGTGACCCAAAGCAACCCGCATCTCTCCACAAGCTCCTGCCACATTGGGGTCCTTAAACGAGCTCCACAAGTGGTAGAATGCATCCTTGCCCGGCTTGGTTCCACAGTCGAGCAAAATCACCACCTTAGGGTTCAAAAGCGGAGCAAACGCCTGCAAACACCAACGGTGAGAGTTGATTTTCCGGGCATTCTTCTCCTTCAAGCAGAACACCAACTGCACAGGCGTGGACCCCACGTTCAAGTACACCCGGTCGTTGGAAACCCGCTCGATTCCCACCGTGGACGTGTACTCATACACGTGGGCCTTGACGGATTTGTTGTTGACCTTGGACTTGGCATAGCCATCCTGGAAAACACCCATGGCCGTCAACAACTTTTGCGTACGTTCATTCAACTGCAATCTTCCATCATTGACAATCACCACCGTGACCTTCTGCCAAGACCCGTGCCCCCATGCAGAATGCTTTCTATTGGTGAGGTCCTTCAAGTTATCGAGGACTCCCTTCAACGTGCGGCCAAGCAACACCTCGTCTTCGTTATACATGGTAATACACACCATGATTTCCGTCTCATGAGGCGGGCTATAGAGGTTTTGCCGCAAGGTATAGTTGAACTTGCCGAAGTTGGAGGGGCCGCATGTGACACCCGAGTACCGCATGAAAGACGTTTCGTCTCGTTCTCCCTGGCTCTGGTTGGAGTACGTCTGGAGCAAGTGCTTGGGCACGGGGGCATCGATGACGTAATTGCCGTTGACCAAACGGGCTCTTTTGATGGTCTTGGTATAATTCAACCGAGGCTTGAAGTCGTCGTCATCGAAGACGTCGCCCTTATCCTTGGCCTTGCGGGTGGTTTTTCTTCTGATTGGCTCGTCTTCTGCATCGGAGAAAAGTGAGTCGTCCTCGCCAAATGGGTCCAAGTCGCCAGTCTCCTGCAACAAGTTGGTCAGGTAGTTGTTGGCCTGCAAAGGCATCACGGGCTGTCGGTTGAAGTTCAGGTAATGGCTCATGGGGCGGCCGGGGCTCATGTTGCCTGGGCCAGGAGCATCAAAGAAACCACTGGACCGGGAATATGTGGAGGCTGGGTATTCGATGTTGTTGGGGCATGTTTCGGGGTACTGGCTGAAAGTGGACATGCGGGCGTCCAGAAACTGGACAGTGGGTGTCTTGAAAGGGGTTCCTCTGCTGTGGAGCCCACCATTCAAGTTCTCATAGAAGTCGTCGTCGGAATTATCGGATATGACCCCCGAATTGAGGAATATGTCACTACCGGTATTGGATCCCACACGCGTGTGGCGCCTGGAGCCTCGGTACTGGGTGGGCAGTTTTTGCACGGACGGGGTGGGGGTCTGGAAACTGGTTTTCTTGGCCGACTGCGCCTCGGGCATGGGGTACTTGATGATATCGGGGTAAGAGGGGTGGAGGGGGACCCGGGCCGTTTTCTCGGTGAAGTCAGAGCTATTGCTGGATGATGACTCCACGGGCCCGGTTCCAAGTTGGCCCTGGCCATTATTCTGGCCATTATTCTGGCCATTATTCTGTCCTCTGGGGGTGATTCCAGGACTGGCCAGGAGGCCTTGGGAATTAAGGTTCTGGAGTCCTATATGAGAAGGTTTTTCGTCATCGAAAAGGTCATCTTCAAAGTCCATTTTCGATTCAGTTCTGATTCGGTTCTAGTGTCTTGATTCACTTCTATGGTCTTGATTCAGTTCCTGACTATTCCAGATACAGTTTGACTCGACTAGTTAAGCAGTATCTGACTGATAAGGGCCTTTTCTCGATATTCCTCGGTTTATTCTCGGGGTTCTCGATGTGGGTGGAATTCTCGATCTTCTTTGTTGTTGATCTAGATCTATGATCTGTTTCCTGAAGATGATGCTTAATCAGGAGATAAGATTTGAGATCTAATATTTTGATCCGGGTTGGAGATCTATTTTGTTGATCTGCGTTTTTTGACCTCGATGTGATCTTCTATGGCCTCACGGAAAGAATAGTCGGAGGAGGTGGGTTTCTGAACACGATGTATGAGAGAGGATTGAATTGAATTTTCTCGATTGCGAGCATCTATTTTTAGCCGGGATACCTAAAATATAAACCGGTTTTTTTTGCTACACGCACGACCACGCAGATCCCGGGCTACATTGTCTAAAAGAGATTCCGAGTCTTGGCCGACTTTGGCCTATTCAGCCTAGACCTCGACCAAGCTTTGTTTGGATGCACCGGGGTTGTGTGCACGATATTTATGTTTCACTCGCATCGGGGAAGCGTCTGTGTGCAGGCCGCGGAATGGTTCCAGGGCGTGCGTCACGTGGAGTCCAGGCCTTCCCAATCCAGCTCATTCCATACCAGAACCACCACGCCCCACGCCTTAATCCTGAAACAAGGCTCCCCCCTGCATCCATCCTCTGCCTACAATGTCTACTCTACTCTACTCTATACAGTCTGCTCTATATCATACTAGTCTTTCCTTTTACTCTACTACTCTACTACTCTACTACTCTCTAATCTACTCTGTACAGTCTGATCTACTACTCTACTCTACTTTGTACAGTGCTACTCTGAGTACTGCTTAGTCTATACTAACTATAACAGTGTACGCTTAATTAGTCTGTGTATACTACTGTATGCAATAGTCTGCTCACTCTACACACACTTCATACTCTACAATTCTACTACTCTACTACTCTATATTAATTGAGGGAATGGTGAAGGAAGAATCTCCGGATATATAATGGAGACTTTGCCCCATTTTATCATTGAATAACTCATTCAAATATCAACTGTCTGGGGTATACCAAGAAGAAGATGCCTCCAAGAACCAGACCCACTAAAAGATCTCGTATTGATAATACTTCAATGGACACTGACAACTCTTTTCCTCCTCCTCCTGAAGTAAGCACTTCACTACTCTACTACTGCTACTCACGATTCACTTCTCTATATTAACTAAATAATACTCTATACTGTTAGATTCTTGTTCCGTCAGGTCCTCTTATCATAGTAGTCCTCTACTCTCCAGTCGTCTACTCTCCAGTCGTCTACTCTCCAGTCGTCTACTCTACTCTATACTATACCACTCTATACTATACCACTCTATACTATACTACTCTATATTATACCACTCCATACTATACTACTTATTACTTACTATTCTATATTATACTACTCTATACTATGTACTTACTACTTACTACTTACTACTTATTACTTACACTCACTACTTACTACTTACTACTTACTACTTATTACTTACACTCACTACTTACTACTTACTACTTACTACTTATTACTTACACTCACTACTTACTACTTACTACTTACTACTTATTACTTACACTCACTACTTACTACTTACTACTTACTACTTATTACTTACACTCACTACTTACTACTTACTACTTACTACTTATTACTTACACTCACTACTTACTACTTACTACTTACTGTTTTCTATGTTCGTTCGCCGATTTGGAAGCGGATGATGCAACAGTTCCCAAGATGGAGCGATGGTGACAGGTGTGCTGTGTGGCACGGTACTGTAGAGTTGATGGTTGTGAGTGCCTGCGTGATCTGAGTTGCAACATTTGCATAGAATCATGATCTGGGGGTATTGATGCACGTGAAAGTAGATGCAAAAAGTAAGAGTGAAGCTTCATGATAGGAAATGTGCAGCAGTCGAAGAAGAAGTTGGTTTTCAAGGAGCCATGGAACCATGCCGTACGGCAGATAATGGGAATTCCCGAAGGAGAGATTGATCATCCAAGCTGCTAAGATTGGTCTAGTGGGTCCAAATTTAGTTGGGGTAAATCTTCCGCGAGAAAGAATCCTCAGAATCCTCATAGATATGTTGGGTGAAGTTCCATGTTAGATTATTATCGGCGACTGAACATAGTAAATAGAGTACCTGATGTAACAAGAATCTACTATACACTATACACTACACTACAAAACTCACTAGACACTGTACTATACACTGTACTATACTATACACTATACTATACCCTACTCTACTACTATGCCCTACTATTATACTACTACACTATACTACACTATACTACACTATACACTATACACTATACTACACTATACACTATACACTATACTACACTATACACTATACACTATACTACACTATACACTATACACTATACTACACTATACACTATACACTATACTACACTATACACTATACACTATACTACACTATACACTATACACTATACTACACTATACACTATACACTATACTACACTATACACTATACACTATACTACACTATACACTATACACTATACTACACTATACACTATACACTATACTACACTATACACTATACACTATACTACACTATACACTATACACTATACTACACTATACACTATACACTATACTACACTATACACTATACACTATACTACACTATACACTATACACTATACTACACTATACACTATACACTATACTACACTATACACTATACACTATACTACACTATACACTATACACTATACTACACTATACACTATACACTATACTACACTATACACTATACACTATACTACACTATACACTATACACTATACTACACTATACACTATACACTATACTACACTATACACTATACACTATACTACACTATACACTATACACTATACTACACTATACACTATACACTATACTACACTATACACTATACACTATACTACACTATACACTATACACTATACTACACTATACACTATACACTATACTACACTATACACTATACACTATACTACACTATACACTATACACTATACTACACTATACACTATACACTATACACTATACTACACTATACTACACTATACTACACTATACACTATACACTATACACTATACACTATACACTACACTGTACTATACTACTCTAATACTATACTACTATTACTACTATACTACTATTACTACTATACTATTACTATAATATTACTACTACTGCTTACTTACTATCAGCAATATACTATCACTTACTTAATATTAATACTGGTACTACTACTATACTACTATACTATACTATACTACTATACTCTACTATACCAGACTATAACTAGACTATAACTAGACTATAACTGGATCATGCTAGTGGACTATACTACTAGACTATACTACTGGACTAGACTATAGCCACTATTGAAGTAGACTGACACTCATCATAAAACCACTCTATACCAATTTTATAAAAATCCATAACAATCTATAACAATTTAAAACAATTTGTATGAAATGCACTCTCCACTACTTCTGGAAATGGCCATGCTTCAGACTACGGCTGTGTATGAATAGCTTAACAGTAGGCTTTGTAGTGTGATTTGCATGAAGAAATTGCTATGAAATTAGTTGTGCAAACTGTCATGAAACCTTGTACTGGGTTACTATAACTACTACTACTGTTTACTTCCTATCAGTACTATACGATCACTTACTTAATATTACTACTACCTATTTACTATTAGAGTTACCATCTGCGAGTACTACTGTATTAGTACTAATATCACTTACGTATGGTCATTTTTACTATCTACTAGTTCTCATTGCTAATACTAATATTACTTACTTACTGTTAGAATTACCGTCTGCTAATACTTACTACTATACTGGTACTCACTACTCACTACTATTAGCACTTACCTTCTATGAATATGACTACTAGTACTGCTATTACACTACTATAATTACTTACTATTACGTGTTTACTATTACTATGACTAGAACTAGTATGACTACACTACTACTACTACACCACTACTACACCACTACTACTTACTTACTATTACTTGTTTACTATTACTATGACTAGAACTACTACTATACCCTACTATACCCTACTATACCCTACTATACCCTACTATACTCTACTATACACTATACTATACACTATAAACTATACTGTACTATACACTATACTATACACTATACTATGCTATACTGTTAGATCCACTATAGGTAGGACACTACACAGAGATTATGGAGCCTACGACGTCCGATCCTAACCTTGGCCAGGCCATCATTGTACGTAGTACTATGATGGATGTGATACAGAGTTTGCAATGGCCATCATAGCACTATGATGGGTGATACGGAGTTTGCAATGGCCATCACAGTACTTCGTACTATGATGGCAATCATCACCATTGTTCTGGTGAAGAGTTTTTCGATGCCATGTTTCTCTTCTTAGTTATATAAGCCTCTCTGACTCTTCTCCTTGAGGAACCATCAACGAATACAAGTTAAGGGTTCCAAACATATCTAAAGAGCATAACAGTCAGTCCATAGTCAGTCATAGCCATAGTCAGTCATAGATAGTCATAGTACAGTACTATAGTTCATAGTCATAGCTATGCTTATATTCAGTCATGGTTATAGATATAGTGCTATAGTACCTTAGTTATAGTCATAGACATAGTCATAGTATAGAGTCAGTCATAGTCAGTCATAGTAATAGACATAGTAATAGACATAGTTATTTTCACTATAGTTATAGTTTATTCAGTCATAGTATAGTTCTCTCAGTTCTAAAAGCTCATTAAAACGAACCTAAAATGACCTTAGACAATGTACAATGGACAATCTCAGTAGAAGAAACCTAATTAATCTTGAAAAATGGACAATCTGGAAAACCTGGACATTCTTGGAAAAATTAAAATCACTGCTCCGAAGTAGCCGTAGAATTACTATTTCTACTTACTACTATACATACCACCTACTCCTCTTTGCTATACTATTTTCAAATACTTAAGTCTTCGGTTACTACCAAGATTCACAATTGTCTACTATCAGTCTAGTTTCTATCATGCAGTCTATGTTCAATAGTCTTATAGTTTCTGATCTTGGCACAGTCTCCTTAATAGTGGTAATATTCCACCTCGACTTACTGTAATTACTCTAGTACTACTCTATCTTTACTACTTCATAAAGTGTAGAAGAGCCATACTATTCTAGTACTTTGATGACTAATAGGTTGACTAGTATTCTCGTGAATTGATTTGATGGCTGATTCAGTGCTCTAGATTACTCAAGTCCAGGTAGAATAAGAACCGTTTTCCAGTGTGTCAAATGCATCTGTTAGACTGTTAAACTGTTAGACTGTAAGAGTTAAACTGTTAGAGTTAAACCGTTAGAGTTAGACTGTTAGAGTTAAACAGGTAGTTGCTAGGTGCTTGCGAGAAGACTCTCCAAATTCCATCCTGATACCTCGGGCTTATCACATTCCCCCCTGGTACCTCGTACAATGATGGTAGAGGAGCGGCATTATGGAATGGACATGGCCAGGATTAGACAGCGTAGGCTCAAAATATCTCAATAGGTAGAGCACTACCTATGGTATAGAGTAGTAGAGTAGTAGAGTACTGTGGAGACCTACTTATACTAAATGGGCCTGAATAACTGAACCAATTTAACTCACTAGTTACTGGGATCTAGAGGGAGCTTAGAGTTCTAGTGGACAGGATTAGGAGACAATACTAGTGGAGGAGGAGCCAGAGTGACTCGCAGTAGTTGTACAGCTACCTCTTGTTGCAGCCTTTTTTTTATGATATATGGTTTTGGTGGCTGGAAAAAACTGGATGTGTCAAAAATAACCACCAATCAATTCTTATCTGTTGAATAGCCCCTCAATTGACTCACATCTTAATTGCGCAAGTAAGTTCTCAATAGTTAGGGTTAGACTGTTAGAGTTAGACTGTTAGAGTTAGGCTGTTCTTGGTCTGTTCTTGGTCTGTTCTTGGTCTGTTCTTGGTCTGTTCTTGGTCTGTTCTTGGTCTATTCTTGGTCTGACCTTGTATTTGACCAAGACTTCCTCGACTACTCTAGGTTCCATACAAAACATGATACACTTTAGGACGTAAGAAATATACGTTCAAGATTAGACTTCCAGACCGAGTCGCTATTGAAGTCTAACATTTGGTCACAGAATTATGTATGCAATGATGGACCCCACGTTTCGTTGTTTCAAGACTACACCCACGTTTTATTGTTTCAAGACTATGCTTGTCCGAGAAATGTGCGAACACTTCCACCACTTTATGCTACACAGTGCATATACTTTCAACCTATGTTTTAGTATATATATTAATATACAGGGATATGTAAGTTGTGCCTTATAAGACCAAAGTTCTACATGAGGTGTGAGTCGGGGGGAAACCCTTCACCGGCCAGTAACCTGCACATAGTATATTGCTGGTCTGCATACAACACACATACGAAGTACCTTGACTCCGTATGTTGACATATACTGTTCACCCCACTTGACAATATTCTTTGATACATTATATTCAAGCACCAGGGATACGGGAAAATAGCTGAATTACTGTTTTTTTTTATTCTAATTGAATTGTAATATTATCGTATGTCGTTCCTGTTATGAGCTGATTGTTTGGTCCCTTAATGAGACGGTTGAAAATCCTAATTAAAGCAAGCAAGGTGCACTTCAATTAAAAATTAAAGTGGGGTTAGAAATGTGTCATGATTTTAGTCAGGAATTTAGTCCTTCGCCGTCAAGTGAAACAGAGTTTCAGGCGGCGGGGTTGCTGGCACGTGACCACGTGTCTCAACGAGGTGCACATGTCTCAACGAGGTGTACATCTCCAGTAGCTTGAGCCTACACACAACTAGAAATGTAAGACAGCAGGTGGATTGATAACTCATTGGTTGGATGAGTAAAAATAACTTCATGTAAATAACTTCATGTAACCATTAAAAATCAATCTAAGTGTGTTCATTTTGAGGTGGGGTTCATGTCAGTGAAATAATCAATTAAGCCGACATTGCATAACAATGGACGGTCTGTTCGTATGATACCAAAGTAATCTAATGTCTATATAAAGCTGCCAAACAAACCCACACGGTGGAATCCATCCGTTACTTAAAATTCACCAAAATGAAACTTGCCCTTTTTTCGCTTGCCCTTATTCCTACTATTTTTGCTGCGGCAATAAACACCTCCAATGAGCCCTCCAATGAGCCCACCGATTTCCTTCCTCCCATCAACGTAGACTTTCAATCGAATGAAATCATGAAAATGGAAGCACTCCACTTCATCACCAACTTGACCAATACCTTGATTGCTGAGGTTACCGAATATGCCGAGCTGGCCGGCTTATCGGTGGAGGACTTGATTTCTTTTCCATATATTATATGCACTCCTGCTCCTGCCAAGAAGGAAAAGAGAAGGCTCTGGCCTTTTTGGTATACCGCTGCTAACAAAATACTGCTCGAATATGTAAAAGTCAAACCGTACATAAGAGCTTCCTTAGCAGTTCTCAAGCATGTGTTGCACGACAAGGGTGAGGCGACCCTGGACGTGAGTAACGCGAACCTGACAACCTACTCTTTAACGCAGTGAATGATGAAAAGCGCCGAAACCAGCCAAAAAAAAAAAATTAATAACTAAAATAAAATTAAATAAAATAAAATAAAAACTGCTTGAACAATTGAAATATGCAATTTTGTTTCTTACTCCTTAAAAATTAAGTACCACTCCGATTGTTAGATTCTTGTTGTAACGTTAAGTACTAAGTTATCTTTATTCGTTGATGATTCCTCAAAGGGAGGAATCTGAGCTGCTTAGGTAATAGACATAACATAGTAGTAATAGTGGTAGTAATAGTAGACAGTGGTGGTCATAGTAGTCAGTAGTAGTAGTCACACAGACATAGTAGTAGTCACAGTATTAGTATTGGTAATTGTAATAGTATTAGTATCAGTATTGGACATAGTTAGTCAGGTCTAGTAGTCATAGTCAGACCTACCTCATAGTCATAACACGATGGTAAGAAATTGTATAAGTGGCTGTAATGTGTGCTAGTGGCTGTAATCCGTACTATGTTAGATCCACCATAGGTAGTGCTCTACCTATTGAGGTATTTTTAGCTTACGCTGTCTAATCTTTACAATGGCCATTCCATTGTGCCACTTCTTCACCATCATTGTACGAGGTACCAGGAGGGAATGTGATAAACCCGAGGTACCAGGATGGAATGTGGAGAGTTTTTCCCCTTTGCACCTAGCAACAACTGGTTGACTAGGCGACGCCGTTGTCAAATACTTAAATAGCTCAGATTCCTCTTTCTGAGGAATCATCGGCGAATGAAAATAATAAACAGAGTACCTGATGTAACAACAAGAATCTAACATACTAGGGGCTGTATCAATGGACTGGTTGAGTCTGTTCAAATTGTACAGATGCTACTACAAGTCACTACAAGTAAGTCACTACAATTGGCCAGTACTATGGGACAGTACTATGGGATAGTTTGATGGACACTCTGGATGAACTAAATGATCTTTTGAATGACTATTTTACGACTTGTAGTATTAGTAGTAGTAGTAGTAGTAGTAGTAGTATCAGTAGTAGTGACAGTAGTAGTAGTGGCAGTAGTAGTAGTGGCAGTAGTAGTAGCGGCAGTAGTAGTAGTAATCAAATAGTAGTACTACTAGTACTAATAGTACTACTAGTACTGATATTACGGTAATATGACTTAGAGGAATCCCTGAGGGTTCATCTAATCAGGCGAACCTGCTAGTTCTAAATACTTCCTTGCTGCTTCGGGTAACCTTTTAGGATACTCTCCTGAAACAGCTAGCCTTCCGAATGTGATTCACCTAAATGAATCCCGTTGGCTCTTTTGAATCCCCACTGGGGTTCTAGATGGCGCATGAATCACTTCTTATGCATCTGGCGCCCCATATCCATGAAATGGTTATGGTTTGAGGCCGAGCTCCGGCTAAGCATCGTTAGTAGGATCCATTAGCACTAAGTACTCAATTCTAGTGCTCGTAGGATTTTTCCTAACATTACTAGTAGTAGTAGTAGTACTATTAGTAGTAGTAGTAGTAGTAGTAGTAGTAGTAGTAGTGGCAGTAGTAGTAGTAGTAGTAGTCTACACCCATGGTCTATACCTGTATGTGGATATACCTATATCTTTAGTATACCTATACCAACATTTACCCATGTCGTTTGTCCATTAATTACTGGCAAGAGATAATAGGATCAGAAGTTGCAGCCAAAATTGGGTCTGGTCTGGGGTCTGTTTTTCACAAAAGACTGCACATAACCACTTTCCTCTACCCACGTACACCTCCACCAATTCACCAACGTCTTCATTTTTTATATCATTATGTTTTTCATTTAATTATTTTCCCCTTTTTACTTCTCTTTGTTTATTCAAAAATTGAGTAAAGCCAATATTGTCTTCCATATTTCTAATTTGTTTGCGCAGTGCACGAAAGTGGAAAAACTACTAACACTAGTATAAATCCCAGAATGGAAAAAAAGAACTGTAAATTAGTGGAATACATTTAAAACTCGAGTTATAATCTGGGCTAGTTTTTTTTTTGTGATTTGAAAGCGTTTTGGATTTTTCAGAGAAGAAATAGTGGGAGGTGATGTTATATGCAGGTCATACAAAGAACCAGGCAATATTCAAGTATAAGTACTCTACTTTTCCGCCTTACACAACTGGCTTTTAAAGAGAATTTGTTTCATTGTTGGTTGGTTATGGTAATCGGTGGAGTTAAAATTGGTGACTGCGGTCGTGTGAAGGCTCACCCCAATATAAAAGGACAAACTCCTGCTGTTATGTTCTTTGATACATTTATGCCTAACTGATACTATGTTCGTTGATGGTTCCTCAAAGAGAGGAACCGGAGCGGCTTATATAACTTTGAGAGAAACGTGGCATTCGAAAAACTCTCCATTAGAACAATGGTAAGGAATGTTCTAGAATATTGACACGGCGTTTGCAATGGCCATTATTACGATCGGACAGAGTAGGGTTCATAAATACCTCTATGGGCAGGGTCCTGCCTATGGTGGATCTAACACCTGCTATTTTATAACACCACCAAAAATATATATCAACTGAGGAGGACATACCAAGATGTCTCCCGATACCAGACCCACAAATATTAATTAGTGTAGAGTTACTGATGTTTACGGAGGATTTGAATTGATTTTCTACAGAATTGGTGTATAAATTGGTATAAATTGGTATAAATTGGTGTATAATTTTACGTGGTGCGTTGCGGTCAGAGGATGTGACATTGGACGCACATTGAAGACCTGCTCGAGTTGAATATAACGAGAGTTGAAGAGAAGGGCTGGTTGGTGCGTTTGAATCTCATTTCTTTCGAGAATCGAGATCTTGGTGGAGTTTTTCGGCGTGAGGCTTTGAATATTCATGTCCCCAATCAACTTAGACATTTCCCATAGTTTCTGAGAAGTAAGACGGGTCAGGGAATATTTGGTGATCACCTCCTGCACCAAAGCTGGCTGAGCAATAGTACACTCCAACTTTGGAGTGGTATTCCGTCTATCCAGAGTACTCAAGGTCCTTGTTCTCGTCCTTGTCCTTGTCTTTGTTCTAGTCATTGGTCCTTGTTCTAGTCATTGGTCATTGGTCATTGGTCATTGGTTTTCCAAGTTCTATTTCTGAGCCAGTACTTGAGGTAGAATTCTGGTGGCTAAGTGGGTAGTATCTTTTTCCCCTAATTTTTAGGTAATGGAAGGGACTAATGCTCTTGGTCGTGGTGGCAGTGAGCACTTCCACGGCACCAAGTTGCGAATCCCAGTGTAGAGGACCACTATTTAGGATTTCATCCAATATGGGAACTATTACTATCTATTACTATTTTAGACTACTACTATTTATGACTTCAGGTATCTTCCGTTTTTCAGTCAGTCAGTTAGTTAGTCAGTTAGTCAGTTAGTCAGTTAGTCAGTTAGTCAGTCAGTCAGTCAGTCAGTCAGTCAGTCAGTCAGTCAGTAGTCTCTCTGTCACTCAGTCACCGTACACAAGACACACTTTTCCTCGCTGAGTCCTCTCAAACACTTTGCATGGTAGATATGTGTACAGCGAAAAAACACCAAAAGACACTCGGAGTAGGGAGCCAAGTCGGGGATTTCGCCCAGAGCATGGGCCCCGGCCCTTTCCTGCATGGCCATATCCTGGTGGGCCGAATACCTATCGGCCATGTCCGGGCCCCAAACCACCTTCCCACAAGACGCACAGTTCTTGTTCCGTATAAGCCAGCCTCTTAAGACATCTCTGCGGTGCGTTTCCATGGCCTTGCGGATCTCGTCATTCACCTTGGACAAACTGATGAGGTTGAACTCGCTCTCAAAGTAGAACGAAGTGAGAATATCCTGGAGAATGGCCCGCACATTGGAGATTTGCGCTTTTTCCATCACCTGCGAGAGAACACTGTTGAAGAGGGAAGACGAGGTGCCGTTGGAGTCGATGATTGCCCGGAAACTCCGGTATATGGCCTGGTCCACTTGGTGGGGGCACGTGACGAGGCCTTCGATGAAGAGGCTCCATGTTTGGGGGTTTTGCGTGCAAATCGAGATTCCAAAGGTGACGATCCTCTCCACGCCTCTTTCGACTTCCATTTCTTCCTCACCGCTTTTGCCTAAGAGACCGATGGCATCTATAAGCTGGATAACTGCCTGCTCATATTGGTTGTCCTGCATATAAACCACCGCCATGGCTTCATATTGGAAATGTTCCCTGAGTTCATCCAAAAGCGCCTGGTTCATGCCCAAAACAGCCTTGTGTTTTTCAACAAGCCCCGTGACCTTGGAGGGGGCGTATGTGCAGGATAACCCAATATATGCCCGGGCCAACGGTTCCACAAACTCCTCTTCCTTCAACATCTGGAGGTACCGGTAAGTATCTGCAGGAGAACATTCCAACGCCAACAAGTGGATTTTCAGGCAGTATTTCCTGCCCAAAAACGCCATTTCCTCGGGGAAATTCCCAAAGAAGTAATGCCCGTTGCGGCCCAAAAGGGTAAGCACCCGTGACTGCTCCGCCACGGTTCCCCTACTAAACGTATTGGCCAACAAATCTGCCACCATGGGGAAATCGATCTCCTGCACCATAGGCTTGCCCTGGCTCTGCATCCAAACATCCAAGGCCTTGGAATATAGGCGTGCCTGCACATAGTGCCGGAACGCTGCCCAGTAGAACTCCGCCGTTTTCATTTGTTCCAAGAGAAACGTTTCATCAGGGGCAAAGTAGAACGGGAGTATGCACTCCAACGCAAGTTCCCGGTCCTTATGGCTCTCCAAATCGGGTTCCCGGAGCAACCAGTCCACGGAATCCTGCACCACGGAATCGGCTATACGGATAAACTGGTGATATTTGGGGTAATTCCGGGCCACGAACACCGCAAGCTGCACGTAGTCCTTGGGCCCGAGAATGTCGCCGTTGACACTGAAGGTATCGAGGACTGCATCCATGATGTACTGGCGACTGAGTCCGTTTTTGGTCTCGGTATTCAACATTGGGTTTTCCAAAAACTCGTTTAGAGTCGCCAACATCTCAAAACTGTTTTTTTGCAAGAAAAAAAGAAGGTAGGGGAACGGCGAGTCGTGGAGCCCCGAAAAGGGGGCACTGTCCACTTTTTTGGCGCTGAAAAGAAGCCCACAGATAGCCTCTCGCCCCAATACTTCCTGCTGCTCGTCCATAAACTCATCGGTGGGGAACTTGCGCCCAGAGAGAATGTAGGACATGTAGGAGTAAACCAAGTAGCGGTTTTCTTCTGATTCCTCTGATTCCTGCATATAGAGCCCTTCCACCAATTCCACCAACGGTGTCAAAAAATCATGGAAAACACAGTTCCAGATATAAACACTGCATTCCGTCAAGCCATGAGTCCTGCATAACTTCAACGTCATATCGATATTAAGCGTGGAAATATCCAAAAGACAAACCATCTCGGTCAAGCGTTCTCCATAGCCATTTTCAACCGAGTACTGCACAAGAAGCTTGAATATGTATGGGGAAAGGTTGGGGATTTTCCGGCAGAGAATGTAGCTTGAAAGAGAGTCGAAAAAGGCCTTTTTAGGTGCAGTTTTCTCGTACACTAGCTCAATGACGTCAAGGAGGTCGGAGTCCAATATGCCGTCTCGGTTTGCGGCAATTTCCGAAACCACCCGAAGAAACACGCCAATATGGGAATCAGACGATGTCACGGAATCTTCTGAAGGTGCAGAAACTATAACAGAAGGTGCCGATTCTGAAACAGGGGCAGGTTTCGAAACACAAGATGCAGCTTCGTGCATTATCTTGATGAGAAATGGTTCCACCACTTGCTGTCTTTCCTTGAGTGTATGCGGAAGTCCATACAAAAGAAGCCAGCTCCTTTCTTCCGAACTGTAGTAGTCGTATGCACACCATAGGGCCTCGGAAAAACGTTGTTCCGAGAGCAACGACACAAGGTGGTCGGCCCATTTCATCGTGGTTCCGGTATACAAGGCCACCGGTTCAACTAGCACCACTGGCCGGTGCCGGAAGATCTGGAGCAGGTTCTGGAGTTTTTGGAGGTTAAAGTCTTCAGCAGTGGTAAACGGAAACCTTTCCCTGGCCACCAAAGTCAATTTTGGGCAGTGGAAAAAACACATTTCCTTGGATTTCTGTGCCGAATCTCGTACCACCACACACAAAATCTCCGAATTGAGCCATTTCAAGGCCTCGACCTCATGGCCCGGGGCAAACCGGAACCGGGCCCGTTTTCGGTGTGGAAGCACCGGAATTCCCCGGTCTTTATCCTTCAATCCCGATAAGATCTGCATATAATTGGGTGGAAGAGCCGAGAAATCCACCTCTAGCACACTCACCACATTGGACCACGAGTACGCCAACTTGGCACTGGAGGTGCTCTGTATGCAGGGGTACCAAGCCAAAAGCCCCACACAAGAAGGATTTGGTTCCACGTCTTTGGGCCGCAGCACCTGGAAGTGGATCTTGGCATAGCTGGAGCCAGAATTGTTAAGTGACCGAATGGAAAAGGCAGTGAGTGTGTTGCACGTGATCACGGCCACGAGTCCAATCTGGTCGGTGATCTGGGCAGATGTACCCACAGGAAGAATCTGGCAATCAAGGATCCGGTTAAGGAATTGGCCCAGACTAGCCAGATTTTGACTAGCCATATTTTGACTAGTATCTTTTTGACTAGCCAGTTTTTGACTGGTATCTTTTTGACTAGCCATAGATTGACTGGTATCTTTTTGATCTGAGTTTTGAGTGTCTGGATCAGAAGTACCGCCTTTTCTTCGTATTTTCTCCTCACATTCATGCACCTTTTCACTTGTATAGTAGACCTTGAAGAACTTGGAGAAACCATGGTGGAAAAAAACGGAGCGGGCCAGATCCGAGGTCACGAGATCATAGGAATCACCCACAAAAGCCACCGCAAGAATTCGGGGGGTGGGAGTGGAGAGTTTTGGGGGAGGAGGGTGGATCACGTGATGCGGTGTCACTGTCTGGGTCTGTTTTGAGCCTGGAAACTCCCACACCGTGACTCTTCCGTCTGCAGACCCTGCAGCAGCCAAACGGCCATCTGAGGATACCGAAATGCATGTTACAGGGGAGAAAATGGCGGAAAAAACAGTGGAGTCGGCATTTTCGGGGCCAATTTCTCCATTTTCAGCGTCCAAATGCTCAAAAACATACACCAATTTCTGGTGGTAATTGAAACATGCCACTGCTCCTCGACTAAGACCAACCAAAATGTACGACGGAGAAAGTTGGATGCAGCAAGGCACCCCAAACCGAGCAGAGAATTTGGCCGACCGTAGGGTTTTTTCCACGCCGCCTGCGGCTGACCAATGGATGATCTCAGTTATCTGGGGTCCAAATCCCGATTGTGCAGTGCCAGATTGTGCAGTACCTGTTCCAGTATAGTTGGTACCAGGTCCTGTATAGTTGGTACCAGGTCCTGTATAATTGGCATCAGGTCCTGTAGCATGGATGTTTGATGGAGTTGGAGATCGGGAAGGCAAGGAAAGAGAATGGAGCTGTTTCTGTGCATCACGTGCCCGTCTCACTAACGACGTCTGGCTATGGGAGCGGTCGTCAAAGTGCCGTCGCCGGTACGGCAGCGTGGTAGACGTTGAGCTGGAAGCAGACATGGCTAGAGGTTCATATGATCTGATGAATGTATAGGAGATCTAGGGTAATAGACAATAGCTAGTTTGAGCTCAATCTAGATCTAGATCTATAGGAATAGCTGATTTGAATAAACGTTGAGGTATGAATAGCTAGACACAATGAGGTGTAGCTAGATCTAGGGTAGTAGGTATCTAAGGGTAATAGATATCCAAGGGTAATATCTATGTGGGTAGCCTTATACAACCTTGTAGAATGCTAGATGGAGTAGCTAGATATATTAGCCAAGTGGAATAGTCTAGAGTATCTGAGTGGATATGGAATAACCAGATAATAATGCCAGGTAATGATAGCCAGGTGGAATAGCCAGGTGGAATAGCCAGGTAGAATAGCCAGGAGTAACTAGTTGGGATAGCAGCAGCTCAATCTGGTTAATGGCTCACTTGTTCGTGGAATAGCCAGGACAATGAGAAGTATCCAGATATAAGAGTATCCAGATATAAGAGTATCCAGATAGGAGTATCCAGATTTAAGAGTATCCAGATTTAAGAGTATCCAATATAGGAGAATAGCTAGATGAGTGCTATATGGAGTAAATGGTAGCTAGATAGAATAGCCAGGTTGTCAGTAATGGAGAATAAGTGTGGAATGAATAGCTATATGGAGTAGTTAGATCGATTAGCTGATAATAGCCAGTAGGATATATGGAGTATCCAGTAGACTGAATATATGGAATAGCAGTGGATAGCAGTGGATAGCTAGATGGAGGTTCCAGAGTAGTAGCTGGACTGGATCGGATCAATGGTCACCAGGGATCAATCTCATATAATAGACGGTATATAGTCCCCTAAATAGCGATTATGACTGTAAATCAATAGCTATATGGTATTGTAATGGTCAGAAATAATAGCTAGAGTAATACTTATATGGTTAGCTCAATTGTTAGCTAGATGATATCTCTGTGAACTTCTGGCTAGATGATATCTTTATAGTACTTATGAGATGAAATCTTTGTAGTACTTATGACTGGATGGATCGCTAGATCAATAGCTATACATGTATATGAGTAGAAGAAGAGTCAGGAATGGCTCTCGAGTGCTTGATGATAATTGTATGGCTCGATAGAGTAGCTATATCTATTCAACTTGGAGCTGTATGGGAATAGTATAGTATAGTATGGACTATGGACTATGGACTATAGTATATAGTATGGAATATGAAGTATACAGTATACAGTATAATATAGTATGGACTATGGACTATAGGAAAAAGTATGGACTATAGTATATAATATGGACTATGAAGTATAGTATGTAGTACAATAGTATGGACTATAGTATATCAGGACTATGGAGTATACAGTATAGTGTGGAGGGAGTGGAGTGGAGCTTCAAGTAGAGGTGCGGACCACGTGACCTACAGACTCCAGTCCAGTCCAGTCCAGCACCACGCACCATCCATCACCATACACTGCCAACTGCCAACTGCCAGACCATTCATCACCATTCATCACCATTCATTTCCATAGAGTACCAGGTCACTACTACACTAAACTACCAGACCAAATAGTACCAGACCATACAGTACCAGACCATACACCAGACAGTACAGGCAATTCATATACTACACACCACCAGACAAGACGCACTACCATTACCATACTACAGAGTTCCATACTACACACCAGGCCATTCATTACCAGGCCATTCATCACCATACACTACATTACTAGAGAGTACATTACTGGACAGTACTAGAGAGTACACCACCAGTCAGTACACTACCAGTCAGTACATTACCAGATAGTACATTACCATACAGTACTAGAGAGTACACCACCAGACCATTCATTACTAGACAGGTCACTACACTACACTACTAGTCAGTACATTACTAGATAGTACAGGCTGTTGATTACTAGACAGTACATTAACAGACCATTCATTACTAGAGAGTACATTGCTAGAGTACACATGAACCTCTCGCTACAGGACCCGTTTTCCGTGGCCAAGGAGTACCCCGATACGCTCGTGCACACGCTCCAATACGGGCACTCGGTGTGTATACAGTTCAACCGGAAAGGAGACTACCTCGCGTCAGGACTTAGTGACGGAACGGTGATCATCTATGATCTCTTGAGCTACGCCATCATCTGCGTGCTCCGAAAAGATGGTCACGTGCGGCCCATCACGTCGTTGACCTGGTCCCATTGTGGCCGCTACCTCCTCTCGTCTCTGCAGGACTGGAGCTGTATTCTCTGGGACCTCCAGTATGTCAATGCACGTGATACCCCCAATGCACGTGACACGCCCCATCCAGAAACCACATCTAAGGGTTCGTCTCGGAATGTGGCCATGCAGAACCTGGCCATAGTGGAAAAGATCCGATTTGGAGGGCCCATCTGGCTGGCGTGTCTCCATCCCCGCAACCCGTTCCTCTTTACGGCCTCTCTTTTTGAGGACTCTCCTGTATACGTAGAAATAAGAAGTAGGGGGGACCAGGCGATGGAGGGAACGAAGGAGGAACTTAATGAGGGACTTAAAGAAGGAATTAAAGAAGGAGGAACGGATGGAGTTAAAGGGGGGGTCCACAAGATAACACTACAGACGGAGCCCAAGGTGCAGGACGAAGACGATCCCGAAGACACCAAGTCCAAGCACCAGACGCTCGTGACCATCTTCTCCACGTCCGGAGACTACCTCCTCTGTGGCACCAGCAAAGGCTGGCTCAACGTGATCGATGCACACACCATCGAAACAGTGCACCTGGTCAAAGTGGCCAACTGCAACATCAAAAGTTTGGTTGTTTCGCCCAACGGCCGCAAACTCGCGGTCAATTGCCTGGACAGGATCATCCGGCAGATCCACTTGCCCGATTTCATCAACAACAAAAACCCCGAACACTGGGACTTTGATGTGGAGCACCGGTACCAGGATGTGGTCAACCGGCTCCAATGGAACGGAGTGACTTTCAATGCCAACTCGGATTTCTTGGTGGCCTCCACGTTTGGCCAGAGTCTGCAGGATCTCTATTTATGGGAAACCGGCATGGGTTCGCTTATAAAGATCTTGGAAGGGAGCCAGGAGGAGTTGATCGATGTCAAGTGGAACTACAATAAGTGCATGATCGGGTCCACGGGGCTTGATACGGGCACCGTGTACCTCTGGCTGATCCAGTTCCCGTCCAAATGGAGTGCTTTAGCGCCAGATTTCGTGGAGATTGAGGAGAACGAGGAGTACCAAGAGCGAGAAAACGAGTTTGACATTTTGGACGAGACAGAGGTCATTAAGAAACGTATGGAGGAGGAGGACTTGGAGATCGATATTCTTCTGAACGAGCAAACCGACGTGCGTGGTTTCGATACCCAGATCACCAGTTTCGTGATTCCCATCAACTACGAGCTGTCCGTAGTGAACGTGTGACCAACCCAACATCCACCAAGCATAAACCAACATTCACCAAGCACAAACCAAGCATACAACCAAGCATACAACCAAGCATAAAATCTAATCCACAACCCAATCCACAACTCAATCATAGGACTGGACAGCGAGGTGGCATAATGTCAATTGATACTGGACCTGATGGAAATGGGTCTGGCCAGTAATTGATATAGAGTAGTACTACAAGTCTACTCATTGTTATCTCAGTCGGAGCATCATAACTTGAGAAACAATCCCATGGTCATGGATAATATGACAAAACAAGTGGCATTATATGGTAGACTAGTTCTACTACCAACCATTGGCTGAACGTTGATACAAATATACCTGGTGATTTCAACAAGAAATTACTATCAAAAGATTTTGTTTGTATCTGGCAAGCTGTACTATTTATGACGAAGATAATGTACTAATATCAGCTGAAGTCAGTCAATAAGATGAAGAAGAGGTTTTGGTTGATGGTCCGGGCTCCTAATACTGATTATATAAGCCAGTGGGTGCCCATTTTTGTAGCACTTTTAAGCATATATTCCCAAGCTTCTCTATTCAATCTAATACACCACACCGACGCTTTGGCCAGTCTCACCAAGGCTGTTAGATTCCGTATTGGTTGTGCTCTACCCATACAGGGATTGAGCTCACGTGCCTAGTTAGTCCCCGAGTCGGTTCGCCGTTACTACTCCCCTTTTAGTTCACCGTTACTACGGATTGCTCTCTCTCCTGCGGAGTATTTAAGTACGGCCGATTCCTCTTCCTGAGGAATCATCAACGAATATAGTATCGATTAGGCATAAATGTACTAAAGAACATAACAACAACATTACTACGACAATACCACCAAAGATGGTATAGTATAGTATAGTATAGTATGGTATAGTATAGTATAGTATAGTATAGTATAGTATAGTATAGTATAGTATAGTATAGTATAGTATGGTATAGTATAGTATAGTATAGTATAGTATGGTATGGTATAGTATAGTATAGTATAGTATAGTATGGTATGGTATAGTATAGTATAGTATAGTATAGTATAGTATGGTATAGTATAGTATAGTATAGTATAGTATGGTATGGTATAGTATAGTATAGTATAGTATAGTATGGTATGGTATAGTATAGTATAGTATAGTATAGTATAGTATGGTATAGTATAGTATAGTATAGTATAGTATGGTATGGTATAGTATAGTATAGTATAGTATAGTATGGTATGGTATAGTATAGTATAGTATAGTATAGTATAGTATGGTATAGTATAGTATAGTATAGTATAGTATGGTATGGTATAGTATAGTATAGTATAGTATAGTATGGTATGGTATAGTATAGTATAGTATAGTATAGTGTAGTATGGTATGGTATAGTATAGTATAGTATAGTATGGTATGGTATAGTATAGTATAGTATAGTATGGTATGGTATAGTATAGTATATGTTAGATTCTTGTTGTAACGTTAAGTACTAAGTTATCTTTATTCGTTGATGATTCCTCAAAAGGAGGAGTCTGAGCTGCTTATATAACTGTTCAAGAGAAGGTGCGCACTGGTAGCTGGCTGGTAGAAGGCCTTATACAATAGACATTGTTAGTATCAGGCAGAGAGGCTTCATAATACCTCAATAGGTAGATCACTGCCTATGGTGGATCTGACAGTATAGACTATATTAGTACATAGTATAATCTGACAGAAGAGCAGTATCGTAGTATAGAGTAAATGTTAGATTCCGGTTACGTCAGGTACTCGGTTTACTATGTTCATTCGCCGATGATTCCTCCTAGGGAGGAATCTGAGGTACTTAAATACTTTTAGAGGAGAGGGCGTGCGACTTAGCACGAGAACAATAGCGATGAACGCCGTCCCAACACCGTGCGATGTTGGGCCGCGGCGTCTTGAAGTGGCCATTGTTAGGATTAGACAGTGTAGGCTCAAAATACCTCAATAGGTAGGGCACTACCTATGGTGGATCTAACAGTAAGTATTATATAGCATAATAGAGTATTAGGCTTGGAGTAAAGTATCATTTTACTACGACATTCACCAAGACATTCACTATGACATTCACTATGACATTACTACGACATTTTATATTGACATTTTATCTTGACATTTTTCTATGACATTTTTCTATTACATTTTTCTATGACGTTTTACTACGACGTTGTATTATAATTTTACTATAACATGTTACTACGGCTTTTTATACTTTTTATATTGACTTTTTATGTTGAAATTTTACTACGACATTACTATGGCATTTTTTATAACATCACTACGACATTTCCATATTGACAATTTATATTGACATTTTACTATGGCATTTTTCTATGACGTTTTACTGCGACATGTTACTATGACATTACTATGACATTTTACTACGACATTTGACTCTGACATTTTATTTTGACATTTTAGAAGTATACCATTTTTTTGACTTCTGTTGCCTCTGGTTCTTGTTTCTGGGTGGATCACGTGGACTGGTTTTTGGAGGAAAGACGCGCACTCATGAAGAAATGGTAATTGGAAGAAGCCCGCAAAAATCGAAAACAGAGACTTTTTTAAAATCTGCCTTTATAGAGAATTTTGGAGACGAAGAAGGATTTGGGGAAACGTCTGGGTTTGTATTTGGTTTTTTTTTGGGGAATTTTGGGGGGTTTTTGGGGGTCTTGGAGGGGTGTTTATGTGTCACCTGCATATACTGCATCACGTGCGTGACACGCAGCAATGTTGGTAAATAAAAACCTACAAGTAAATATCCTGCACACAACACAACACCCCCAGGTAATCTTCACTTCGCTTAAGCAAGGGGCAAGAGTGTGTATAGGTAATATGAGGGAAGATACGAAGGAAGAAATGCTGGTCACGTGGCCTCCACTATGCAAACCGGCCCGGTAGTAGCGATAACTGCGGGCAACGGCGTGGTCACGTGAGCCAGTTTAAACCAGCAGGCCCTTACCCGTCACCAGCCCAAAATTCTAATAAACAGAGCCACCACCCCCAACTCCCAAAAACCCTGAATCCAAAATGCCCCCCAAAACCGCCTTTTCCCCCAAAAATCCCACCCAAAATGGGCCAGGGACCGGAGGTCATGTGACACCCCACGGTGCGGGTATATGCAGTGCCACTGTTTTGTCCAAAAAACACCAGGAAAATCTTCTCATCTACCATTCACTCTACCCTTCCGCCAAGTGGCTTGTGATTGCATTCAACTGTGACCATATACAGTCTAGTCCCCCCTACCACCCACGTTATTTAGACTCTCCATAACCCCCACGATTTTTTTTGTTGCTGTCTACACTTCCATATTTCGCTTCCTCTCCACCACGATAACAAGCCTCCCAATCCATTAACCACCACACAACAAAACACACAACACCACAAACCACATACCAATATCAGAGGTCCATCCTATAGTTCCAAACATAAAGATATAGGCAAGGATCTCACCCATTTTATATAGTCCTAGGTCAAATAGATCAGACCATAGGACAGATCACCGCAGGGCCCCCAGAAACCCGTACACCAGGAAGTATAACCAGAATAACCAGGAACTATAAGCAGGAACCCGTACACCCGGAACCACTATAACCAGAAACCAGGACTCACTTCCTATAACCCGAAACCCGTACACCAGAAACTGGAACCCCAGGAACTAGTACACCAGGAACTAGTACACCACAACCGGGTCAATATCACCAATTCAGTCATATTAGACATTTCCAGTGTCAACACACAAGTATCGTGTGATCCCCAAACCTTACATAATTATTTAAATGTCGGAGAAACGAGGTGCTGAGGAGCTTCCAGCATTCGAAGACCCACAGGACCTAGTCAATGCAGTTGTTTCCACGCTCCAGGTGCCCGAGGAAAAAACAAACGTGGCCTTGACCTATGCCAACGATAAGAACGTGGCGTCCGAGGTCCAGGCATACGCCAAGATCGCCGGCCGTGACTGGACGTATTATGTTAAGCTGCTTGCCATCTCTATAGGCAGGAACACCGAGAATGTGCCCTCCCAGCCTCTGCTGCTACAGGGCCAGGTCGTGCAGATCGACTTGGGGCCTGCCAAGGTGGTTTCCAGACAACATGCTGCCATCACCTATAATATTGACTTGCGGTGCTGGGAGTTGAAGGTGTTGGGGCGGAATGGTGCTCGCATTGATGGGGTCAAGATGCCGGTGGGCCATAATTCCGCCACTCCCTTACATTCTGGTGCTATTTTGGATGTGGGAGGAACGCAGATGATGTTTATTTTGCCGGACACGCCGCCTTCCATCTCGCAGAAAATGCTCCTGTCGTGCTTGGCCCGCTATAAGGGAAAAATGGCCAAGCTCGGGGCTCCTAACCACATCAACAGTTCCGGCCCCAATGGTGGCCTCAGCAACAATAGCTCCTCCTCGAATAATGGGACTAATAATGGAGCCAATGGGTCAACAAATTCGGCCAATGGGTCTGCCTCTACAAACTATTCCCGGTTCCCCAATGGGTTCGTCCTGCAGGCAGCCCACGGCAGTTTGGGCCCTATGTTCGACAAAAACGCCTTATCCCAGTCGCCGTCCCGGGCCGCCGTGCTGCTCCAAAATAACCTTGACCAGGATTTATCCAGTGAAAAAGCAAAGGGCATCAAACCCCCTTACTCATATGCCACCATGATCACACAGGCCATTTTATCGGACCCCGAAGGAGTCATGTCACTTTCGGAAATCTACGAGTGGATCTCCAGCCACTATGCCTACTATAAGTACTCCAAGGCCGGGTGGCAGAATTCCATCCGCCACAACTTATCGTTGAACAAGGCCTTTGAAAAGGTGCCTCGAAAACCCAATGAGCCGGGCAAAGGAATGAAGTGGCAGATCTCTGAATCCTACAGGACAGAATTCTTGAAGAAGGTGCAAACAGGTACACTTTCCAAGTCTCGCCGTGGGTCTTCTGTTTCAAGGACATTACTGATCCACTTGGCCACGCACCAGGCACTTCCGGATCCGGGGAAGAATCCCATGAAGGCCGAACTGCATTCTGGGAACGGATCCATGGAAAACCCGCAGCTCATGCAGTACATCGTGCCCATGAATGCTTATATGCCGCAGCAGATGTACCAGCAGACCTACTTTGGCTATACCATAGGGAGCCAGATGCAGGGACAGATGCAGGGAGGTCAAATGGGGAACCAGGTGCAGGGAGGTCAGATGCAGGGAAATCAGTCTATTCAAATGGGCCTGTCGATCCAGGGACAGATCCAGGGAATGGGTAACCAGACCCAAAATCATCAGATAAACGGACAGATGAATGGACAAGGACAAGGACAAGGACAGGGACAGGCGCAAGGCCAGAGAATAGGGATGATGTACGCCAACCAAAGCCTCTCTCAGCCTCTTTCCCAGACCCAGAAAACAATGGTGCCATCCACGTTGATGCCACCCAAAGAACACGTCGAACTTGCATCCCCATTGAGGCACATTCCGTCCCTAGAGAGTGCAGCCAAGCAAAAAGCCTCAGCATCCAGCAGTGTCTTTGGCCAGCCCCAAGGCAGAACCTACAGCATGTACAAGCTCCCCAGCTACGAGTCAGCAGAGACTCCAGCCAACCGCAACTCGTTCTCCAATACGTCCAATGGCCAAAACACCAGCGAGTCCTTACTCCACAACTCCACGGCGCCCACCACGTCCAACACCTCGGAACTCGGGCTTGGGTTTACGTCGCCCAAGAAAATCGCCCCGTTGGAGGCATTTACTCCCGAAAGGGGGTCCAAGGCTCTTCTGGCCAATGGAAAAAGTTTAAATGCTAACCAATCATCACCGGCTTTCTGGAACTTTGTGCAGTTCAGCACACCTAATGGCCAGACCCCAGGAAGAAGGATCTCGGACGATGGCCAAGGCAGTCCAACCATAAGCCGAGGGAACAATAAGATTGAGCTTTACGGCGACTCTCCTTCGGCCTCCAACACCCTCCGTCAGGAAAAGAAGGCCGTGGAGTGATATTGATATTGGTCTGGTTGAGATTTTTATTCACTGATATTAATACATTAGTCAATATTTATGCAATACTTTTTCAGATACTGGTTGATATTGGATGATATTGTTACATTACATTGCTTGGAATTGTTATTGATCTGAATTTCGGTCTATTGATTGATACAATAAATTGGTTGGTTTTGATTGATATTGATACTTTGATATTGGTTGTTGATTGATGATATGAATCTCGGTCTATTGACACATGGATGTGTCATGGATGATTTTCACAATAGTGATTGATATTGATTGAGTAACTTGATGGAAATGGTTCTTGATATTGATTGATTGACTTAATGGAGTTGTTCTTGATATTGATATTGATTTCTAAATTAATAAATTGATATGAAGAACTGGTAGTGAACTCAGACATGTCATCCACTTCCATACCAATGCATATGCTCATTTCAGTCCACATTCCACTGTCTTCTACCTCTACTGTACCGTTCATTATTCTCTCCATTTCTCTCCTATTGTTCTACTCTTTATGGTGTACTCTTATGGTGTACTCTTATGGTGTACTCTTTTGGTTCTTCCGCATACCATGTCCTAGGCTCTCTATAGTGGAGTCAGATCCTCTCACAGCCAAAAGTGCAGTGGACGTTTAGACCTCGGCTCCAGAGCATACATTGACCGTTAGACTCAGGGTTAGGACCCATTACCTGAGCATAACATACTAATTTGAGTTAATCTATACACTAGTCAGTCCCAAAGCTATACATACAAATTCGGTTAACTTAGGCTACTCAGCTAATAATGTAGTCCATAAGTATTATAGAGTATAGGATATGTTAGATCCACTATAGGCAGGGCCGTGCCTATAGAGGAATCATGAAGCCTACTCTGTCCGATCCGAACAATGGCCATTGAAAATGCCGTGTCAATATTCTAGAACATTCCTCACCATTGTTCTACAGGAGAGTTTTTCGAATGCCACGTTTCTCTCAAAGTTAAATAAGCCGCTCCGGTTCCTCTCTTTGAAGAACCATCAACGAACATAGTTTTAGTTAGGCATAAATTTATCAAAGAACATAACAGGATATGCTAGAATTGTTATGCGACCTTAGGCTTTAGCCTGTATTCGCAAGGGTTATAAGCTTCTAAAAGGCTTGTCAATGAAATGGACCTTTTCCAGGAATGATGACCTAACGGTGTTCTGGAATATTCTGAATGGCTACTTATAGTAGAAACTCATCCAGTCACCCAGTCAGTTAATAGTAGAGTGTTAGTTACTTTAATATAATAGGAGGTACTGGTATTGTTCTTCAATTAAGCTAATCTTAAGTAATGGAGTTCTTAGCCTTTCATAACTGGGCTCTCTCCTCCTTTTTATATCTGGAGCTATCGGGGGTAGTAACCTAGCCGTAGGGGTGATATGTAGAGACCCTTATCCTAGACGCACTGCTGCGTCGTTGGAAATCTGTACTCAGTCGAGTAGATTCCATGTCTAACAGGATATAGTCTGGACTAGAGAGCTATAGGAGGCATAGTATGGTATGTACCCATTAATACATGACCCATGTCCAATGTTTCTCCATCACCAGGAACTGACCCATGGGCACTTATACATCGTGTATGTTCTTATGGGTTTATTCCTTCTATACACTGTGCTCCTAACCATCCTAAGATTATTGAAGATCCCCTTTCATTTAAAACTTGATGACATACCTACCAGTACTCTACTCCACACTAGTACTCTACTCCGATCTACGATGTAATGCACCCAAAGGTATCGGAGTCAATGACACCCACCTTGGCGATTTCCGTCAAGCACCTGGAGGCCTTCGGGTCCAGTCGTCCACGTTGGAAGGCTCCATGGAGAGATCGTGGCCCTTGAAAGTTTCATCTTCTCTGAGCCCATAGAAAAGCTCGAAAAGCTCGAAAAGCTCTGGGTACGTGATATCATTTGGATTACTATGAGGTACTCCCACTATTTCTATATGAACTACTCTTACTATGAACTACTACCAACTCCTATGAAGTACTAGAGTACCAGAGTACTAGAACCAATGTTTGTATTGTATTGTACAGTATAATCCTGTATTGTTATTGTTGTATTACTGCTGTATTATTGCTGTTTACTGCTGTTAGATTCTTGTGTAACGTTAAGTACTGAGTTATCTCTATTTTTGATGATTCCTCAAACTGAGAAATCTGAGCTGCTTATAGCTTTCGGGAAGTGAAAGCTTTTAGTATGCATTTAACAATAGTGTGATTGTTGTAGCACATTCGAAAAGCCATCATAGTACTTCGTACAATGATGGACGTGAGATGGCCTTGCAATGGTCATTGTTACGATCGGACAGAGTAGCCTCAAATTCTTCCATATATAGGGCACTACCGAAGGTGGCTCTTACATTTATAGTAATAGTGTAGTGTAGTGTATATCATAGTATATAGTATAGCGTAGTGTAGTGTATATCGTATATAGTATAGTGTAGTGTAGTGTATATCGCATATAGTATAGTATATGTTATGTTCTTTAGTACATTTATGCCTAATCGAAACTAAATTCGTTGATGATTCCTCAGGAAGAGGAATTGGCCGTACTTAAATACTCCGCAGGAGAGCAATCCGTAGTAACGGCGAACTAAAAGGGGAGTAGTAACGGCGAACCGACTCGGAGATTAACTGGGCACGTGAGCTCAATACCTGTATGGGTAGAGCACTACCCATACGGAATCTAACAGTGTATAGTATAATGAATAGTATAGTATAGTGAATAGTATATTATAGTGACGGTTCTAGTGTAGTGACGGTTCTAGTTTAGTGAGTATAGTGGGTAGTATAACTACAAGGAGATAAAACGTAATTTCAGTATAATACATAACAATGGGGTATATTAATAGAGCATATTAATAGTACATAGTATGGCTGCTGTTAGATTCCGGTTACGTCAGGTACTCGGTTTACTATGTTCATTCGCCGATGATTCCTCCGAGGGAGGAATCTGAGGTACTTAAATACTTTTAGAGGGGAGGGCGTGCGACTTAGCACGAGAACAATAGCGATGAACGCCGTCCCAACACCGTGCGATGCTGGGCCGCGGCGTCTTGAAGTGGCCATTGTTAGGATTAGACAGTGTAGGCTCAAAATACCTCAATAGGTAGGGCACTACCTATGGTGGATCTAACAGCTGCAGTGTAATATATAGTGGTGAGTGAGTGTAGTAAATATAGTATAGTATTTTTTATTATAGTATAGTGTCTTATTGTAAGAGTAGTATAGTGTGGTAGTATAGTGTACTATAAATTAATCTATCGGATTGTATAGTGGATGTAGAAGGGCAACATGAGAGTATGGTGTAGTGCTATAGTATAGTATAGTAGTTGTTAGATTCTTGTTAGAACGTTTGATACCTAAAACTTAGTATATTCATTGATGATTCCTCAAAGAGAGGAATGTGAGCGATTTATATAACTTTGAAGAGGGCAACATGGCATTGAAAACCCTTCTCCAGAGCAATAGCGGTAGCTGTTCTAGCATATTCGAAAAGCCATCATAGAACTTCGTACAATGATGGACGAGAGACGACGGTTGCAATGGTCATTGTTAGGCTTAGACGGCGAGGCTTCATAATACCTCAATAAGGAACCCGACACCGATAAGAAGAAAAGGGAACAAGAACTGACGAGCTGACGAGGTGTTTGAAAATCAACGACTTAGCAGACATGCCAACTATTAAGCCATTATTGATTGGGTCAAGACTCTTGAGGTTCAACAAGAGGAAGCTACAGAAGAAATACCCAGGAGTTACAAACAAGCTATGCGCCAAAGGAGGAGCACTTTATGGAATATCAATAGGATGACTACCACAGTGGGAACTAAAAACCACCAATAGAGAGAGAAACATCAACATACCCTAAGGGACTTTTGACTAAGAACAGTATTCAACCTCCCGAGTACACCTCTATATTGTTAGCAGCCCAAAAGGTTATGAAATTCAATCGCCCTTGATGGAGTCCAATCAATGACCAATTCTTTGGCTTCTTACATGCTGACTTGTAATGGCCTTTACCACCACAGTTATAGCACATAGCCTTAGAAATAAGACTTGAGGTTCGTGTAGAGCACTACCTATGGTGGATCTAACTAAAATATGATTAATATATTGTATTGAACTATAATCCAATGGTCAATGGTCAATGGTCAATGGTCAATGTGTTTCTCATTAGTATTTCATAATGTTGGCAATAATCATGAGTCCTGGCATGCACTCATGTACCATGATTGCGTATTGAGAGTCAAGAACACTAGACATTCATAAGACATAGGAAATCATAGACTGGGTAGTTCTTGAATAGATGCCATTCGTTCAGATCAATAGAAAGTCTTGTCTAGCTCTTCACTGTGGTGCATGAGACTTCTGGTCACACATAGTGATAGTCACTGTGGTCTGTTTGAGCAAATCAACTTTCTTAAAAAAAGACTCTGTTTCGTTGATCATAGAGATCTGTAAGACTCTATTCAGTAGACCATGAAGGATCTGTAAGACTCTATCCAGTAGACCAAGAGAGTCTCAAAAGGCACCTCTGTTCCTGAGATCATAGAGCTTCCTCTCGATTTCCCGTGGCGTCCTGTCCAAACGGCCTGCCACCTTGACCTTGGTTGCTTGGTCCAAAACGTAGAAAAGCTCGACGAAATCACCGTCCACCACATTTTGCACTGGATTATAGTAACCTCTGAACTTGAGATGGTCGCGGCCCACAATATTGAGTTTTCGGGATTGACTCAGCTCTTGCTCGGGACTGAGAACCTCTCGTAAAAGCGTCTCTAGCCTGACCATCATCTTGGCCTCCTGCACCGTGGCCATGGGAAGGAAAAGACCCACTGTACCCTGGAGTCCTGTATACACCACACTCTCGGTTCCTCCCTTGACAAACGAGCCTTTACTGAACGAAGTGGGCGTATCGTGGATATGGAACTCGGCCAATTTCTCTAGCCGTGCCCGGGGACCCCCTAGAAATTCCTCTTGGAATTGGGAATGCACGTTTTCATTGAAGTCACGTGCGCTCTCCTCGGGGATCCGGCTCACACTGACATTTCCAAACTTATCTCCGGCAATAACTGTTCGGTTATCTAAGGTGGCTAGAGATGTGATTTGCCGGGGAACGGAGTCGTTGATAAGCGGGAAAAACCGGTTGCTTCCTGCATCCATGCGCATGTAGCTGACCGACGCCTGGCCATCTCCCACCACCACGGTATCTCCGCCCAAATACACCAAATGCGTGATCCGCCGAAGGTAATCGAACTTGGTGACGGATTTCTGGAGAAACTGCTTTTTTCCCATTTCGTACACTCGTATCCGGTTATGCTGGGCCACAAGTATACGGCCTCCCGAGAACTCACTCATGGCCGTGACTATGGAGTCCACTTTGGTCTTGTGCATAAGCTGCAACGTGTCGTTGGCCACATGGAAAGTATAGAGATAGTTTGCTGAGCTTGTGGCGGGGAGAAGACGCATATCACTGCTAGTAGCCACGATCACGTGACCCCGTCCATCTCCAGCAATACTGGTAGCACACTCGTTATTTTCAAGCTCGATGCTTTGTACCACCTCGTGCTTGCCTTGGTCGACCACCTGCACACAAGACGCCCAGCTGCCCTCTTTTCGGGCATATCCAAAAGCATCATAGTACTCTTGGTCCACTTCCTTTTGTCCTGCATACGGCAGCACCGTCCCCAGGTCCCCTTCTATAACCACCACCAACTTCTTATAGCAAACCATTTTCTTGGGCAGGTAGCGTAATTTGACCAGAGAAATCTGGAACTCGGAATTCACATCAAACCCACTTTCGCCTCCCACAGTAAAGATGGATAGCGTGCTGCCTTCAATTCCAACCACACTATCTATGCCTATATCCTCGGAGAAAAACGACAGGCCACAGGAAATGTTGCAGGCGATCAACGGAGATAAGCGCAAATTGCCCGATTGGTCGAAATGGCCGATCCACGGTTTGGAAGAAATGGCCAAAACCCCAGGTTCGGTTGTATTAGGTAACTTGAACGGGCGGAGGTGCACGGGTTTCGCTCCCAAGTATTTCAGCCGTGTATCCGAAAGTTTCCCACTTATACCGTCCACAGCCACACGCACATAAACTCCGTTTTCCATGCCCATATGAAGAAACAGACCACTCAAAAGAAGCGACCTGCATCCAAACGAAAGTGCCTGGAGCGTCAACACCGAAAAACAATTGTGGGGTGCTAATGAGAGGACCTGCACAGAGAGGTCCGTCGAGGCTACGGCTGCAAAATTACTCTTCTTTGCAACACTCACATCAAGTGCAATGGCACTTATGGACCCGTCCACTACCTGCATACGGTCCTGGTACTCGATCAACTGGTCGTCCTCGGGGTCGATTTCAAAGTAACAGATTTCCCGATTTGATAGTGCTATGAGCACCTGCTCGTTGTTGGAACTGCAGTGGAGAATGGTGATTCCTGCAGGTGGGTACCAATCTGAATAAGATACCATTTTGGCTTCTCCTTCGTCCAGAACCACGTGACGAATACTTCTTATTCCATTGCGGTGGATTTGCACGAGTGATGATTGGCCCGTTTGCTGGATCCCAAGGGTGTACTGGTTTTTCACCAACTCCGTCTGCGCTTCTTCCACCACCTCTCCAATCGAGAGCACCAGAGTAGTCTCGTCTCGCTCGGAAGATAACACCAAGTACTGGTCTGTCTGCGAGCTTCGATAGAGCTTGGTGGTGTATATAACACTAGGTGTCAGCGGTAACGGCGACGAAACAAGCTGTGTGATTGGGTAGCCATGCGTGAGTGTTTTTAGATAGGCGTGCGACGATAAGGTCAGCAACGACGACACGGAATCCGGGGTTTTTTCTTCCACAAGCTGTGCATCGTATAAAGAACCCAAAGATTCCAATATATCCACAAGCGCAAGGTTTTGGAGGCCAATGGGGTCGAAGTAGTGGACCTTTTCCGGGATGCTCTCCTGCGAAACCTGAGTGGTATCGTTTTCTTCGCCCAACGACTCAAACTGATAAAACAACTTATCGTTTTGAAGAGTATTGGCATAGAGAAAGCCCGATTTCAAGATCTCAAAGCTGCTGCAGGGGGGCAAGGAGTCGAAATAAGAAACACGGAGCTCAATGTCGGGGTCACGTGACGCGGTGAGTTTGAAAACGTCTCCTAACGAGCTCTGGAGAAGCACAAAAAAATCATTTTTCTTCAAAGTGTGCACGTGGGCAGCCGTAATCACCGTACATTTTGTATCACGGCGAACAGGCAAGGAAACATAGACTGGGGCGGAGTTTCGGGGTGCGGCCGATGAGTATTCCGGGTCATACACAAGAAACGACTCACAACAAACCAATACACCGCCAAAATGACCCGGCATGGCCACCATAAACGACGGCAGCATCGACAGTAGCGGAAGAGACGCTTTGCGCAGGAAAAGGTGGTTCAAGCCGTGGTCTAGAACGTAATAGGTGAGGCACGGGTTTTCCGGCAGTTCTGCCGTCGTCTCAAGAGCTGCCCACACGGAATTTTCGTAGTTTGTATCCAAGGCCACCACGTTCAACGTCCACGTATTTTTGGCCGTGTGTTCCACCGGCGCCTGCAGAAGCAGGTCTATATTGTATACCAATTTGGTGCGCTCTAGAGCACACACCAAGACAAAACGGGTCTTTTCATTGACAGCCACATAGGAACACGGGGAAAAACGGGTCATGCCCGATTTGCCTATGGGCGCGAGGTCACGTGCCACAAACGTATGGCTGGCCTCTTCAAGCTCACAGACCGAGAGGTTACCCGAATCGGAAAGAACCACCAAGAGGTCCTTGGTCGAGCCCAGATTGCGGGCCTTGGCTATGGCGGTCACGTGAGCAAAGGCATTTTGTTTTGCCAAGCGATGGAGTTTGCCCAGTTCAGTATCGGGCCGGTATATATCTAGGCCCGTACTGGAAGAGACGACTATATGCAGGTCCTTCTTATTATCGGAAAACTGGCCCACGAGAGTATGGAGCGAGAGGCTCGGGCTCTTGAGTGTCAAGTGGTATAAAAAGAGCGGTAGCATCGCAAAAGGATAGTATGATTAGTCAGTCAGTCAGTCAGTAGTCAGCCACTAGTAAGTGCCCAATAGTCAGTGTGTAATAGTAGTCAGCACTAATAATGAGTAGCAATCAACAGCAAGCACTAGCAGTATCAGCACTAGCAGTATTCAGTACTAGCAGTATTCAGTACTAGCAGTAGGAAGACAGTAGTAAGCACTAGAAGTAAGGCAGCCTTGGTAGTAAGAACTGGTGGCAGTGAGACAATCAGAGTCAATCAGTAGTCAGTAGACAGTCAGTACTACTAGAAGCAAATGTGTACTAGTAGTCAATGGAAGTAGACAGTCAGACCAGTAGACAGTCAGTAGACAGTAGCAGTAGTCAGTAGCAGTTGACAGTCAGTACTAGTAAGTAGTGAGTACTAGTAAGCAATCAGTCAGTAGTGAGTACTAATAGACAGTCAGTCAATTGAAGTAGTCAGTACTAGTAGAAGAGCTAGAAGTAACCAGGAGTCAGTACTATTAGTTAGAACTAGTAGTAGTTAGTATCAGTCAGTACTAGTAGACAGTCAGTCAGTAGTTAATTAGTAGACAGTCAAGTAACCAGTCAGTAATTAGAACTAGTAGTAAGTGATCAGTACAAGTGAGTAGTCAATACTTGTAGATAACCAGTCAGTAGTGAGTCCTAGTAGGCAATCTTAAGTAATCAGTCAGTCAGTACTAGTAGTAAGCACTTTTCAGTAGCAATTGGGACAGGAATTGGTACTAGTAGTCAGTCAATAGTAATTGCAATCAGTGGACCAGTCAGTATATGATGAGTGAGCTCGTCAGTATGAGTGGATCAGTCAGTATGTGATGAATGACTCGTCAGTGTATTATAAGTAGACCAGTAATCAGTAGTCTATCAGTAGTATGACTCAGTACTAGTAATCAGTAGTAACTGTCAGTGTTAATAGTAACTGTTGGTAGTAGTCAGTACTAGTAGTCAGTATCAGTTGTCTAGCAGTAGTAACTGTCAGTATTAGTAGTCAGTAGTAACTGTCAGTACTAGTAGTCAGTGTTAATAGTCACTGTTGGTAGTCACTGAGAACAGTATTATTAGTCAGTGGTAGTGATAGTCAATAGTGGTATTCACTGTCAGTATTAGTAATAGTCAACAATAGTCACTAGTAGTAGTCAGTAGTATTTACTGTCAATAGTAGTAGTATTCACTGTCAGTAGTAGTACTGTCAGTAGTGGCCTATTGGTGCAGTGTTGGTAGTGGTCAGTGTGGAGAGATTAGTAGTGGCCACTGGTGTATTGGTGTATTGGTGGGTGACTGACTAATGTCTATGGTTTTAGTGCTGGTCCAAGACTATGTATGGACTATTATAGACTATTATAGACTATGTGTGGAGAATATTATAGACTGTATGGAAACGCGAAGAGAGCGATGTGAAGGTGTGCTTGCCTGCAGTACCGCTTGGTCAGTAGAAAAGCCCCAGTAAAAAGTGCCCAGAATAGAGTGAAATTGGCAGAAAAAAGTATAGGAGTGGACTTTGGAGGGGACAGTTTGGTGATATTGGGTTTTTGGAAGAAACCACCAAACCCGTGCACCACAAAATTCCCAGACACTTTTTAAGATTATGGTGAAGTAGTTATATACAGGATATGGTACTTTATCTGCAGTACACACACAATTCCGTAAGTCTAGCGGCGGTGGGTGGTGTGAAGGTGCGCGCGGCCCATCATCAGCGCACTCGTACTACTTCAGATCAAGCCATGGGAGCCAGGTATGTAATGCAATGCCACGGATCGGGACATTTCTCGGGGAATCGAAAGCCGAGTTGGTTAGTGAGTTGGTTAGTATTTCGTGAGTCGGTTAGTTTTAGCTGGTGAGTTGGTTAGGTTTTAGTTTTGGGACAGTGAGTTGGTTAGGACATGTGATCTTGGTAATGGAATGGGAATCACAGGAATAACTGGAGAACAGAGTATTCCTACCCAGAACAGATTCATTGATCAGGGCTAAATCATAACTCTGACCTAGTACCCACTATAAGTACCCACTAGTACTACTTACTATTACTACCTACTACCAGTACTACCTACTATTACTACTACTACCAGTACTACTATTACTACTATCAGTACTATTACCAGTACTCACTATTACTATTACTGCTACCAGTACTATCAGTACTACTACTAGTTATACTACTACTACTACCAGTACTACTGCTAGTTATACTACCAGTGCCATTAGTACTACTATTACTACTACCAGTACTACCAGTACTACTACTACTAGTGTTACTACGACTGTTGGTATCAGTATAAGTATCAGTTCCTACTACTACTACTAGTATTAGTATGAGTGTTGGTATGGGTCTTAGTTGAGTATTAGTACTAGAATTGCTACTTATATGACTATTAATGGTGTTAGTACTAGATGTTGGTATTAGATGGTGTTGGTAAGTACTACTTACTGTTACTGCTACTTTACCATTGCTGTTGAACTACTGTTGGTATTTGTATTAGTGTTGATACACTATTGCTTACCATCACTATTGCATTGGTATTGGTATTGGTATCACTATTAGTGTTGGTGTTGATACTTGCTACTACTACTATTACCACTTGCTATGGCTAACAGAGTGATAGTGCTGGTATAGTGCTAGTACTACTTACTATTACTGTGACAATTACTACTTACTGTGACTAAAATAGCATGGTACAGTGCTAGTGTTGATACTACTACTACTACTACTACTTACTACTAGTGTTAGTATCAGTGTTAATGTGAGTGTTGATATTACTGATACTACTTACTATTACTGATACTACCACCGGTGCTATTACTAGTATTAGTATGAGTGTTGGTATGGGTATTAGTGTGAGTATCAGTACTAGTGCTACTACTGGCTACTACTGACTACCTACTACTACTACTACTAGTATAGCTACTTATATGGCTATTAATAGTATTGGTACTAGATGGGTTGGTACTAGACAGTGCTGCTATAGGAGTACTCACTGTTACTGCTACTGCTTTTGTTGGTATTGGTGTTGGTATCACTATTGGTATAGTGTTGGTATGGTATTAGCACTACTTACTATTACTGTTGGGATCAGTTAGTGTTGAAACTACTTACTATTACTGTCACCATTGATACTACTTACTGTGACTAAATTAGTATCAGTGCTAATATAGTGTTGATCTGACTATTACTATTAGTATAGTGATGGTCAGTACAATACTACCACCACCACCACTACTACTACTACCACCACCACTACTACTTACTATCAACAGTACACTATACTTGAGTATGGTGATCATTCCCGAAAACCATGAAACCTAATTATACTAACAACAGCTGCAAGGACCAGAAAAAAGCATTGGCCATCTGCCTCCAGAGATCGCCCTGCGTGCTCATCAAGCGCAATACGCCTAAAGAGTGCTTGGAGAACCCGGAGCTTCGAAAGACGCTACCCGAGTTGTGCCTGGCCAATTTCATTGCATTCACCAAGTGCAAAAATGGGTTTTTCGATATGAGGAAACGGATGAGAGGAAATGCTCCGTTGTCCACGGGAAAATACGACGACACATACGAAAAGTTGTCTAGTGGGGACTTTGACCCACGTGAGGAGATGAAGAAGTTGGAGTTGTTGAATAAGAACTTGGCTCAGCAAAGGTCAGAGGCAGATGAGTGATGGTCACGTGATACCTCCAGGTAAATAAAAAAGACCGTTCTGGATAAAGAGAGATCATTGTGAATGCTTTAAAGGAAGATCCCATAAAGACTCTTTTGGTGGATGTGGAGATATAGGTGGAATGGCCTTTCTTATAGGAGGAGGTGCCTTATATGCAGGCAATCCGTTTTGGAGGATGTTTAAACAGATACAGATATGGAAATATGCATACCACTAACCTTAGTGTTACCGGTGTTGGACAGTTACTACCAGACACCAAGTCTATGGTCATAGCCAGAAACCACTAAAATAGTCCCGGGAAGACAAAAAAAAAGAAAAGAGAGAAAAAACTGGAAAAAGAAAAAAGAGAAAAAAGGAAAGAAAAAGAGAGAAGAGAGAGAAGTCCTGTTGTACTGTAGATTTGTTAACGCCAGATCCGCAACGACAGTTGCGACACCAGAAGAACCTGTGATTAATCCTGGGGTAATATCCAGTGGATTGTTCATACTATAGGACACTGTCCTCATAATCTCATCAAGATATGTAAACACTCCAGGAAGAGTGTTTACTTCAGGAGAAGTGTTTACTTCAGGAGGAGGAGAAGAAGAGTTGTCAGTGTCCATTGAAGTATTATCAATACGAAATCTTTTGATGGGTCTGGTTCTTGGAGGCATCTTGTATACCTCAGGCAGTTGATATTTGATTGAGTTGGGAGCATATACAGGATTCACGTTCAATGTGCCCAGGCATTGGAGCAGCTGCAACCCTCAAGTCTCTTTGGGCTTCTCTATTGCTTAAATGTCCATTGAAATCTAGTTCATTGTCTCGTCAAGAATATAAACCAGGGGTTACACATGAGCTCTTGTGGTGGGTCTGGAAGTAGAGGACATCTTGATGTATAACTCAGACGATATTATGATATACTCCGACGGGATTCTGATATACTCCTACGAGATTCTGATATTTCTCCGACGGGATTTTAATATACTCAGACGACATTCTGATTGACTTGATTGACTACAGGATAAAGGCAGAGTTCTCACTATAGGTAAGGACCGTCAGAAATCCACACAACTATATTCGTGGGAGCTGTTAGATTCTTGTTACGTCAGGTGCTCTGTTTACTATGTTCATTCGCCAATCTTCTCCTTCTGAGGAATCTGAGCTGCTTTTTTGGTGTTTTCAAGAGAAAGGGGTGGCTGGTAGATGGCTGGTTAGAAGGCCTTATACAATGGACATTGTTAGTATCAGGCAGAGAGGCTTCATAATACCTCATTAGGTAGAGCACTACCTATGGTGGGTCTTACAGGAGCTGAACCTTCACTATCACGTGATAAAGGTATACATGCTCTATGAGTGTATCTGCCTTTTTTGGCTCTTTCTCAATACGATTTCACCGGCTAATCAACCTAATCGTATTAAAAACTGTAATGGACTTTAAGAAAAATGTGAAACGGCCCATTAATCGTAACCGTACTGCATATAAGCACATTTACCCCACTAATACATATAGCTGTCCTAATACTGTTGTTAGAGAATTACTATAAGATGCTGAAAAGGTTTTTTTAGCATTGACTGTAGAACCTTTTTGGGCCCAAATAGCCATCATATTTATATGCAAGATTTACCACTGTAGATTAGACAACACATGTTCCACAACGATAGTTGGGGCACCAGGTGGACCATAAATTAACCATGGTGTAATGTCCAGTGGACAGTTACTGAAGGACGCTGTCCTCATAGTCTCGTCAAGATATGTAAACACTTCAGGAGAAGTGTTTACTTCAAGAGAAGAAGAAGATGTGGGGTTTTCAGTGTCCATTGGAGTATTATCAGTACGAGGTCTTTTGGTGGGTCTGGCTTTAGGAAGCATCTTGGTATGCCCCAGACAGATGATATTTGAATTAGTTATTTAAAAGATGGATATGGTTCAGACTCCCTTATATATATGGGAGGTCTACCTTCACATTACCGGCGGTTGTAGTAACCACAGGTGCATATGAAGAACAGGTGCTTGTTACCGCGTTATCCCTGCAAGCCATGGGGATACAGAGCGCACTCACCTTGTTACCGTTTTTTCAACATTGGATGTGGAGAATCAATCCAAGTCCTTAAACACCAGTACCTCTACACTAATTAATATTGCTGGGTCTGGTGTCGGGAAGCATCTAGGTATATCCCCTCAGTTGACATTTAGGTACTTCTTAGATATTGACGTCATTTATATTAGGGTATACGGGTTTATTACATGACCAAAGTCACGTGAGTGACTGCGGAGAGAGACAGCAAGTTACCATCCGTTGCTCCTATTTCTCAACATTGCTTTGCTAGCAAACATTGTTCATTGCAGCACGTGAGAACAGTGTGTATTGATTACCTAATACGGCTGTGAGAGTCTTAGCACGCCTCATACCTGCGTCACTATAGTTGAAAATTCCCTTTACCAGAGGGAATTAGGCTAATAAGAATCTAACATGGAGGTCGTACCCGGACCGAGGTCGCCTATCAACGAAGCTAGTTAGGTAGTACACGTGCTGACATGAATCGTAGCCGTCCCCGCCATAGATAAACCATAGACCCGTTCTACCTTCACAGAGTTAACGGGAGAAACCACGACGGAAAAACTCTCGTTGGCCTCGCAGCCTGGATGGCAAGCTCGGGGTTCGAACTCGCGACACCGAAACTCTGACAATGTACCGATACACCAATAAGTATACCGGCACAAATAAAATTTCCAGGGTATTGTGTAGCGCACTGAGAAATGTATACAATGTGCGTGGTGCACGGGTGTAGCCTCACAATATGGTGCACGGGTTTCTGTCCTGCTAGGTACTCGTTGACAATAACACCATAATGGCCATTTAGATTTTCTAAATTGGCCATAGATCCCAAAGAGTAGATGGTTAGTATAACCGTAGGCTTGTACTTTCGATATCCTTATCGACGAAATTTATACTTTTTTGAATGGTAGTTATTGGGTGTTGGACGACCAAAGAATATTAGCCATCCAATACTTCCCATAAAGATTGAACCAGAATGAATTAAACTGATCACACGGACTAGACTGGTGCTTAGAAATTCCTATCGTCTATAGGAGCATGTCTTTTTGGATAGAAGAGACTAGTCATAGATAGGTGACTGGCTTTAGAATCAAGTCCCCCAAAAAACTCCTTGGGCTCGACTGTCCATAGAAACTGAAATATGGATAATAGACTTCCAATAGAAACATATACTAAAGTAGTACACTGTTATAATAGTATACCACTTTAAACTGTCATACCACACTTTTCACTGTCTATACTGTACCAGACCAGCACTGAGTGAGTAGGATTGAGGAGTGGAATCTGGGATTTTGGAATTGAGATTTGGGATTGGGATCTGGGATTTTGGATTTTGGAATTGGGAGATGGGATTGGATCTGGTGATTGGGAGATGGGATGGACTCTGGATTTCTTAGATCTTGGTCCCAACTGACTATCCCATATCATTGGATGACTGAACACCACGATTGTAGCTTGACATAATGTCACGCGGGGTATGCTGCGCGATCTCGCATGTGCATGCGTTTGCAGCCAGACACCTTTGGCCACCCGTAGCACCAGAAGAAAAGTCCATAAAAATTTCAAAGGGGTTTGGGAAATGTTTGGGAAAGCTCGCAGTGGTAGGGAAATGAGGAGGTTTTTGGAAGGGAGGGAGGGCATTCTGGAAGGATGTTCTGGGAGTGCACGCTTGGTTCACGTGCTCTGCGTCGCGTGACCCCGCCACCTTTAACCTCCACGTATTTTTGTTCTTCTTCCACACCCCATCATCCACACAATGCCCATCCAATCCACCTTAGAGTCTGACCGCGTCCAAGAGCTCGACTCCTTGCTCAAGCTCATCCACCTTCGCATCATTGAGTACGTGGCATCCGCCGATCCCGGCTCTCAACTGTACCAGGCCACCTCGTTGAGCACGTACCATGAGCCACAGCAGTTGAAACAGGTGTTTTCGGTCCAAGACGACATTTTTGAAACCGGCTTGAAACACGACCAGAACAAACTCTTCAAGCATATTGACAATGTGCTCAAGTACTCGGTCAACACCTGGAACCCCGGTTTCTTGGACAAGCTCTATGCCTCCAACAACCCAATTGGTGTGATCAGCGATATGATACTATCGGTGCTTAACACCAACTCGCACGTGTATACCGTGCTGCCGGTGCTTTCGGTGGTGGAGAACCAAATCGGGCATAAATACGCCCAAATGTTTTTCGGCACCGACGCCAAAACCTGTGGCGGCTTGACATTTTCCGGAGGCTCTTGGTCCAACATCACCGCCATGCACATGGCACGTGCCATCAAGTTTCCGCAAACCAAAACCGAAGGTAACCGAGGACACAAGTTTGCCGTGTACACCTCCAAGCACTGCCACTATTCGGTGGAAAAGTCCGCCATTTTGTTGGGTTTGGGAAGCGAAAATATCTTCAAGGTGGGCGTCAATGCCGATGGTAGCATGGACACACAGGCCCTTGAACAGGCCATTGTGCAGTCGCAGAAGGACGGCTTCACGCCTCTTTTCATCAATGCCACGGCTGGAACCACTGTTTTCGGCCTGTACGACGATCTTCCGGCACTCAGTGCCATTGCCAAGAAGTACGGCGTGTGGTTGCACGTGGACGGATCTTGGGGAGGAAACGTGATTTTCTCCGAAAAACAGGCCTTCAGGTTGGCCGGTTGCGAGCTCGTGGACTCTATCACCACCAACCCGCATAAGATGTTGGGAGTTCCCACCACGTGTTCGTTTCTTTTGGTGCCCAATGTGGCAGTGTTTCAAACGGCCAATTCGCTCAAAGCTCCGTACCTCTTCCATGGACGCGAGTCGGATGAGGAAAACTATGATTTGGCTGATGGAACCTTGGGATGCGGCCGTAGAGCAGACTCGTTCAAGTTTTATTTGGCCTGGCTCTATTATGGATTCCAGGGCTTGAGGGAGCGGGTGGACCATGCGTATGCCATAGTGCAGTATTTTGTGGAGAAAGCCCGCCTGACTCCGGGCTTCAAGCTCGTCACCACCCTGCCCCAGTGTTTGCAGGTATGTTTCTATTATGTGCCAGAAAAATTCGAGGGAACCGACTATACTTCGGTAACACGCTATGTGTCACGTGAGTTGCATAGCCGGAGCCGTTACTTGGTGGACTTTTCGCCCAACCCAGATGACAACACGCACGGCGAGTTTTTCCGGGTGGTGTTTAACTCGCCCATTTTGACTGATGCCGTGGTCGACGATTTGGTGCTGACCATTGTGGCCGTGGCCTCCGAGATGTAAAGCCAGACATCATTGATATTGACATTGATACTGAAATCATTGACATCGTTGGTATTGACACAGACATTTTTATTGACACTGATAGAATCGATAAACCAGATCATCGTTGGTCTCTTGACATCATTGATTTTAGTATCATTGGAATCATTGACACGGACATTTGTCGAATTCCATACCATTATTGACACAAAAATTCGTACCATTATTAACCTCTTAAAATTATCCACTGACATCAATCTACCATTGACTTCTTTATATCGACACTGATACCTTTTTTCAATTGGCAGCAAGGGCAGCAGGAAGTGCTGGAGCCTTTGGGGTCTTATCATCGTGTGATACGCCACATGTGGGTATTTCCTGACTCAGCCAATCATTTCAATAGTTCCTGCCAGATGTGCTGAGACAAGTAATTGTATAGCTTAGGTACTTATCTCATTGCACATACTTCAATCAGACGAACCAATGCTGGACTCTCCAGTGTCTTCAAAAGATACTCCAGTGTATCCACAAATTGAGTCCAGTGTATTCACAAATTGAGTCCAGTGTATTCACAGATTGACTCTCCAGTCTATTCACGGATTGACACCAGTGTACACAGATTGACACCGGTTTATCCACAGATCGACTCTCCATTTTATCCCAAAATAGCAGCACTTGGGGTGAACTTGGAGTAGTCTTACCCAAAGCAGAAACCAAGTGCCAGGATCATTCGGTAGCAAAGGAAAGTGAATGGAAGAAGGTGAAGTAGTGAGAGTAGAAAAGAGGGGAAAGAGGAGAAAAAAAAGTGAGTAAGAAAAAAGTGAATAAAAAAACAGGAGTGACCGGGGGATATGCGGCCTTTTATATTCTTGGGATTGAGGGGAAGTGGCGTTCTCCCTTTCTGCGTGTGCATGGCGTCGGGCGCCATGTTTCAGGTTTTGCAGCCATCCCCGCAAATGCCCGCGAACGTATATAAATAGACTGTTCGCACCACGTAAAAAAGAGAGGTAATATTTCCACATGGACTGGTGTCCACATGACCAGAAAACACGACCAGAAAAAAAGACCAGAAGGTTTAAGTTACTTGTAAATAGTGCTAAATTCATTGGTGCAAATCGGACAGATTGATGATTGATGATTGATGATTGATGATTGATGAATTAAATGACTTTAGTCCACTACAGCTATGATAGTACCTAGAGGTATTAATACCAATGCATTAGGGTGATTGTTTTGTTTTAGTGACTAATCCTAGCCATACGTCACTCATTCATGGTCAATAGTGTACCCGAGTCTTAACGACATTACCTAGTTTGACTAGTTTCAACTTTACCAGCTTTACTAGTTTTGTTTGCTCTAGTCTAGTATACTGTTACTGTTACTGTTTCTAAGGTACATGGAGTCATACTATTGGGGTGATTATGAAAAATGACCAAGTCATTCTATCCATCGTTATTAGAAATCAATCAATTATCATAAGCGACTCATATCCAGTATAAACTCATATCCACTATAGACTTCTGATGCCCAATATAGACTCATTTACAGTATAGACATATAATCCCAATGAACGTAGAATTCTCAAACATTATAAACACCAATATATACTTGGATGCCCTAATGTTAGATTCTTGTAAGCACGTATATTACCTAGCTATATTCGTTAATGATTCCTCAGTAAGAGAAATCGGCCACCATTAAAGACCATTAAATATCCTGAAGGAGAGCAGCTGAAGGGTTGTAGTAACGGTGAACCAAAAGGGGGCGTAGTAGCATCGGTTTTCGATTAAGTGGGCACATGAGCTCAATCCCTATATGGGTAGTATCCTGCCCATCTTGGATCTAGCATACTCTTTTATTAGCAATATTGACTTATATATCTCAATATAAGCTATAAATCAATACTCCACAGTAGTTCACAGTAATTGTTAACTCTAGGTCAACTGCTCCATCCCCCTATCTCACTAGCTCACTAGGCCACTATTCCACTAAGTTAAGATCTCAGAACTATTGTTTCTAGCTTAATGAATCTCTCACTACCTCACTATCACACTAAATCTAACTTATGAGCCTAATATAAACTCAGAATTCCTAATATGGAAATATAATCCCAATAGACTCATAACCTAATGGACTCATAACCCACTGGACATAAAGCCACTGAATTAAACCCACTGGACTAAAGCCACTGGACTATACCCAATATGGAGGTAGAAAAGACTCTCATGAGTCTACGAATGTTGTACTAATAATATGTATCACCTATATTTCTATATATGTATAGTGTATATGGATAGTATGATATGTTATGCTCTTTGATACATTTATGCCTTACTGATGCTTTGTAGAGGAGCCAGAGCGGCTTACATAAGTTTGAGAGAAACTTGCCATCGAAAAACTCTCCACCTGAGCAATGATGATGATTGTTCTAGAATATTCGAAAAGCCATCATTGTACGAAGCACTATGATGGCCTGGCTATTGTTAGGTTCGGACGGCGTAGGCTTCAGAATGCCTCTATGGGTAGTCTCCTACCTATAGTGGATCTAACAGTACAAGTATAGGTAGAGTATAGGTATAGTATAGGTATAGTATAGGTATGGGTATGTTATGAGTATAGGTATAGGCCTTAGTGTCCGTACGAGGAGGCAGTGGTTGCTCCAAGAAGGTCAGGAAGGTCAGGACCAAATGAGATTTTATATTCTTTTGAATAATGAAAGAGCAGTGGGATGGTGGAATAATCGAGTTTATAGGAATAAAGAAACATTCTTAGCAGTACCAAAGAGAAGTACCAAGAAGAAGTACCAAAGAGAAGCACTAGAAATACTGAAGGTCGTGAAGAGTTTCCCAGAATCAAAACAGTCATATACTTTTCACATGATAGTGAGAAAAAGTCGTCTAGCTGTCAGATCCACCATAGGTAGTGATCCACCTATGGAGGTATTATGAAACTTCTCTGCCCGATACTAACAAGGGCTATTGCAAACGCCGTATCACGGCGTTCGGCCATCGATAATGATGGCCTTTTTTTCGAAGATGCCAGAACAATCATCACCATTGTTCTGGTGAAGAGTTTTTCGATGCCACGTTTCTCTTCGATTGTTATATAAACCGCACTGGTTTCTTTCTCTGAGGGACCATCAAAGAACAAAATAGGTAACTTAGTACATAACGTTCAACAAGAATCTAACACTAGCCTTATAATTCTTGTTTCTATGATTTTTCCTCTTATCAGCCAACCTTGACTTATAAGCCTTTATTTATAAGCCTTGACTCATAAGCCTTGACTAAATATTCCACAACCCCTAATTTCCGAAACCACTTTTCCTCCACTTTCTCGCTTTATTACACCCAAGAAATCCCCAAGAAACTCCTCCTCCAAAAAATTGGAGTTCTCTGGTTATACACAGAAGATGAATCAGACAAGAAGGGAAATGGAACAATGAAGGCCCGGCTCGTCGCACAAGGATTCAGTCAAGAGATTGACTACATACACACATTCTCACCTGTGGGCCTAATTGAAAGCATCAGAATATTCCTAAACGTTACAGTTATCCATGGGATGAAGGTTAATCATATTGAAGTTAACTCAGCATACCTACACCTGGTGTTGGACGAATCAGTATATGTGAAATCACCAAAAGGAATCCTGGAAGTTGATTAAAATAAAACATAGGTTGAAAGATTAAGAGTCTTCGGAACTTATGGAACCTTTGGAACCTTTGGAACCTTTGGAACAAGAGAGACCATGACCACGATTTTTGGCGTGATATGAAGAAGCACAATAAGTTTCCGTGGAAGTTCTTGCAGTTTTTTCATATGCCTCGTATACATCGTGTTCCTTGAAGATGCAGACTCACCTTGGAGATACGGGCCAAAGACTATTTTCACGAAATTTTTGCATGAGTTTTTTGTGTATGAGTGTTTTTTCCCATGGAATTGGCTTTAAGTAGTCATGGTAGGGTATAGAAAGAGCCAAGTAAATGGAATAAGAGAAAACACCGAGCGGTCCAATTTTCGGATGAGCTGTATATCTGGGTTTGTCTTGCCATTTATATCGTCTGGAGACATGGATGAGGATGCTGCTTAAGGTTGAGTCTGTGGCTAATTGGGAGTGTGATACTAACGTTGTTGTGGAAGGGAAATAATCGGCGGAGGAGGAAAGGATGGGCCCGCAGAGGGGGGGTAGGAGTGTATACGTAAAATGAACAATAGGGGAGGTTTGAGGAAAGGTTCGGTATGGGTTTGAGAAAATAAAGTGTGGATGTATCATGTGCCACAAGATTCATGGTGAGTAATGGCTTTCATTTGATAGTTTTGAGTAATATATATTTTAAGTGAGACTCCAATTTCTCCAATACTACACAATAAAGTGAGTGGTAGACAAAACTCAAGAGTAGAAACTCAGTGCTAGACAAGCTCAGTACTAGACAAAATTAGTACTAGACAAAATCAGTACTAACCAAGACCCAAGAGTGGATTTATATGGATGACAGTACCAATTTGAGCTATAGAGTAGTATAGAGTAGTAAAGAGTAGTTACTTTAGTATAGAGTAGTATAAATTACTGCTATAGAGAGTAGTAGACGGTAGACTTGTATCTATGCCCACTAAAAAGTAGACCTTTCTTTACTTGGCCAATTGGATTCCTTCGAAACCCCCAAAAAAACGAAAAAAACGAAAAAACAAAGAAAACTGTACATTTATTAATCCTGCACACCCAACAAATGTTTGGCTGACTTTAAACCAAATCAAGCAACTGTAACTTTGATTACTTCTAGTCTGCTAATTTACAGTTAAGGAGAAGGACAATAAGAACAACCAACAATGGCAATACTATCGGACACGCCACTTTAACTTGTAAAAATCCTAGTACATAGTTTGCGGAACTAGCTCATCGCTATCTATGGGGTTGCGGAACACTAGCCCGAGATTTCATGTTGCACCCATCTTTAGAAATTTTGCTTGGGGATCTATTGATCATGCATACCTGCATACAGTGCGCGCGTGCATTAGTCTCTCTCAATGCAATCGTCTTCTGCAGCGAAAAAACGCCGCATAGGTTACATTTTCCCCACATTGCAACCACTAAACTAAGAACTTTGGCACCTCAGTTCCTCTGACGGTTTTCGGACTTGAAGTCGCTCAAACCGATTCCACTACCACGGACTGCAGATAAGACCCCTTCCGGCCCCGACCAGACGTCTTTTCCCAACCCCAAACCTTTATTAGAGCTCTTCGATAACTTTACTGCAAGGGAAAATAAACAAAGAGGCCCAAAATTCGCTTGGCTACTCAGGTTATAGTTTCCGGAAAAGGAAAGCCGCAAAAAAGGGGGGCACGTGGCTATCAATGGGCCACGTGCCCGTTTCAAATGCGTTTCAGCCTCAAATCCCGGGGATTCCTCCACTGAATAGTTTACTTCGAGGAGATGCGCTTTTTTGGTAGGTGATCTAGTGCAAAGTTCCTGAATTGGCGGGTAATCTGAGGTACCATTTTTTCGGAAATGGTACCCCGGGTTATCTGCAGGACAAGACCAGTGCTCGTGAACATAATTTAATAAAAAAGCTTATCTCTCGGTCACGTGAGTGCACTAAGCTACAGGAACATGAGTTTATACGGAAGAATACGGTCAAAAATCATGTAGAAAAGGATTAGAGTGGTTATGGAGAGGTTTTGGGCGAGGAGGGAAATTTGCAGTGAATTCGAAGCAAAGGAATACGCTGAATGGTGGGTGTACAATAAGCGAGTGGACCCAAATCAGGAAATATTCACTCACGAGGCAGACGCATGACGGCGTCAAAAGTTGCCCCATGTGCGGCAGGCCCGTCCATCAGCAGCGGGAATCGAGATTGGTAAGGCGCCAAGTTGGGTAAGGTGCGGAAAAAAAAACATCAGAGCACCAGCAGGCCGCGGAAACCCACCGACGACCAAACACCCCTCTTATCGGGCGTATGCAGGAAATGCAACCTTGTATTTTCGCTTACCCCAGAATTAGCGTCTACAGGTTATCTATCAGCAGCGCGCGGCTTTTCTGTACGATCCGACTCCACATATATAAAGGTGCCAGGTCCCCCGCCCTGTTCAACTCTCTCTCCTTTCCTCCCACGCTCTCTTACTTTACATATATATATAAACTACTTGTCTATTTATTCTCCATGTCATATAAACAACAGGCTACTATGGTTATGAAATCTGGCAGCAGCAGTGCCGAAAACGTGGTGCAGGATGAGCACTTGGAGTTGATCTGCCATGATTGGAAGGATATTGAAGCCACGGGGCTCTGGTACAATAAACGCTTTGTGTCGTGGCTTCCTCCCTACTCGCATTCGATGGTGCAGATTGTCATCATGTCGTTTTGTATATTTTTGACTCCTGGGTGCTTCAATGCCATTACCGGAATAGGAAACTCGGGTATCAGTGACCCTAAGGTGGCCGATAATGCCAACGTGGCCTTGTACTCGACGTTTGCCACGATCGGAGCTATTGGAGGAGTCATTTGCAATGTCATCGGTGTACGGGCCTGTTTGATGTTTGGCGGAACCGGTTATGTCATGTACACGCTCTCGCTCTTGGTGTTCCACTATAAGCAAAACGCCGTGTTCTGTATTTTTGCCGGAACCTATTTGGGTGTGTGTGCATCCTTCACATGGGCAGCTCAAGGATCCATTATTATGTCCTATACCTCCGAGGATAAAAAGGCTACTGCACTTATGGTGTTCTGGGTGATCTTCAACTTTGGAGCGGTGATTGGATCCATCATCCCCTTGGCTCAAAACATGGAGGTGGGTGTTTCCAAGGTCAATGTGGGGTCGTACGTGGCGTTTATTGTACTCATGACCTGCGGAGTCTTCTTGGCCGGCTGCTTGTTGCCCATGGATAAGGTCTACAAGTCAGATGGGCTGAAGGTGATTGCCAAGAAGTACCCTAAGTTGCAGGATGAGCTCCGGGGCATGCTCCGGGTCTTGATGACCGAGCGCAAGATCTACTTTCTCTTCCCCATGTTCTGTGCGTCCAACTGGTTTTACACGTACCAATTTAATGACTTCAATGGCGCCCGGTTCACTGTGCGCACGCGGTCGTTGAACTCGCTTCTTTACTGGGCCTCGCAGATGTTGGGGGCCATTTTGTTGGGGCTGCTTTTGGACTGGAAACGGTTTTCCAGACCCGTGAGAGCAAGAATTGGCTGGTGGGTGTTGTTCGTTACCGGCATGGCTATTTGGGGCGGAGGATTGAAGTTCCAGATGGGAGTCACGCGGGAGAATGTTAAAGAATTCAAAACCATTGACTTCAAGGATGGCGCCTATATTGGACCCATGTTCTTGTACATGTTCTATGGAGGTTTTGATGCCATTTTCCAATCGTTCATTTTCTGGATCTTGGGTACCTTCTCCAATAACCCCAAGAAAGTGGCCCTCTATGCTTCTTTCTATAAGGCTTTGCAGTCTGCATTTGCTGCCATTGTGTGGCGCTTGGATGCTTTGGAACACAGTTACATGGCCATGTTTGCTAGTTCCTGGGGGCTTGTCATTGGTACATTATTGATTGCTGCACCTGTAGTGTTGTTCCGGGTCACAGAAACCACCGACGTCGAGGAGGACGGTATGTTGGATATCATGGACGATACTGAGCTCAAGTCCGTGACCTCCAAGCACGTCGAGAAGGTCTAACCTCTAGAGACCGAGGCAGACAGACACAGACAGATTGTTGAACAAACAAGACAGACAGACAGACAGATTGTTGGACAAATTGTTGGACAGGTATTGTTAGAGACTGTTAGATGGAATTGTCAACTGTCAACTGTTAGAGATGTAGGTCTGTCGGACGAGGTATAGACAGGAGACTGACCCAGGATTTTGAGTCGCTCTGCATGAAGTAACAAGTATCCAGTAAAGGCTTCAAGTTACTGTCACTGTCACTTTCACTTTCACTGTCACTCCAAGTTGTGTCATTCCGAACGCTGGATGTTCGGGAGCTTTTATGTCATTATGGTCACTAGACTATCAACGAACGTCTACAGAAGACTAATTAATAATCTAGAGATTAGTCTTCCGCTGTTAATACACTCATAGTCGCTCACTACGAATTAGACTAGATACAGATTACACTATACACAGATTATACTAGATACAATTATACTAGATACAGATTACAGTAATACAGATTATACTAGATACAGATTCCACTAGATACATTTACAGTAATATAGATTATACTATACACAGATTAAACTAGATACAGATCACAGTCACACTCTTATCTCCATTTCTAAGTCATAATTATCCATACAAACCATACTATTGCACCCATACTATTACACCCATACTCTTATTCTACCCATTCCACGCATACTCAGGCTATACCTCTATCTTCGCTAATATGAAGGCCTGGATAGATAATGTTCCTGATTAACTTAGGTCACAGCTGGAACGTCTAGAACATTTTTCCAGGTTATCATTCCTATAAACATCACCACCATCGGTATGTTGATGTCTTCACTGAACAGGACACATGATAACACATAAGAACACACGCGTTATAAAATAAATGCCTTTCGGAAGTAGTATATCCATTTGAATTAATCGACACTTTGTCAGGCCACTGTAATCGGTGCATTATTCCAAGGAGTATTTGGCTCCATGATTCAATAACAGTCGTGTGGATCTGGCTTTAAATTCCATGAGAAGTTCTTGGGTCTCAAGTGAAATGCTCTTTAATGACTACGGTTCATACCGCTATATTATCTTACTATACCTTTACTCAGACTATACCTATACTCGCTTTATACACACAAACTCTTTACAATACACTTGCTCGCTTGGCTTTGCCATAAAGAAACATTGGGAATAGTGGAGTCCGTCAACTTGGTGCTCACAGGACTACCTAACAATAACATGCGGTCATGGATGATCAAGTTTTAGTCGGTGCCGCTACTTTTGGAGATCTTGGAATACTGTCTACTCATCAGTGCAGACAAGGGGTTGGAGTTCATGGCGGTGGGCTCGCTCATGCAGTTTCCTGGCTACATCAATCTTTATCTTAATGAATAGAGCGAGGTGTGGGCGAAACGGGCCGTCATTAGCAACTGATTCCAGGAGCTCTACCTGACCGAGAAGTGACCCATCTCCTACTGATACAACCGCTGATACTAACCAAAGCTACTAAAAATGATATGTTTCTTATACTAACCAATTATGCTCCTACATAATCCCGTACACCCACTCTTATTATCCTACAACTCATTATCCTACAACTCATAGTGACTGATACTCTTATCTGATCTATAGTCTTATTATACTTATACACCTACAGCTCATATTATAGCTATACTCATATTATAGCTAACTCTAATTGAACCTATAGTCATCTATAGTCATATACCTATAGTCATATACCTATGGTCATATACCTATGATCGAACAATTATACTGTACTACTATACTGCACTATACTATTATACTAATATGCTATACTGCATCACCAACTGCACTACTGTACTACTAAGCTCTTCTATATTCTACTCTACTAAACTACTCTACTAAACTACTCTACTGTACTACTTTACTGTACTACTTCACTGTACTACTCTACTGTATTTTACTGTATACTCTACTGGATTGTACGAATCCTACTTAAACAGTTTCCTCTCCTTTCTGAAACAAAAAATAATTCATTAACAGCTATTCTGGAGCTATTCTTCTACTCCATACTAATATCTTTTCTATAGTAGTCAGAATATAAAGATTACACTGTGATACGGTAGTACAGTATATAGCTCGACATGATTGGTTCAGTATACTGATTCAGTATATAGTACATTGCCATGTAGTATAGTAGTATAGTAGTATAGTAGTAGTGTATTCCAGGATCTTAATAGCAATAGTACTAAGTTTTTAGTAATAGTAAATCCCATACGGTTGGCATTAGTTTGTAGTAGCACTAGAATTAAGGGAAAGTATAATATTATACCGTGTAGTACTGTAGAGTGTTACGTCAGGTACTCTGTTTACTATGTGATATTTTCCAGTCTGCCAGAACTCTTCTACTGGTGGACTCCCACATTGCGGTTACCCAACTCCAACAGTTCAACGATCGCGTGGAACTTCGGAACAAAAAAAAAGGATCGAGACCTATCTTCGCCTCTATCTTTTTACCAAGACTGGTAGTCTCTCCTAGCCGTGGGAAAATACGAGCTCAGTGCTCAAACTTCCAAAAGACTCCAAGGGTAAATTCCCAGTTCCGAATAACTATCTCCGCCGCGATTCTATTAACACTGCAGAAACCCTCAATCGCAATTTAACCGCAGCCCTAGCGGCCCGTTAAGCTTCCTTCAGCAAAGCTAAACTATTTTGACCAAAACATAAGGAATTTTGCTTCTAACAAGTTCAACAGGTCTATACTGATACTAACTGTTTCACCAGTCCCCCAAATGCTCAAGATTTCCTGGTTTCGCCAAAACTTCGCCCAAAGTTCCCACCACCTTACGACATTCAAAATTAAAGTGACCACTCGGCGAATGAACATAGTAAACAGAGTACCTGACGTAACCAGAATTTAACACATTGATCGAGTCCATAATCAGTCACGTGATAATAGAGCATCAATATATTCACCTAGATGTAATTTAGTGTAACCATTTTAGTATTTAGAGTACATGATTAAAGTATAATCCGATTCCCTCTTTTGGCAATGTTGTACCATGATCCAAGATGTAACCATGTTCCAAATAGTAGAGTAGTAGAGTAGAGGTAGACTATGAGAGACATGATTAAGCATATTGTAGAGATTCTCTATAAATATGATCTAGTCACTAATACTGGACCTATGTTTAGTAATTCATAGTGGACCTATGGTCTAGTAGCTAATACTGGACATATGATCTAGTAGCTAATACTGGACCTATAGTTTAGTAGTTAATACTGGATCTATGGTTTAGGAGTAATACTGGACAGATTATCTAGTACTTAGTATTGGACGCTTGATCTAGTCATTAATACTTGACATATAATCTTGTACTTCTTACTAGATATTATGGTCTAGTCATTAGTAGTGGACATATTATCTAGTCGTTAGTATTGGATAGAATACTAGAGACCAGAGAAGTATAGTTGAGTTAGCTGTCTGTTTGAGTAGAAGGTGATCGAGTGCTCTGTGCAGTGCTGGACTTACCCTTCCACCAAGTGAGCCATAACTCTCCCAAAAAAAATCCTAAACACACTTAAACAAACCCAAACCACCTCTTACCGCAAACCCAAGTCCAAAATAAAGCTAATACCCCAAAATTCCCGTCTTTTCCTGATTTTTTTTTCCGTCCTTATAATATTTCTGGTGTACGGAGGTGCAGCCCACCTTCTCACGTCAACCTCAACTGTTCCTGCCACACCCGTGCCTCCACTCCACCTGTTGCTCCACTCCATACCTTCAATACACCATACGCCCCGTTCTACACCCCCGAAATCCTGCATTCTGAATGACCGTGACCTTCTCCCCCGGAGACGTCAATTCGCCGGCGTGCGTCGACCAAATTCAATGGAAAAACCACCGTCTCGTGGTGTACGGGTCTGGCAACAACGTCATCATCCATTCCATGACTTACGCCACTTCCACTTGCACTCTGCTGGCGTCTCCAAGTCTCCAGACCCTATATGCAGACCGGGACGTGACTGCTGTGGCCATTAATGGCGAAACTGGCCTAATTTGTGCTGCATATGGCCCTGAAATCGTCCTCCTACGCCCTGTCAACGAGTACACGCCTATTCCTAAATGGCAGGAAGCCGCCCGGGTATTGCCAAGCGGTTTGAGAGAACGGGAGGGGAAAATGTTAGGTAATGTGCCAAGTCATGTGGCAGATCACGTGGCAGATCACGTGACGGATTATTTGCAGGCACACGCCATTTTATGTGCACGGTGGGCTCCTTCGGAGTCGGAACTTGTTGTGGGCACTGGAGATGCCATTTATCTTCTCCATGTTGAAGCTGATTATGCCCAGGTGACTGTATCGTGTCGGTGGCACAAACTGGCGCCCAGTGCAGTGGGAATGGTGGATATTTCACCAGATGCAAGTAAAATCATCGCCTATAACACGCAGCTGCTCGACCATTTCGCCAAGGTGTGGATGAGAATCACGTACGGCGAAAACACGCTCTTTGAATTGGCGTATGCAGACCACGGGCCGGAGTTATGGCTTGTAGACTTCAAATGGCGGCGTCGTGCGGTGGACAAAACGGCCGGCATGAATCTCCAGGCCATGGCCAACATCCGGGACCTCCGGACGTTCATGCCGAACTTCTCCGGGTCGGAGGAGAACTGCATCTTGTACACCGTGACCAGCGATCACGTGCTCCATGTGTGGGCCACCTGTGACTTCAACGGGCACAATTACCTTAAGTTGTGGGCTCGCTTGGAGTTGCCCGAAAAGGTGGCCGACTACCGGGCGTGCATAGTGCTCGAGACGGGCGACGCTGGCTCGGATCTCTTGTTGGTGGAAGGCCAGGCCGAGTCGTGTCTTGTTCAAATCCACAACTTGAACCATAACCCGCCAAATGCCGTGACTTTCGAGGAAGTGGCCCGGTTTCCTACGGAAATCACGTGCTTGCCCAGCCGGGGGAACCTCGACACCCGTACCTCTCTCTCCCCAGTCGAGCGGATTCGTATGGACAACTGCTTTATTCGGTGTTCGGATGCAGTGTCCCAAAACGGCAATGTGTTCTTTATATGCAGTGACGCCATCAAAAAAACGTTACGGAGCGTGCAACTCGAGCTCTTGGACCCCAAACGGCCCCTGGTCGTTTTGGAAGAGAAGTTTCTGGGCCACTCCAAATCCGTCACCAAGCTCTTCACGTCCTCGACTTCCTATTCGGGTAATATCATGCTTAGTGTGCTGCGCTTCGGCAACGAGAACTATATTTGGGAACTTGTTCCGGTACAAAAAAGAAATGATGGTAAGGATGATTCTTTGGAGAAAACTATTGCCATCAGCAAGCGTTTCCGCCTAAATATCGGAAATTCTGGCAATTTTGGAGAAGAAGAAGATAGTCTGTCCTGCATTCAAAGCGCAGTCTTGATCAACGACATTTTCCCCCCCAAAACCTCCAGGCGTCATCTTGCTGTGACTATCGAATCAGGAGGGTACATTAGCTTCTGGGATTGCGATGGGGCTTCCCAGGATGAGCTGGATGCATGGTTGATCCTGCGTCTAAGCGTGGAGCATGAACAAGGCCGGTTTGAAGCGACTCCGCAGGCGTTTTTCCTAGAGAAAATCAGCCCTTCTCTTTTTATCATCATTGCTGTTTATAGCCCAGTGATAACCAAGGCATGGAGGGTTGAGTGTGCGCAGGAAAAAGGTGATAAAGATGGACTGGAAGAAAATGAGCTGGGCAAAACCCGGATGCCGCTTCTCTTTTCGGCAAAACCAGTTGAAGAGTTCCAGATCGAGCCGATTGTATGCACGCCGTTCCCCGGAGAGTACGGTGCTTCGCCCAAAGTGTCGAATATCTCGACGTTTTTGGAAAAAGACCTTTCGGTGATCGACAAAAACGGCGTTCTCCGCCTCCTCGCAGTGGAATACCTGGAAAACACCGTCAAATGGAGACAAACGTGCGAGATCCACACCAATCTCCAGAACCCCACGTTTATCCACGGAGCTTCTGTCATAGGCAAGTTGGCCATCATTGACGGAATGCAGTTGACGATCTGGGACTGCACAAGCGGGGTTTTGGAGTACTCCGAGACGTTTGCAGCCGAATTGGGCCCGCCACGTGACCTTGACTGGACGTTTATGGGCGATACCCGGTCCACCACATACGCCATTTTATCCGTGGGCTTCTCCCGGGTCGTGCTCTTATATACACAGCTCCGCTACGACTATACCAACCGCATCCCCACATTTGCGGTGGTGAAAAGGATAGACATATCCAATTATACGGAGCATGAGATTGGCGACCTGGTGTGGCTTGATGACCATTACCTTGTGATTTCCAGTGGGAACCAGTTTTTTATCGAGGACGGAAGAGTCAGTATTGGGACCGGGACCTCGCCCATCGATGCCACTGTGCAGGAACTCCTAGGTTTCAAGAGAGACCAAGAAAAAAGTGATCAGAGAGAAGGTGATCAAAAAGAGAGTGATCAGAGAGAAGGTGGAGGCGACTTGGCACTTTCGGAGGTGGTGCGTATACTTAATGGCCCTTTGGCAGTGTACCACCCCCAGTTTTTGATCCAGGCACTACTCATGGATGAAGATGTGCTTGTGAAGAACATATTGGTTCGGTTATTGCGTTTTCTCCGGCAAAATCGGCCTATTTCCTGGAATTTGGACCTCGAGGCTGGTGATATCTTGTGTATGCAGGACAACGTTTCTAGTGCCAGTTCAAGTCCCACTTTAAGAGCCAATTCTGATGACGATGTCTTTTCTTCTTTTGGAGAAGCGGTGGTCCGTCTCCTCCTCACAAAACTCGCCTCCGTTTCTCTCCCCTTGATCACCCGGCACCAACAAATCACATTGTCGAATGTGATCAAGGTGGTCCTGCATGCAGAGCAGTACCGGACATCACTTGATGCCAATGGCCTAAAGTTCGTGTACTCGTTTGGGCTTTTCCAGAGCTCGCCCAAAAAGAAGGCCTTGAATATGCGAGACGTGTCGTGGGCCCTCCATAGTGACCAGAAAGAAATGCTTTTTGGGCTTTTGCAAAACGTCTACCACCGCATGACCTGGAGCACTATATGCACCACCGGAATCATGTACTGGGTAGACCGGATTCGACTCGAGAAAACGCTCGAAAGTGTGGCTCAAAATGAGTTCGCCGACTCCAGAGACCCTTCGGGAAGAGTCTCGGTGCTATACCTTGCTCTCCGCAAGAAAAAGGTGTTGGTAGGGCTCTGGAATACGGTGACGCATGGAGAGCGAGCCAAAATGCTCAAGTTTTTGGGCAACGATTTTTCGGAGCCCCGTTGGAAATCTGCTGCTGCCAAAAATGCATTTGTCCTTTTGGGGAAACACCGGTACTTGGATCTGGCGGCGTTTTTCTTGTTGGCAGATCAGATCTACGACTGCTGCATGGTGTTGTGCAACAAGGTGCAGGACATTGAGTTAGCGTTGGCGGTGGCCCGGGTTAATGACGAGAGTGCTTGTGTGCAGGCGATCATAGAGCAATATGTTCTTCCTCGAGCTGTGGAACATGGAGACCGGTGGATGACGTCATGGGCTTTTTGGCAGATGAAGAAAAATGCTTGGTCTATTCAAGCATTGCTTCATACACCGCATGTCTGTGTGCAGGACCACCTTTCTGAATTCAGTGACCGGTTCCAAACCGAGTTCCAGGCGCTTCGTTTCGTTCCTGAAAGTGCTAGTTTTCTTCGGGATGACCCTGTGCTTGGCGTGCTCTACTCAAATTTAAGGCTGGCCAAACAAACTTATCTTGAAGGAGCCATGGAGGTGTCAGCACAGACGGAGTTTGATTTCGTGATTAAACTCGCCAATATCTACTCACGCATGGGGTGTGATTATCTTCTGGTGATGTTGTTGACACGGTGGCAGTTTTTGGCGGAGAAAACGGAGAAAGTGGTGGCCCACGAGGCGTTCCTGGAGTTTTCCGCCCGGAAGAACTTGGCTCCGGTATCTCACGATGCAGGTTTTGCTGAGCCAGACATGAGTGCTTTTGACTTTGGCTTCTAGGATTACTGAAGAATATAGGAAACACGATCTATGCATTATTAGTTGTACTTTCGATAGAAAGTACATTATGTACCATCTAATTGTAGCATTTATTAGTGCACTGTGATAGCGTGGAGTACTATGACTTGAGTGCGCGGCAAAAAATTCGAACCCCACCCGGGACTCGAACCCGGAGTCTTCCGCTTAGGAGGCGGATGCCTTAACCATTTGGCCAGGGGGGCCAATTACAAAACGTAACTTTTAGAGCACTTACATACAAAGGCAAAACAATACAATTTGCATCCATGTCTTTGTTGCAACCATAAATTTTGGAGGCCATGGGTTAGAAACCCGAGCGTTTTGGGATTTTCTGAAGGCGTCTCAGTATCAAAAAAGGTAGTGTCGAACACAAACTCATAACTATTAGATTAGTAGACTCCACTAGTGTCTACAACAGGAATACCATTCTAGTACTATTAGTATGGTGAGTGTTAATTAATTTACTACTAGTGGGTATATATTATAACTAGTAGCTTTTATACCATGGAGGAACAAGTGGATTTCACTAAACACATTTGAATGCAATGGGTAGCACATACAAGTTAGAATCTACCTAACATTTAGATTCGAACTCAGACCACTCAGCATAGCTCCACCGTAGCTCAAATCCCTGCACTCTCCATAAGGATCTAACAATATGGCAGTACTAGTATTATTTAGGGTGGGCACTACTATTGTATGTTAGTATTATGGAGTGGAGATTGTAGTGTTACTGGGCGGGGATTGTAGTATTACTGTATAGTAGAGTCGTAGAGACTCCTGTTTAGACTCTTTTATAACTCGGGCAAGCTCACTCTTCCTCAGATAAAGGTTTATAATCGTCTCGAGACACAGGTGCTTCATGCTGTCTGGTCATACTAGCAATATACTCCATACCAAAAAATTATACTCCATACCTGTTAGATCCACTATAGGCAGGGCTTTGTCTTTAGAGGTATTAAGAAGCCTACGCTGTCCAATCATAAAAATGGCCATTGCAAACGCTATATCACGGCCATCATTGTACGAAGTACTATTTTGGCTTTTCGAAGGTGCTAGAACAATCATCTCCATTGTTCTGGTGAAGAGTTTTTCGACACCACGTGTTCTCTTCAAAGTTATAAAAGCAGTTCAGATTCCTCTCTTTGAGGAATCATCAATGAATATAGTAACGATTAGGTATTAAACGTACTACCAAGAACATAACAATACCAATATAATATAGTCCATGCCAAAAGTATAGAACATACCAATATGATATACTCCATACATGAGCTATACTCTACACTACTACTACTACTACTACTACTACTCTATAGTGTACTCTATACCACACTATACGTTACTGCTAGTACTGATATTTATTGTAACACTAGCACTACAGTACTTCTCTCCTATTAGCACTAGTACTACTCACTCACTAATCTATACTCTACTCTACTCTACTCTACTCTACTCTACTCTACTCTACTCTACTCTACTCTACTCTACTCTACTCTACTCTACTCTACTCTACTCTACTCTACTCTACTCTACTCTACTCTACTCTACTCTACTCTACTCTACTCTACTCTACTCTACTCTACTCTACTCTACTCTACTCTACTCTACTCTACTCTACTCTACTCCATAATATACTCTATGATATACTCTCTCATATACTCTATACTCTAATTTATACTCTATACTCTAATTTATACTCTATACTATACTATTCGTCCACTCTGAACTTGCTCTACCTTCTACTTAACAGTGACACCCACATAGTGTATCTAGAGTGATTACTAGTCATTACTAGTACTTGCTACACTACTAATACTACTACTGCTACTAATACTACTACTACCACTACTACTACCACTACTACACTATTACACTACTACTTCTACCACTGCACTACACTGTACCACCATTTTACTACAGGCTGCTGTTAGTATATTTTTTGTCCTAGGCCAAAGATTCATATGGGCTAGAGCACAATAGTCAGAGTAGGGTGGAGATTGCTAGTGGCGAATTTCTTGAAACCATAGTCGTCGGTATTGGAGTATACAGTCTGTAGTGTGGATGCAAATGGCCATAGTAACTTAGCTGGATCCGAAAGTGTAGACTTAAACCACTGGATTGGTAGTATACCTCCATACCGGTCCAAGGGACCATTGCAGTCTATATATGATCTTTTTCATATTCTATCAGTCCCATGTATGTATCACAGTATTATATGGTCACTTGGGTATATGACTGAAAAGACTCGACTAGCACTGTGTGGATAATCTACAAGAACTTTCTATTGAAAGAAGATTGGAAAATCATAATAAATTCAAAAAGTTTCGCCTTATAAATTCTGCTTTCTCTTCAATCTGATCAGTGCATTACTGTTAGATTCTTGTGTAACGTTAAGTACTAATTTATCTTTATTCGTTGATGATTCCTCAAGAGGAGGAATCTGAGCTGCTTACTTTTGGGAAGAAGAACCTTCTAGCATACACTTTAGCAATTACGGTGGTTGTTCCTGGTCGTCGCACCAACCGATACTGTCAAAGGGGGGTATGTGACTACATTATGGAATGGCCACTCTTAGGCTTAGATGGCGAAGCTTCCTAATACCTCATCGGTAGATCACTACCTATGGTGGATCTAACAGTAGTGTAGAGTAATCAATTATGTCATAGAGTAGGGTAGGGTAGTAGGGTAATAGTGTAGTGTTGTGTAATATTGAGTGTACTAAGTGTAGTGTAGTATATGGTAGTACCATTTCGTAGTACTAAGTGAAATAGAGTAGTGGAACAGTGTGGTATCTTGTAGTAGTATGTGGAATTGTGTAGTGTAGTTCTCTTAGTAATCTAGTGTAATAATTGTGTGCATTAATTGAGTGTAATAGCGTAAAAATTTAGTGTGATAGTGTAATAATTGAGTGTAATAGTGTTATATTCGAGTTACGTCAACTACTCCGTTTAATATGTTCATTCACCGATGATTCCTCAAAAGGAAGAATCTGAGCTGCTTATATAACTGCTCAAGAGAAAAGGTGTCTGCGACAAAAATCAATAGCGGTCATTATTCTAGCTTTCTGCAGGCCATCCTGGTACCTCGTACAAGATTGCTGAGTGGAAGGCCTCATACAATAGCCGTTGTTAGAATTAGACAGCATAAGTTCAAAATTCCTCAATAGGTAGAGCACTACCTATGGTGGATCTAACAGAATGTGCTTGACCGGTATAGTGGAGGAGTTTCATGGATGGCCATTCTAAGACAGGTTGACTTGGGAAATAAAGACAAAGCCCTGGTCCTATATATTTAAAACGAAAATTCTCATTGGATGGTTTAGAGACCCACTACCATCCCGTGTCTCCGGAAAAAGGGGACTTCTATCTTTTATAGTGTAATATCCTGCATATACCTGCATATACCTGCATATAAAATGTTTAATAAACAATTTCAATGGTGACCTTGGTAACAGAGTGAAACACCCCAAAAAATCCTTTATTAATTTCCCAAACTCCCTTTATTCACAACTATAACTAAATCTCTTTTCTTCCCCGTGACTGATTTTTTACGTCCAGTTGCAACTTCATATTATGACACAATTGCTGCGAAAAATTGCAAAATAGAAGCGCACAGCATTAACTCAATCGCTTAGAAAACTCCCTTGACATTTTATTTGTCATTGTAATCAAAAAGCAAATGTCGAGTTGATATCATTTTAGGTAGATATTTAAGACTCTATTATCAGAAATATCTATATTAGAATATCAAATGAAGTGTGGGAGCTAAATTAGACGAGGGAGGATGAACAACTAGCGGCCAGTGCTCATAATCACTAAGCACTAATCTCTAAGCACTGACCACTAAACACTCATTTTTATCCGTACAGTAGTAAATTAGTATAATCACTCCGTAGTATATTGGTCTCCGTAGTACATGGTCTCAGTAATAGAGATTGCCATATGAATTATCATATTAACTGCCATATTAATTTTCATGATAAATGTTGTTTCTGACTATGGTTATGAGCACAGCAAATGTTGTTTCTATGATTGATTGATAGATTATAACTACACTATTCAGTAGTATTGTCCATTGCTTATTGTTTCCTCATGGTTTGTGGGTCATTTAATTGTCATGATAAGTGTTTCTGATCATACGGCAGGTATTGTATGGAGAGTATACAGGAACAGCATAAGGTCTAAACCTAAGAAGGCACTGCAGACAACGTACTACAGAGTATGACGTACTACAGAGTACTATAGGTCATACTATTGCATACTACTACTGACTGACTACTACCATTATTGATTACTACTTTCAGTTCTAACTACCATTTCTGACTACTATTGCATACTGTAACTAATACCACTAATACTACCACTACTACGACCACTACTAACCAATGAACAAATTATCGTAGAGAGGAGTCAACATGAGGGGTCTTTAAGTGAGTCTCTGGGTGAGTCTTTGAGTGAGTCTGTCAATAAACACTAGATTTAGTCCTGGTCTAGTCTTCTTCCAATGTGGCATCCATAGCCAATCTAAGATCTATTACTAGTCTAGTATATAACAGCCATTTACGGAAGTCTAGTGGTCAGCTGCTCAATATACACTTAAGATACTAACTGTTAGATTCTTATTGTAACGTTAAGTACTAAATTATCTATATTCGTTGATGATTCCTCAGGAAGAGGAATCGGCCACCATTAAATAGTCTGCCGAAAGGTAGCCGAAGGGGTGTAGTAACGGTGAACCAGAAGGGGCGTGGTAGCATCGGTTGGAAGGTGGCTTGTAGATATCAGGCGGAGAGGCTTCATAATACCTCAATAGGTAGAGTACTACCTATGGTGGATCTGACACTAACTTTTGTACTAACTTATCGTAGACCCACTGATTTATACACGTTATACTGATTTATACACATTATGCTACTACACTATACTATACTATACTATACTATACTATACTATACTATACTATACTATACTATACTATACTATACTATACTATACTACACACACTATGATACTGTACACACACACTGGACTTTATTGCACCCACTATGATACTGTACTACAAACACTGTACTATATTGCACACTGGCATTGAAATCTAGACAAGAAATATAGACTCTTTGGAATATAGACTCTTTAAAATATAGAGTCTTTGAAAAATAGATTCCTCTTCGACTTATTTACCAGTATCAATCATCCGTTGACTAGATGTATAGCTGAGCCATGGGTGTATGAAGTCCCATAAGCAGCTCAGATTCCTCTTTTGAGGAATCATCAACAAATACAAGTTTATGGAATTTACGTGCTAACAAGAATTTAACCGTAGGAGTGTATGTCTTAGTGTATGTCTATAGTGTATGTCTATAGTGTATGTCTTAGTGTATGTCTATAGTAGGGTAATTACCTTACTCGTGAATATAGACTAGTCCATAGTCTATGCTTACTCTTAGAGTTACTCTTGATCAGTGACTAATTAAAGCTCAGAGATGGCTGAATCTGATATTCCAATCTACAAAGAGTACCTGATAATGTTTGATCATCTTATTGTCCTTTACTATTGGTCCTGTTTTTGCTGATTTTGCTGCTTTTAGTGTTCTTGGTTGGATGGCTGGAAATAGGTGGCTGGTTCTTAAATGACTGATGTGCATGGATTTGGACTACATCTGTTGAACTAGGGCAGAACGGCACGAAGGCAGATCCCATTCTAGAAGAATGGTATTTACTTATGGCTGCAGTATACCTGACGAGATACTCGTTTTGGGAATGAACCTGGAAGTCGGGAACTTCTCAAGTCAAAAGTGCCTCTAACTCTTTAAACACGTTTGCTGCTGGATCTTCAAAAGAAATGCTCCTATAACAAGGGAACTCCATTCTTTTGGTTACCATATGGATGTAACTCATAGAGTCTACCTCGGCCTCCGGAGTAGAACTATATATTCCATTTTCTTCCCCTCAGTGCCTTAGCCTTTTCTCTCTACCTGTATGTTGTAGCTCTATCTGTATGTTGTAGAATGGTCCACAGTACATGGAGAATGGCAAGACCCTCATCGAGTACCTGGTTAAAGTACTATTACTACCCTGGGTCAACTAGGGCCCAGAGATCCATAATTGAGTACTTGCACCAAGTATCACTAGACCCTGGACCAGCTGGACCACCTGCACATTACAAACTATAACTCCACCTCATGGTAGATCACCTCTTCGGTCACTTGTCCTGCAGATGCCAAGACCTTCACGCTGGGATTTTCCATATCTTGGGCCAGGGATCCGCTGGACGATGGGTCGAACTGTAGGATACACGAAGAGCCTCCATACACCACGTCATCCTCTATGCCGGACCGGTTACATAGAACCACGGTAGTCTTGTGCTTTTTCTTGGGGAGGATATTAAGGGGATGCAGTAAAAAAGGAAAGAACCGAAGGATCCAATAATTGATGAGAGAAGCGGATCTTTTGGTTGGGTTGGTGACGAAATCGGATTTCTGAAAGAGGTCCTGCACAGAAGACGGCCCCTCTAAAACCTTCAGATCCCCGATTATTTCATTTTTAAGAGCATCATTATGGGAATGACTCGTTTTTTGGTGGTGGTGTTGTTGTTGGGAAGTCACAAAGTCCCTATATAAATGTGTAAGCAGTTGCTTTTCAGAAGGATTCAAGTGGTCCTGCACACCAGGCAGATCTGGACTAAGCCAAGCAGTAGGCACAATAATCAAGGATGAGTCATTTTTCCAAGTGGCCATGGAAAACTCAAAGCGGTCAAAAGAAGCTTTGAATTGTTTTGGGTTCAAATCCATGCATATTCCAAGATTGGAGCGTACATCGAAAGACTTCCCGTTTTCGCCCGGAAATCGGAGCAGAACAGCCGGAAAACTGGCATCCGGGTTCTCGGAACACCCCCAACCTTCGTCAGTTTCATATAAATGCGTCTTACGGTAATTGGAAACAAGTTTCCCCGCCCGGTCAACCACCATGGCGGAATTATACGTGATGCCGTTCCACGTTTCGGGATACCCAATGACCGTGGTGCATTTATAGGTACTGGAGAGCTCATTGGCTACATCAAACGACCGGCCCTTGCCTTGTTGTTCCAAGTACGGCTCGATTTCCTTTGGCGAGTGGAAATTGTAGCCTGTTATGGAGAGTTCAGGCAACACCAAGAGGTCGATTTTTTATTAGCTCTGGAGAGGAGTTTTTTGATACTATTGACGTTCTGCTCTACCTTGCCAATGACAGGGTTGAATTGGAGACAAGCGATGCGTAATTTCATAGTATTCTGGATTGGTAGGTTTTTATGAGTTTTTATGAGTTTTTGTGAGTTTTTCAGTTTTTCAGTCGTCAGTCGTCAGTCGTTCAATCTTTTTGTCTTTTGTCTTCCAGTCTTATTCAGTTTTATTCAGTCTTATTCAGTCTCTCAGTCTTTCAGTCTTCCAGTCTTCCAGTTTTTCTGTCTTTTATAAGGGTGTAGTGAGGAGTGGGTGAATAACGGTGAACGAGGAGGAATAAGAAGTGGGTGAATGACGGTGTAGTAAGGAGTGGATGAATGAGGAGGAGGAGGAGAGTGCTTAAGTATGGTGTCTGTGCGATAAGGTAGTTAGCCATACTGGTGCGCGTCACATACTCTCGCATCCACTGCACCCACTGGAAGGTTATGACGTGTGGTTTTGGCCTCCAATAACTTTTGGGGTCTCCAGTAATTCTGATAGCTGCAGGACATTAGTAATCACCTTAACCACTGCTATTCTTCAAGTGACTCTCCAAATTAGGAAAGTGGTTGTGAAACTCCAGTGATGACCTAATCACTTATAATCACGTGACCATCACTTTTATTCTTAGTCACGTCAATATTTGAATTAATCATTTCTATTCTTCACGTGACTATCCGAACTAATCACTTTTATTTTTGATCACTATTTTTGATCACTTGATCCACCCACTCCACTTGTTAGGTAACAAAGTCCAATTCGTTATTGAGTGGTAAGTGAATTGGTCGGTGACACCTGCGAATTACCCGTTTCACGTTCGTACAGGATTGCATCCACCCAGTGTATATTGTTGTGCTTTACCATTCTTAGGTCCATAAACTGGAGCGGTTATGTCATTGGTTCCCAATGATATCTTATAGTCGTGGAACTTAAGTATTCATCTCAGTCATTTCTATTCTTATCTGTATCTATACTATACTAAGAATCTCTTGAACACCCTGTTCTCAGACTGACCTGGCTCTATGATTCATAAGAGTAACTTCCTCTCTTGTTCGCTTAGTCCTTGTCTGTTGCCGCCCACCCCCTTTTCTGCAGGGCGTCGACCACCATTAGACTATTCCTGCATACTGTGAACCAGTGTAGTGGGGTGTAGTATAACTAAATAAAAGTAGTACTAGTATAGAATTGTTTAGTGTAGCAGATATTGCTATACAGATTGTCGTATCTAGCCCTAGCACCAATATAGAGTGGAATATTAAAGACGAGAACTATACAAGTGAAACAGATGATGAAATATGTGATGGAGTGGAATACCGATCTATAGTTGGTAAACTACTTTTCGCCGCAAACACTATTCGTTTTGATATCAATTTTAATGTGCTGAAACTCTCGAAATACCTAAAAGCTCCTATGAACAAACACTTTGCAGCTTCCAACTTCAATATCTTAGAGGTACAACCACACCAAACTTATCTACGAGTCTTCAACAAATCGGAATCTTGTTTCATATTCACATAATCTAAGCACCAGATAAGCTTAAGTGTATGCACTACCATCTCGCGATTACTCATAATTATTCACCCACCACATCTCATACTCACCCATCTACTACACACTACCACACACCCATCTATTCCATACACCTACACACCTTTTCTATAGTACACCTTCCATACTACACTTTACATAATACACCACTACACCCCTACACCACTAAAACTAAACACTAACACTTACAATAAAATGGCGGAACAGATTGCACTTGAAGCGAGCCAGGCTTTTGGCGTGCTTAAAACCTTAACCAATACGCAAAGGTCCAGTGCGTTGGAGAAGATCCACGATGCTTTGGATTCCAACAAAGAGGCCATTTTGGAGGCAAACAAAAAGGATATGCAGGCAGCTACTGAAAACAACTTGGCTGCTTCCTTGATCAAACGCTTGGACTTGTCCAATCCGGGAAAGTACCACGCCATGCTCCAGGGCATACTTGACGTGGCGAAATTGTTTCATCTCTCCTGCTTACATGCAGTCACATGTAACATGCAGTACATCAGAGATGTACTGATTCCTCATGTTCCAACATATATAAGAGTAAGGTTCCCCGTCTATTCTCTATTCCCCCTTTATTCCTTTATTCTTTATTCTTTATTCTTTATTCTTTATTTTCTATTTTCTATTCTCTATTCCCCCTTCATTCCTTTATTCTTTATTCTTTATTCCTCTTTTCATCTATTCTCTATTCTCCTCTAGGCTCCATAACCATGATTAACTTTGGACGTAAGAAATCGTTCAATATACAGACAGAAAGCTTTGGGTACTGTTAAAGTCTAACACCAACACGAGCGGGACGCCCTCTGTATACCATTTACCTTGAATTTCCTTCGACACTGGATCCAGAATTCCTTTCACTAGGGCCTAGACTCCATCTATGCCCCTATGTCTCTGTCCAATACTCTTCTACTGCAATATGACCATATATCCCAATTCCCTGCTTATGCCGGTTAGCACATCTCACATGGTCAACAGTTATATATGGTCATATTGCAATAGGGTGAGAACGTGGTGTACGGGTCCAGGTCCACGAACCACCAGGAATCACTAGGGACCAAAAAAATTCAACGTAGGTGATGTTTGAGTACTTTAGGGTTTTCATTCTGACTGGATGGACTTCGAATTAGTATGACTCAGTAGACTAGGTAATAACACCGAGAACATATTGGAGTATTGAGACTGGCCGAGAGTAGACTTAGTAGATAGGTTAGACCACTGCGAGTATTTTGGCTTAGATTGACAAGGCCAGACAAGCTAAGAGGGGAATAATGTTTGACTCACAGGGCTCTATTATCCAGAATACATTACTTCAGACACTAGGATTAGCACTGAGTAGACTGAGTAGACGTTAAAATTAACTCTAAGTCTGAATCTCTAGTATTTCTAGTTAAATTAGATTCTATAAAATCTGGAGTAACTTGGATTTCAACTTCCTCATTCTCACCATTTTCTAATTGTATTTGTACACTTTTTAAACCAACTATAACTGATATTGTAGACTGAGTAGACTGAGTAGATTTAAGTGTTTAGAGACCGTAGACTTGAGGGTGATTATAGACTAGAACGTCTTCTCATGGACTGGATCGAGACAAGACTATAGACTGGATCGAGACTAGAAAGACCATAGACTGGAAGGTAGAACTAATGAACAATAATGAAGCACTCATGGGACAGAGGGAATCAAGGGAATGGTAAAGATATTAATGAGACAGGTTAAACAGATGGAACAGATGAAACAGATGAATAGTTAAGGATTGGATTATTATAAAATGGTCATGGGAGGATTAGGAATGAGTACACGGGAATGTATGGATGTATGGGCGTTCGAATGGATGTATGGTACCGACCCCCCACTCCATTGCTATAATTCTAGTAATTCATCATTGGAGTAAGTAAAACAGGGCCTCGTTGTTATGTTCTTTAATACATTTATGCCTAACTAAAACTATGTTCGTTGATGGTTCCTTAAAGAGAGGAATCTGAGCTGCTTTTATAACTTTGAAGAGAACACGTGGCATCGAAAAACTCTCCACTAGAACAATGGTAGGGATTATTCTAGAATACTCGAAAGAGTCATCATAGTACTTCATACAACGATGGCCCTGACACGGCGTTTGCAATGGCCATTGTAACAATCGGACTGAGATACTTCATAATACCTTCATAGGCAGGGCCCCTACCTATGGTGGATCTAACACTCGTCATATTTTTTTTGGATACTATAGTGATTCAAAAGTATCACTGGGGCTTAATGAATTGTCACCTGAGATTATGAAAATTCAAGAAACAAAGAAACCAGAGGGTAATATTCCAGAACGATAACAATAGGTTAGGGTATAATCTGCTACATTCTGTGTGGTTACCTTTTGGGGCAATCACACCAAACCAAAGGGATCCCCAACACTTCCAGACTTCCGGCAAAAACAAAAACTCCAGGTCTTTGAAAAGATCAATACTATCGGGACTCTTTGATATGTAGTCACGGTACATGCCATTCAAAACATCGTATCTGAGAAAGCTGTGTTTCTGCTATTGATTATATGAAATGAGAGAATGCTTTAGTGCAACTTTATTTCATGATGTTGGACTATTAAGATCCTAATATTTTTCTCCTTCCCACATTCATTTCCCACTCTTTTTCTCCTTCCCACGGTCCTTTCCCACTTTTTTTCCCCTTCCCACATTCACTTCCCACTCTTGATTTTTTTCATGATTTTTTTTCATGATTTTTTTCATGGACTCCACCCTTGCAATCACTCGCTTCAAAGAAAGCTTGACGTCACCCTTCCTTGGAGAAACGGTCCAAGTTGTAGTAGAGTAACAAAGTGACTGAGTGATTGAGTGACTAAGTGACTGAGTGACTGAGTGACTGAGCGTATACTAGGACTAGACTACTGAGTGGATTAGAGTGACTGAATGAATTGAGCACTCGGTAAATCTATTACTGGTATATACGCTACATACACTGCCTTGACTGTTGTGTTGGGGAAGTACCAGATAAGGTATATCATTATAGTGACCCCCGTCACTGACTTTTTAATGAATGGGGCTCTTGGCTCGTATTCATAACATCTATTCCTGGCCATTATTGGTACTGAGTGGTACAATTGTGTATTGTTGACCATGACTATTGCTGACTATTATTGGTTAATGACTATTCCTGCCATTATTGGTACTGACTAGTACAATTATCTATTGAGTATCGTTGACTGTTGACTATTGACTATTGACTATTGACTATATACCTGTCCTACACTGGTCTATAGCTGTCCTTCTTTCCCATGCCTTTGCCCGGCCTGCATATACCGTCTAGGTCTCTTCTTCTATTCCTGGCATTCCCTCGAACAATTTCCCATAACAGGAAGACGTTCGGTCATTGAAATGCTCATATGGAGTGTCGGGAGGTAAAAATGCCCCACAGACATTGCAGAAAAATGAGTAGCACGACAGACACTTCATCTTGTTGCAGCCATCCAGACGCTGAATCACCAAATCACACGTTGGACACCGGGAAAAGTCTCCATCGGTGATTAGCTGCAGGAAGAGCCGGTCCATCTTGTCCATCTTGTCCATATCGTATTCCAAGGCTAATTTGCGGAGAAGATCCAGCCCGTATGTCTTGCGAAGAAGCTCCTTTTGGGCCATATTGTCCGGGGTTTTCGGAGCGGCCCATACCTCCATATCGTCTTCGGAAATGCCGAAAAATTGCCTCTTTTGGCGTACACCCGTGCATTCCCTCGTCTTGCTATGGGTCGATTTGCGGCAATTGTTGCAGAATGCATACCCACATTTCCGGCACACCATCAATAAATCCGTGACATCGGCCCTGAAAATCATATTGGTGCATACTTCCCCGGCGCACGTGACAAGCCGGGCAGGGAAGAGTTTGGCCATTAAATTGTGTTGGTGATCTAGAAAAAGCGCAAGGTACTTTTCGTACATATCTCGTGGTGATTTTTCGACTTTTTCATCTTTCCCTGCCAATTTTCCGTCTTTTTCCGACGTTTTTCCGTTTTTCTTCAACAATTTTCCAATTATTCCATCATTTTCCTGCAATTTTCCGATTTTCCCATCATTTTCCTCCGTTTTTCCAGTTTTTCCATCATCTCCCTCCATTTTCCCCCTTTTGATTCCAAAATACGTTGCAAATCTTCTAACAAAATCGGAGGAGTCATGAGTTTCTTTTTAAACTCTTCAAAATCAAATTCACTGCATATACGCTGGTTAATATGACTTTCCCTCTCCAGAGCAATCTTTTTGGAGCACTGGAAATCCGGACAATGCACTTTTTCCACATTGGCATCTTCTATAAGGTTCATGAAAAAGTCACAAAGACATTGGTTGCAAAAAACGTGGTTGCATTGTGGGAATTGGAACGATAAAGACCCAAAAACATTTTCTTGGCATATGCCACACTCAAACGTCAGCGAGTTGAAGATTTTTTGGCGCTGGGTTTTGTCGTTGTTGATGAGGAGATCCATGAGATGGGAGTTGCCTTTGGGGGAAAAAGAGGGAGGGGTGATTTTGGTGGGTCCTTGGGTGAAGTGGATGTCACCCTCGGATGAGGCCTCAGTGCCCTCGGACGAGCTCTTGGAGCCGGAAGTCGCTTCTGGTTTGGTGCCCCCGGTAGGCATAGGCACCCCCGGATTGCCCCCGGAACGGACACACGCCCGGTTCATCAACTCCATCGGTTGTTCCACTAATCCATGCAAATGATCGACCATGGCAAAAAGCACCTGGTACTTGGTATCGTACCATAATTTCCGGAGCTCTTGCTCGATCTCTTGCCTTACCTCTTTGGGTAATATGCTTGATCGGACATGTACCTCCGGGCACTCCTCGTACGGATACAAAACCGGAAGCAGAAATGCAAGTTCGAGTGGCGGAAAATGATGTAGTTCATGGGAAAGGCCCGATTTGGATACTGTGATGGGAGGATCAAGGGGAATGGGCACACGGACTACCCCGGAATAGGAAAAGGGCTCTGATGTGGCCGGATATGGGTCGGAATTAACCGGAATTTCACCATTCAAAAGCACTCGCTCATCTGAAACCGTCAAGGTATCTTCATAGATGGCTTTAAGAGTTATTAGCTCTTCAGCACGGAGATCCATGGTTGGAGGAGGAAGAAGAAGGATGCCGAGGGCGAGGGTATATGCAGGTGGTCACGTGACGATAATAATAGTAATAATCTCAGTAGAATTTTAGTAGAAGACAATGCAATGTGCAGGAAACCAATCTATCATAACCAAAGTGGTACATTAATTAGTAGTAGAGCAGAGTTTGGCAGTGCACGACGCAATAGTCAAATTTCTGTATTCGGACTCAATCATGGATAGCGTTCGAATTAATTAGATAAGATGTGAATGGATTATGTGATTGATTTGCGTGGATACAGTATATGCAGTAGTATGTGATGAACAGTGTGAATTGTAATATATGTGGATGTGTGAAGTGTGGATGGGGATTTAGGGAGGATTTGAGGAGGATCTGGGGATCTGGGATTTGGTGATCAATACTTAGTGAGGATTTGGTGAGTCGTTCAAGATTGAAACTAGTAGAGCTGGAACTAGTACAAGACTAATACATCTCGTAGAACTAGATTTAGTAGAACTAGATTTAGTAGAACTGGTAGAACCAGTAGAAGTAGTAGAACCAGTAGAAATAGTAGAACCAGTAGAACCAGCACAACAAATGAGGTAGTAGAGTACGTAGGTCACTTCCAGCCCTTTCCGATTCCCCAAAGGGAGGAATCGGGGATACTCAAATAACTAACGGTATAGGGAAATAGACTAAGTACTTCAATCGTCAATGGTAAATACTGGACAGATAGGATCAATAGTAAGTACTGCACTTAATTCCAATAGTGAGTATTGATGGGAAAGAGTAAGAACAAAAGTCAATGATCTTATAAGGAATAAGCATGGCACCTTGAAGAGCGGGTCTGGAATATACGCTTTGGTCAAGAATCTTCAGAACGTATTGGGTGGTCATGGGATTCGATGGATGACAGGTCCGATTTCCATAAGCAGACACTTGAATCTGGCAGACACTTGAATCTGTCAGACACTTAAATCTGGCAGACACTTGAATCTGGCAGACACTTTAATTTGGCAGACACTTAAATCTGGCAGAACTGTAATAGCTGCCAAGATCTATAGAGTAGTCTAGAGCAGTCTAGAACTGAATAGTAAGTACTCAGACAGAATCCAATGAGTAACTGATGTAAGAAGTGAGTATTGGGCTATTTCAAGGAATAGTACTTGCGTTGATAATAAGTACTGGACTGCTCAACAAGTATCTGATGTAATGAAGTAATGTAATAAAGTGATGTAATAAAGTGATGTAATGAAGTGATGTAATGAAGTGATGTAATATAGTGATGTAATAAAGTGAAGTAATGTATGGTCACTGGACGTGTTAACAACAATCTAACATATATAGCAATCTAGTCTACTCTAGTGTATAAGTCTATCCACTCTACTCCAATCCAGTCCAGTCTCTATAATCTATAAAATCTATAGAATCTATAATCTCCAGTCTCTATAATCTTTGAAATCTATAATCTATAATCTCTATAATCTATAAAAACTATAATCTCTATAATCTATAATCTCTATAATCTATAAAAACTATAGAATCTGTAATCTATAATCTCTATAATCTATAATCTCTATAATCTATAATCTCTATAATCTATAAAAACTATAATCTCTATAATCTATAATCTCCAGTCTCTATAATCTCTATAATCTATAAAAACTATAGAATCTATAATCTATAATCTCTATAATCTCTATAATCTATAGAATCTATAATCTCTCTAACCTATTGTTAGATTCCGGTTACGTCAGGTACTCGGTTTACTATGTTCATTCGCCTTAAATACTTTTAGAGGAGAGGGCGTGCGACTTAGCACGAGAACAATAGCGAAGTGGCCATTGTTAGGATTAAACAGTGTAGGATCAAAATACCTCAATAGGTAGTGCACCACCAAAAAATGCCACCACCTTCTACTCCTACCATATAGCAGGATATAACCTACAAATAAATACATAATAGAAATATTTTTTTTCTATATAATAGGCTTGTTTAAGAGCAGGATCCCGGGTCTGGGCGGGCCACGTGACGAGCTTATTCTAGTTGTCCCACTAAAAACGACAGTCCTCCTAAACAACCACTGCTAAGTCCCATACACATGTCAAACATCATTGCTAAATCCTATTCTCATGTCAAACTTTTGGTGCAACGAAGATGCGTTCCAGAGCTGGCACCTAATGAAAGCAACGAGGATGATCTCGCCAGTACCATGTTCGATGACTATGCTCGAAGGCCCCAGGAAGCTTCCTCTGGCAATTTCTATTTCTATTTCTATGGTCGTAATTTGTAGTTTTTTCCATGGCCATAGCTTAAACGGTTATACTGTCAAGCTCAGTTGTTTCATCGTCGATTCATTTGAGCACTACCTGTTATGTTCTTTAATACATTTATGCCTAACTGATACTATGTTCGTTGATGGTTCCTCAAAGAGAGGAACAAGAGCGGCTTATATAACCTTGAGAGAAACGTGGCATCGAAAAACTCTCCACTAGAACAATGGTAGGGATTGTTCTAGAATATTCGAAAGAGCCATCATAGTACTTCATACAACGATGGCATTGACACGGGGTTTGTAATGGCCATTGTAACAATCGGACTGAGAGACTTCATAATACCTCTATAGGCAGGGCCCTGCCTATGGTGGATCTAACACTACCACCATTTCCCAATTTTCCATAGTCTTTTCTCAAGTTGAATATAGGCATATGTAATTACAGACAGTGGCAGAAAAATATATTAGTATCGAAAAACAAGTCAAACTCCGTAACTATAACAACAAAGCAGCGAAGCACAAAATACATGCCCCAAGGGCATTCTTGGAAGCCGCATTGACAAAAGGTGCAATGGTAGGCTTTGGAATGGAGTCGGGGCCAGTTTTTTGGGGTGTTCTGGCTTTTTCTCCATTGCCAGAGCCTCCAGAATTTCTAGAATTTCTAGAATTTCCAGATTTGTCTTCACCTTTAGCATTATTCTCAGCCTTTACCTCGGGGGTTTTTAGTTGACTTGGCTTTGAAGCTTGAATTTGATTTGGCTTGGAACCTTCTTCCTGACCATAAGCTCTTTCCTGACCTCCCTTTTGCTTTGAGAAATCCTTACCTTCCTTTTGGCCTGGGGAATCTTTCACCTTGACCTTCTGGTCTGAGTTTCCAGCACCTGAATATTCCTTTACACTTTCAACTGTGGTAGTCTTTGGAACAACACACTTTCCAGTTACGGTCAAGGTAGCACCAGCAGCAGCAGTCATGGTGGATGGAACACACACTTCGTCACACACAGTGATGGTCACGGTGGTTTCCTGAGGACAGTACATGGTGTAGTCAGTATATGTCTTCCATACCGTATTCTGGGACCCATGCTCACACTCAATACAGATTGTAGCTGTTGGATTGGCTTTTCTTGAGGTGGTGGAGTCCCCGTTCAAAGTCTCAACAGCCTCATTTCCATTCAAAGTGTGTCTGTTCAAAATGTCCTTGTTAAAAGTGGTTCCGTTCAAAGTGTCTCCGTTAAAAGTGTCCCTGTTCAAAGTGTCCTTGCTCAAAGTGTTCCCATTTAAGGTGTTTCCATTTAAAGTATCCAAGGAATTGCTTGCTTCCTTGGCATCTTCCGTAATAGCGTTAGCTTCCGAAATGCCAGGTACCGAGACGTCTGACTTGTCCGTTTTTTTAGGCTTGGAAGCAGACACAGGGGACACTTGGGGGTCTTTAGAAGACACCCTCTCTGATTCAGAAGAATCCAATTTGGATCCAGACTTTTTTGTTTCTGGTTCCAGGGTATTAGTGTTGGACTCTGAAGCTTCCAATTTCTTTTCAGAATTTTCTGTTTTTGGTTCCAAAATTTTGGTATTAGACTCCGAAGCTCCCAAATTCTTTTCAGACTTTTCCGGTTTTGGCTCCGAATCTTTGGTATTAGACTCTGAAACTCCCAATTTCTTTTCAGTACCATTGATTTTTGGGTCTGAAGTTCCCAGTCTCGATGCAGAATCTTTGGTGTTTAATTCTGGAGCTCCCAATTTCGTTTCAGTGCCTTTGGTGTTGGAAATTTCCATTGCAGACTTTTCAATGTTGGTTCCTGAAACTATGATCCTTGGTCTGGGAATTTGAGACTCATTCCTAATTACCGTGGGGGCTCTTTCCGGAGACATGGAACCCAAACCATCTTCGTGCTTTACCGTAGTTTCAGACCCAGCTTCCAGCTTATTCGTACTTTCATCCTCAGGTTCTTTAACTTTTTCCACATGTTTCTCAGCTTCATCCTTAGGTTCCTTCGCTTTTTTAACGGGATGCTTGGGGCCAGTCACATTCGTATCAACTTTCTCTTCAGCTGTAGTGTCTATATCCACACTTTCACCCTTTGGGTCCTCAGAATGATCCACAGTATCAACTTTGTCTTCGGGCTTTTTCTTTGTATTTCCAGGAACAGTCAAATTCGTTTCATTACCCTCAAAAGATGATTTCGTAGAGTCAACCTCTGTGTTCCCAGTCTTAGTCTGTCTCTCCTGCTCTTGAGGTTTACCTAGATTTTTAGACTTTTCTTTAGGCTCTGGTTTGGACATTACAACAGGCAGTTTTTTGGACGATACTTCAGGCTTTTCTTTGGATGATACTTCAGGCAGTTTTTTGGACGATACTTCAGACCCTGAAGTAGACCCTGAAGTAGGTCCCCGATTATGATTGTCTTTTTTATCGTCATGTTGTCCATTTGAAGTGTTTCCATTTTGAAGATTCTGCGAGGCATTTTCTTTGGGATTTCCTTTGAACCCTAAATTAGACACTGAAGTAGAGTCTGGATTAGAGTCTAAATTAGATCCTGAACTGGACCCTGAACTGGAGTCTGAATTAGAGCCTAAATTAGAATCTGGATTAGACCCTGAACTAGAGTCAGAACTAGAGTCAGAACTGGACCCAGGATTAGAGCCTAATTTAGAGTCTAAATTAGAGTCTGGATCAGAGTCTGAATTAGACCCTGGATTAGGTCCCAGATTGTGATTCTCTTGTTTATCGTCATGTTGCCCATTTAAAGTGTTTCCATCTTGAAGATTCTGCGAGACATTTCCTTTGGACCCTGAATTGGAGCCTAAATTAGAGTCTGAAGTAGACCCTGAACTAGAATCTGAACTGGACCCTGAATTAGAGTCTGAATTAGAATCAAAATTAGAATCTAAATTAGAATCTGGATTAGAGCCTAAATTAGACCCTGAACTAGAGTCTAAATTAGACCCTGAATTAGGTCCCAGATTGTGATTCTCTTTGGTACCGTCATCTTGCCCATTTGAAGTGTTTCCATTTTGAGGCTTCTGCAAGGCAGGTTCATTGGAATTTCCTTTGAACCCTGAATTAGAGCCTGAACTAGAGTCTGAACTGGAGTCTGAACTAGACCCAGGATTAGACCCTGAACTGGAGTCTGAATTAGGTCCCAAATTGTGATTCTCTTTTTTATCGTCATGTTGGCCATTTGAAGTGTTTTCATCTTGAGGATTCTGCGAGACATTTTCTTTGGAATTTCCTTTAGACCCAGGATTAGAATCTGAACTAGACCCTAAACGAGAGTCTAAACTAGACCCTGAATTAGACCTTGAATTAGGTCCCAGATTGTGATTCTCTTTGGTACCGTCATCTTGCCCATTTGAAGTGTTTCCATTTTGAGGCTTCTGCAAGGCAGGTTCATTGGAATTTCCTTTGAACCCTGAATTAGAGCCTGAACTAGAGTCTGAACTGGAGTCTGAACTAGACCCAGGATTAGACCCTGAACTGGAGTCTGAATTAGGTCCCAAATTGTGATTCTCTTTTTTATCGTCATGTTGGCCATTTGAAGTGTTTTCATCTTGAGGATTCTGCGAGACATTTTCTTTGGAATTTCCTTTAGACCCAGGATTAGAATCTGAACTAGACCCTAAACGAGAGTCTAAACTAGACCCTGAATTAGACCTTGAATTAGGTCCCAGATTGTGATTCTCTTTGGTACCGTCATCTTGCCCATTTGAAGTGTTTCCATTTTGAGGCTTCTGCAAGGCATGTTCATTATTCCCTGCTACCATTCCCGAAGCTTGAGAGTCTTTAGCAGGCTTAACCTGTTGGACGCCATGTCCAGTTGAACCACCCCCAGAAAGACCATCAACTGGTTTTTTCTTCACTGGCAGTTGTGGTTGAGTCATTGTGGCGCCATTAGAGCCCTGATGTTGCGAACTTTGCTTCACGTTCTTTGCTATTTTGTCGTAAGGTAAGAAGTAGACTGTTTCCGGGGTACAATCGTAAAAGTCTTCTGATTTTTTAGGGCCAGTCAAATAATACATAATGTCCCATTTTTTTCGACACTTGTAAAAGTTAAAATCAGCCACCTTGCCTTCCCCGTCAATCACAAACTGGCTTGGAGATACAGTTTCACCAAAAATAACATAATCAGCAGCAAATTCCACGCCTCCAGGGGTCTTGGTATCTTTGGTCGTGGCAATTGCATAAGAATATTCGAATTTTGGAGGGTTTTGAGAAACTCCATAGGTAACTCCATAGGTAAGGAAGCTTTTACCGTCCGCATATGGTTTGAAGGTAAGTGGAGTGAAGGAGTCACCTTTTTTCACCGCAAAAACCCTTAAGTCTTGAGGAGATTTCGAAGACTGTTGGTCTGGCTTATTCTCATCTGTACTAGACGCAGACTGAGGTAGAGCCTCAGGTAGAGCCTCAGGTGGAGCCACAGGTGGAGTCTCAGGTGGAGCCACAGGTGGAGCTGTAACTGCAGAAGGTAATTCAATTGGCCTATCCCGAATGGGTTTATTCGTCTTCCTGTCTAAATAAAAGAGTTGGAGCTCCGCTTCTTCGCCGTAGCGCACCATGGCGGAAAAATCGTCCATAATGGGTTTCATCACATACATCATTTTACCCTTAAGGTTAGAATTGGATACAAAAGCTGTTCGTTTCGAACATTCTTCGTAATTGAGGTAAACAGACCATCGCAGGCCAAAGCACGCGAAACCGGGGTATTTCTTAATGGTGCTAACAAGTTGACCTTCTTGGATATTGAACTCATTTGGAAATTGGTGGACGCGGGAAGCAAGACTTAGGCCAATTTGGCTATCCTGGCGATTAAATAGAATGGTGAGTGGAGCCCACTCACCGGAGAAATTGCCAAACAAGACCAATGGAGATTCTGGAGATACCGATGACGAAGTCTCTGTTTTAGGAATCCCTCCATCCTTCGGCAAGGCAACATTCCTGGTGATATAGTCGAACGGCAAGAGAAGGATTTGTGTTTCTTGACATCCCTTTAGGTTGGCTTTCTTGACTCTTTCCTTTGTTTGCAAAGTATGATACCCGTGAAATGGGCAGGAGAGCAAATCGTAATTGACCAAGATACTTTCCGAATTGAATATGAACTTAGTCTTATCTTCTTTGGCAGATGATGTAGCCAAAACGTTTTTCGATAATGTCACATAGTCACCCCCAGGCGAATCATTTGACAACGACTGGTCAACCTCCTGGTGGACCGAGATCGGAATCGCCAAAGTGTTTCCCCAAACAAGCAGGAAAGCAGGAATAGATGGACCAACATAGTCACGCCCCATGATCGAGAGCGGGTGTAATATACCGTTGACTTTGGCCACGAGCACCGTAGGGAATGGGGAGTCTGCGTGCACTGTGACTGCAAAAAAGACGGCTTGCAACAAAAGAAATAGCTTCATGGACCGTTCTTTCTTCATTTTTTGGAGTTTGGTAAGGTGAAATTGGGACTTGGGGCTTATTAAATAGTCCTCTCAAGAAACAAAACAACACAGGCCAGGGAAAGAAACCATTGAGTCAACCAAAACAATAATAGCAACATAATCAAAACAAAACATTTTAACAAAGAAAATAAACCAAACGGTTAAACAATATAAAACAATATAAAAGACAATTAAACAATGAAAATTCGAAAAAAAAAACAATGAAAAAACAAAATAGTGAAAAACACGAAAAAATGACCCAGCAAAGCTAACCAGCCTAATACGCTGCTCTCTGGATACCACTACCTCACTTAGAATACCTCATTTAGAATATCTGACTCAGAATACCTGACTCAGAATTGTTGAACATGTGAGCTGTGACGACCAGTGTGTGCAAAACACGATGACTTATGTTACCGGCAGTACCGAGGGAAAAAGACAGAGCCTTGCATGTGTCAAGGAATGCAGAGTGCAGATGAAAGCAGGTGACGTGCATGATGAGAAATTCACTCATCATGCATAACGCGGAACGACGTTCCGAGGGTTGTATCCTGCGCATAAGGATGGACTCGGCCCTCGGGACAGTATGAGGTTTGATACCCGAGGCGCGACTCCAAGAATAGAAAGAGTTCCGACTGGAACACCCAAACGAGATGAGCTCCGGGTTGAATACAGGAATGGATTTCAAGGAGAACTATATATATCTGGGATCCCGGCCATGTTTGAAGGGCATAAATTGTGAGAACAGATCACGCACATCTAGTTTAGATAAAGAATATAAGCGATCAAAGATGAACACTGAAGCACCTTACTTAAGAGAGTTATTGGAGACCAACGTCATAACTACTCCAGATTATGCGAGGGTTTATGGTAACGCGCAACAGTTGTTACCTGCAGTGTAGAAGAATCGGATAAATGTGTTGGAACATGCAGTACATCAGTACATCACATTAGTACATCAAAGATGTACTGCATGTTCCATGTGACTGCATGTAATCAGGACAGATGAAACAGGTATATGTAGGAATATGCGATGAGTAGCCGAGGTCCCGCGAAAAAGGCGCTGGCGGTAACACCAGAGGCAACAGAACAAGAGACGAAATTGTGATTATGAGAGTTGTTAGTATAGTTTAGATACAGATAAGAATAGAAGTTAAAAAAAAAAAAACCGCTCCAGTCTATGCGTTAGTAGATGACAAAGCGCAACAGGAGTAGATGCCTGAGTAGAAGGCCTTATACAATAGCCATTGCTAGGATTAGACGGCGAGGCTTCCTAATACCTCATATGTAGAGCCCTGTCTACGGTGGATCCAACAAATAGTGTATTTTTGAGTGTACTAATTGAGTGTAAGTGTATTTTTGAGTGTGTCAATTGAGTGTAAGTGTATTTTTGAGTGTGTCAATTGAGTGTAAGTGTATTTTTGAGTGTATTAATTGAGTGTGTCAATTGAGTGTATTGTTAAGTATATTAGTAGAGTGTGAGTACAGTGATTTTCAAAACTATTCAAACCAGCGTGACAAAATGTTTCAAACCAGCGCGACAAAATGTTTCGAACCACACTAGCAAAATTAAACAAACCAATAGTTCAAAAAGTTTCGTACCCCTTCGCACAGTCTTTCAAACCAAATGGCGTAATGTTTCACACCAACTTTCATTAGAATTAAAAATATTCTGAAATCTTAAATCTGGAGGATTGCCTCATATCATATGTACTACATTTGGGAATCTTGCAGTACCAATCAAGGGTCAAAACAGACGGAACTGAACTTGTTTCCTTGTTATCCTGTATACAATTTGGTTTGAAAGACTGTGCGAAGGAGTACGAAACTTTTTGAATTATTGGTTTGT
>NKZK01000613.1:0-52449 GCA_002370145.1 [Candida] ipomoeae | reverse complement strand
TCTATACACACATATACACACATCTATACACACATATACACACATCTATACACACATATACACACATCTATACACACATCTATACACACATATACACACATCTATACACACATATACACACATCTATACACATATATATTATTGAAGTTAACCTCCATGTAAGGTTGAAGTGAAAGTAAAGGTGTCACCCAGCTCCACCACATAATCCTCCATTCCCTCTAGTTCCCAATCGGTGTCGTTGATAAGAACTAGGATTCCTGCGCGAACCGTATTCTCCTCGATGAAAACCGGTATATCTTTAGGGTTGGAGATGACTTTCTGGCACACCTGCGAGATGACGTCTTTCATAGTAAGTTTGCCCTCTTCGCCATCAAGAGAAACCTTATGTTCTCTAATACCATCGGAGATCACATCGAGACCCCCGAGGAACTCCACTTTCACCTTGACCATTACTGCTGAGTGGTGTGAAGATATTCCAGATATTCCATCTCAGTGAGCATGTAGATGCAGGCCTGGCCATAGGAAGCACGACAGCCAGATGAAACGAATACTCTAACGAAACGAATACTATAACATGAAACACATACTAAACAAACACAAAGCCGACCAGGGGGGTTTCTTTTTGTAAACCAAAAGTCTATATAAACCCAGGAACTCCCCCCACCAATAAATTTGGCCAAGACCTGTTTCCCACTTGCCTCACCTCAGGAACCGGCACCGTCTCTGATCGCCGCGATTCACCTCTCTCCAGAAGCGCACCTCTCTCTCAAAAAGCGCACCTATGCAGTTCCGCACACGTACTCAACAACTCCAGAGCTGGTGTTAATTCTTCTCACTCCGACACAAATGATATTCCCCACAATTGCAAGACTAGTGGCGTTGATGGCCATGCTCTTGTCCGTGGCTGCCTCGGAGTTCAAGGACTGGAAAAAAAGCCAGATTCTTGTTCTCTACGACCCGGAACTAGTGCTGGAAACCTCCTCCTTGGATGAGTACTTCCAGTTGAACCCTGACCACTACCAAATCACTTACTCCGACTACTCGGACAAGAAGGAAAAGCTCTTCATTAGCGGCGAGCCTGTGTACAGCCACATTGTGTTTTTGCCTCTTGTCAAACAGACTGGTGCTTTTAAGAACTTGACCAATAAGCACACTTTGCTTGATTACTTCAATGCTGGTGGAAACATCCTTGCCATTGGTTCGCCAGATCACTCTGTCCCTGAAAATGTGCGTTTGTTCTTGAACCAGGCCGGTATCTACCCTGCACCAAAGGGTTATAAGTTGGGCAATCACTTCAGCCGTGACAACGTGATCAATGATGACAACCTTGTTTCCAAATCCATTGTGTCGAGCATCGAGCTGATCAAGTACAAGGGTTCAGCAGCTGCACTCTCCAACAACGAGTTGCTTGTTCCAATTGTGCGTGCTCCTAAGCTCTCCTTCACAAGCAACCCTAAGGACGAGGTGTTGACCAATGACAGAACGTGGACTTTTGGTGAGCAAGGCTTTTTGTCTGTGGCTTTCCAGGGTCTCAACAATGCTCGTGGTGCCTGGGTTGGCTCCATTGATTTGTTGTCCAGAGACTTGTTGGCGTGGGTGTTCCAAGAAAAGGGTGTTTTGAAGTTACAATTCGCCCATCACTACAAACAAGACGAACCTGGCCTCATTGGCAGAACCTTGTACCGAATCAAGGACGACGTGTACTACACAGTGGGTATTTCTGAGTTGAAAAATGGCAAGTGGGTTCCATTCACCCCACAGACCGAAGACCAGACCGTGCAGTTATCGTTCAAGATGTTGGATCCTTACCAACGCTTGAACATGACGCTCTTGGGCCCTAGCTCTAGCGTGGAGAATGGCGAGGATGACTTGAACGTCTTTTACGTGGAGTTCAAGCTTCCAGACCACCACGGCATGTTCACTTACGAGTTAGACTACAAGAGAGAGGGCTTGAGTTTCCTTGAGGACAAGCAAATCGTCACGGTGAGACACTTGGCCAACGACGAGTTCAAGAGATCGTGGCTCATCACCAATGCTTGGATGTACATCACCAGTGCAAGCATGGTGGTAGGAGCGTGGTTGGTGTTTGTGACTTTGTTCTTGTTTCTCCGGGAGCCCAAGAAAGTGGTGACTGCAGAAAAGAAAAATAGTTAAACAGTATTCAATAAGTATGAATGAATAGTTTCACATGATGGTCTATGCCAAATGTACTTGAACAGCGCGCTCTGTATACAGTAGCCGAAAAACTATAGAACTACACTATAGAACTACACCTCCACTAGAACTACACCACATTCCCTGAACATGTCTAGTAAACAGTTGGAGCAAGAGAAGAAGGTCAAGGAGCACCAGATCCAGTACAACAAGTACCAGGAGCAGCTAACAGAGTTGCTGAGCCAACATGCGTCTGTTGCGTCTCAGCTCCAAGAACACATCATTGTCGACAAGACATTAAGCGAAATCCCTCCCGACAAAAGATCTGGCCGCAAGTGCTATAAGATGATTGGAAGCGTGCTTGTGAACAAAAGTGTGGATGAGGTGATCAAGATCTTGGACGAAGAGCTGAAGGAGCTTACGAAGACCAAAGAGGCTTTGGACACGCAGTTGAAGAAGGTCAAGGACGACTTGAATGCATGGATGACCAAGAACAAGGTCAAGATTGTACGTCAGTAGGAGAAGATTGGTCAGGTGTAAATATTATCTAACTACTACTGGAGCTAGTGAAGTTAGTGAAGCTACTAGCTACTGAAGCTAATTACGAACTGTCTCAGTATACAGGTTACTTCAGTGATGGCTACGGTCACCTAATGCAGAAGACAAAAATGAAACAAGAAATAGAATTGATATTACTATGGAGGTCAATGAGATATACCAATTGATCAAAGAGTCAGACATTGATTGGTAAAAAAATATATACCTCTCTATACCTCTCTACTACTATGTACATAGCTTAATGTGTACTAAATACTTCATATATACTCAGGTATATCTTAAACACTTCCTTTTGATTATTTTTCTACTATAAAAATATTGTCGACCAAACTCTAATCAATCTATTTCAACTAATATATTCACATGACTACACACTCATTCATATTGAATCAATTAATTTGCAATGATCGAAGACCTACATAGAACACTTGACTTTTTTTTGGACAATTGAAATATACTCAAGCAACAGATACCGACTTGGCGTATTCCAATCTGGCAGCCGTCTCTCTGTTCTCATCCCTATTGATGGCCTCCCATTTGGGCTCATCTTTGAAGAGTCTCACGGCAGTAACACTCTTGAGACCACTCAGAAGCGTGAACCGGTGGTATATCCCCGCAGGAAGAATAAGGAGATCGTTCTTTTCTAGCTTGGCGCGGATCCATTTCTCCTGGTCGTCCCGAACATCAAAGTAGCCTTCGCCCTCTCGAATGTACCGGATCTCCTCGTCCTCATGGTAGTGTTCCTTGTAGAACTGGCGCATCTTGGCATTGTATGCTTCAATGTCGCCGCCAAACGAGTCGAGGTTCAAGTTCACCACGTCCCTGTTCTTGTAGTCTCTCTCCTTGGCCAAGGCCTCCAACTCCTCAGAGTCTTCGATGTACCGGTATATGACCCCTAGCTTGGAGAGGGTTTCTTCGGAAACGGGGACCCCCGAGTTGTGCTCTTCGGTGAAATCGTGCTCAGTGTCCAAGCCGTCGTGGTAGAAAAATACAACCATAGTCAATGGGTGTTAATGTAGTGTAATGGTTAGGTGTAAAGGGGAGTTGCTAGCCACGGTTGGAGATTACCTCCGCGCACGTGATGCACATTTGTAATTCTCCGCATGTTATCGGCTCCAAGGCCGCACCTAAATTGCCATAAATTAGCACCCACACTCACTCACACAGACTTACTCACTCTCTTACTCACTCACTCATACACACACTAACAAGATCCTGGAATTATTGACCACGGTGTCAACGAGCCTGCCGACACCATCAGAATCTTGAAGGAGTTGTTTGACTTGTAAACATCATAGAGCTATTAGTCATAGAATAACTAATTACAATTATTATGTTAGATTCCGGTTACGTCAGGTACTCGGTTTACTATGTTCATTCGCCGATGATTCCTCCTAGGGAGGAATTTGAGGTATTTAAATACTTTTAGAGGAGAGGGCGTGCGAATTAGCACGAGAACAATAGCGATAAACGCCGTCCCAACATCCTGCGGTGTTGGGCCGCAGCGTCTTGAAGTGGCCATTGTTAGGATTAGACAGTGTAGGCTCAAAATACCTCAATAGATAGGGCACTACCTATGGTGGATCTAACATATTAGATATTTTTGATTTAGAGGGGGCAGTAGTAGTAGAACTGCATTATTTTCCAAAAAACTACAATGGTGAGAGATCTCTCCACACACTCTCTATTTTCTCCATGATCCCCTTTTCTGTACCACCAATTATTCCTATTTCCTATCCTTTATATCTAACTACATCTAAGGCCTAACTAGATTTAAGATCTAACTGTATTTGAGGTGTAACTACATTTAAGGCCTAACTGTTAGATCCAAGATGGGTGGAATACAACCCATATAGGGATTGAGCTCACGTGCCCAGTTAATCGGGAACCGATGCTACTACGCCCCTTTCTGGTTCACCGTTACTACGCCCCTTTGGCTACCTTCCGGCAGACTATTTAATGGTGGCCGATTCCTCTTCCTGAGGAATCATCAACGAATATAGTTTCGATTAGGTAATTTACGTGCTTACAAGAATCTAACACTAACTACATTTCATTATATCTTGTCCGTTTCTTACTGGTCGCACTGCAATATGGGACACCGGCTGCGGTGGCTGATCAGATGCAACAATGCGGCTCGAGCCACCACCAGACCCTCTACTTGAGTAATATAAGTATCGCAAAATTCCTATTTAGAATTACCAATTAGCAAGTATTTAAATGTGACTTAGTATAAGAATTTACAGATCTAGTTTGATCTGATTTTCTTCCAGACTGTCTATTTATTCCTGATTTACCTGATTTTTAGTTGCTCAATGTGATGACACTTTACATAGCGCACACTACTCTACACTACTCTACACTACTCTACGCTACTCTACTCACTCTACTCACCTCTAAATCAATCCAGGTCCTCAGTACATACCTCCACACTAATTCGTATTGATGGTACTGATGTTGGAGAAATCTGGGTATGTCCTACCTCAGTTGATTCATATAGTAATAAATAATTATGTACTCTTAGAAAATAGCGGGCACTAGTCCTTTTATAATGGGTGACTACACTTCGCACCACTTGACTTTGAAGGAGATGACTTAGATGAATGTACTTTATACTCACTTAAATATATCTTTTAAGATATTCAACGTAGTGTAGTATTTTGGACTTCCTGGTAAAACTAGTATATTAATAGTATGGTGATCTGGTGATATGGTTAGTATGGCTGAAACATGTCGCACCCAATGTGTACCAGCTACACTAGTTTCTTACAGACGATTCCCAGACTCTTGGCCCAAGTGCATAAACTTTATCTACCCGGTCATTTCCTATTTCTGATTTTTATATTACTCGAGTTGTGAATTCTCCCATTCGAGTTTCTTCTAATTCTAGTATGTGGATTAGGGCAGTACCAGTGTACTGTAGTACTGTAGTTCCTGTAGTTCCTGTAGTTCCTGTAGTGCAGTGTTATAAATCATCACTTTATATAACAATTAAACTATCCAATTATTAAAGGTAAATTTTCTAAACAGTATGGATAGGGACGTTTTTGTAAGGCCATAATGTGGAGTAGTGTGAGTGAGTGAGTGACTATTGCGTAGATTGAATTGTATGTGCTATAATAGAGTAGCAATATTATGTACTGCCATTTATAGCCAGTACTATAGTAATATGTTACTGTAAGAGCAGTAGTGCACATTAGGGTAACAGGAATGGTCAGTGTGTAACAGTAATGGTCCTAGTACTAGTACTAGTTCTAACAGTCACTGGAGCACTGCACTGGGGCACTGAATCTTCACTGGTGAGCACTCAGCCAGCCCAAGACTGCTCCCACTACAGTTAAGCTATCTAAAACGGTTTAAGATTTTTTAGTGACTATAGTATAAAACTAGACTAATTGGATTTTTATAACTACCAGTTTGACTGGATTGGAGGAATTACTTGGACCAAATGTCTACTATAGGTAAATAGGAGATCTGGTGGGCCTGGAGATGGCCGCGCACCATTTCTACCAGTACATGCGCATCCTAGACTGCTATACTATACACCTCCACTTAGACACTTCACGTTTCCCATAGACCTACATAGACCTCTGGCATCCTCTTCCATTTCACCATGAGCTCAAGGTACCAGCACAATATGGAGCAGCAGTTGCAGCTGCAGGAACGCAAGGCCCAGCAGAGGCGGACGGTCGACCATGGGAACCCAATGGGAAGATGGTACATCCAACGGTCCATTGGCAAAACGCAACAACAGGTGGCCAACATCCGGCCCGAGCTGTCGTATCTCCTAGACTTGCTCCCGTCGCTCGCATACTCCAAGGACCGTAGCTCGTCCAACCCGGCAGTTCTAGATATCCAGTCCAAGTTCGTGCATCTTTCGCTGAACAAAGCAAGGCACTCCATCAATACCGTCAAATGGACGCCCGAGGGCCGGCGCTTGGTGGTGGCCTCTCACAGTGGAGAGTTTACCATTTGGAACGGCATGACCTTCAACTTCGAAACCATCATGCAGGCCCATGACCTGGCCATCATCTCGTTGAAGTACTCCCATAACGACGACTGGCTTCTTTCGGGCGACCAGGATGGTGTGGTCAAGTACTGGCAGCCCAACTTCAACAACGTCAATATTTTGACTGCTCACACTGATGCTATTCGAGATATAGCATTCTCGCCCAATGACTCCAAGTTCCTCACGTGCTCTGATGACTCGTCCGTGAAGATCTGGAACTTCAATAACGGAAAGGAAGAACGTACATTGACGGGACACCACTGGGATGTCAAGTGCGCAGATTGGCATCCTAGTCTAGGTCTTATTGTTACTGGGTCCAAGGATAACTTGGTCAAGCTCTGGGACCCAAGATCGTCCTCCGCCGTATCCACACTCCATGGGTTCAAACACACCGTGACTAAGGCCAAGTTCCAGAAAGTCGGAACAAACAGGCTTTTGGCCTCTGTGTCCAGAGACCGGTCGTGTCGTGTGTTTGACTTGAGAACCATGACTGACCTCAAGGTGATCAGAGACCACGAAACAGACTTATCGTGTGTTGAATGGCACCCAGTACATGGCTCGTTACTTACTACGGCTGCATACGATGGTTCCATGTACCACTATGTGTTGGATCGTCATATTCCAAATACTACGTCGGAGGCTCTGCAAAGTACCAATGTCGAGGTGCTACACAAAATCCCATATGCCCACGAGAAGGCCATCAATGCCTTGGAGTACCATCCCTTGGGCCATTTGTTGTGTTCTGCAGGTAACGATCGGTCTGCCCGGTTCTGGTGTCGTGCCAGACCAAACGATCCAATGGGTTTCAAGGATCCGCTGTACACCAACGACAAGAACGGTGCATGGTTTTATGCTGTGAACAATAACACGAACGCCGTGTTGGAGGACTCTGCCATCGCACTGATTTCCACGCCTTTTACTTCTGCAGGAAGTAATGGCCAGGTTCCTGGACTCAATAACTTCATGAATGACGAAAGACGGGGCAACGTCATTCCTGGTCTTGGACACAGTGCTGGTGGCTACTGATACATTGGGAGCTTACAGTTGAGTGGATGTTACTTAATAATACTAATAATGCAGTTCGGAAATGATTTATGTACTGTGGTTTGGAAAGACTATATAATGCGTCTCCTAAACAGCTTGGGCGGCCTCGTAGAAACTATGCACAGCCTCTTGGTATCTTTCGCCGAATAATTTATAGTAGTTCAGAACAAAACTGGCCACGAGCTTTCCAGCAGCATCGTTGACGGCATTGCTTCAAATCGAGAACAGTCTGCCTCCATTTGTTATGCTGAGGTGGATGACATTTCCGTATTGGGCCAACTCGGCCTCAGACACCGGCTCATACACGGTCAGGTAGTGCAGAGCCCGTTTTTTGAAGTCGGAGATGGACGTTGCAATATCCTTTTCTTTATAGTCATTGTTGAAAGCTTTGCTGGTGATGTTGTAGCCGAGGAATTTTGGATCTGAGCACGAGATGTCGAGCACCATGACGTTGGAGAAGTGCACCCGCGACTCGTTGATCTGCTGGAATATGCTCTGCCTCCTTTTTACGGTGGAGTTTGTGGCGTCCAAAATGCCCACGTTGATTCTGTTTTCCTTGAAATCTTCTAGCATGTTGTCCATGCACATTTTGGCGTAGAGGTCTCTCTTCTGAGAAGCCTCAGCATTGGTTGGGTTGAAAAATTCCGAGTCGGAGAACTCCACCAACATCTCCCTACGGACATTGCCGGCGTTATAGATCAACGAGGAGTAGTTGTTCTTGTTCATGAAAGAACAGAGCTGTTTGCATATAGTGCTCTTTCCACTGGCCGGGAGACCCACCATGACAATGACGGTTTTGGACTGGATTTTTCTCTTGATGAGCTCGGACACCGCCGCCAAGTTGGGCACAAAGTGGTTGCCGGGCGTTTCCACGGGCGTGTTTGAAAGCGTGCCCTTCAGCTCCTGGCGGGAAAAGAACGAATCTAGCGATGTGGTGGATGTGTTTGTGCTAATAGGTAGTCTTTGGGCCATTCTGAAGATGCAGTAGTATGTGGATGATAGCGATAGGTGTGGCAGCGATAAATAGGAAAGCGATAAATAGGACCCAGGAGGTGCTAGTGGGTATGAAGCAAAAGAAACTTGTTGAAGAAACAAACTGGTTATAGATGGAACAGTGAGTAGCGAGAAAAAAAAAGGAACGAGGCTGGGTTTAAAAGAAATTCTTTTGTAGTATGCGCAGTGGCTTTCGGACTTGAGGAATTATTTGGGTGCGAATGCGCTTCTCGATTTTATGTTTGATGTATGCACTTAAAAAATTATGTGTGCCCTGCACCTAGGCCGTGCGGACTAGTCTAATTCATCGCACCGTGATGGTAGGCGATAAGACGGGAATACTGCCTTGGTACTTGGAGATGATGCTTGGATGCAGTATGGTGACGGGTCATGTATTGGGGAAGGTCCATAAACTCGGATGAAATTGATAAGGAGGTTCGGAGGGGGGTTCCGCCGGCCCGACGGGACTTTTTTTTTTACTGTAAAAAGAAATTATGTGATGGACTGCACATAACACCCCTCTCGTCCGGATCAACGGCTGATGGGATGATGTGCTCGTGACTAATTCGACACTAGGAATGTGCGGTTGATTGCCGTTGTTTAGTAGTATATACAGAATTAGTGATCAAATATCACAGGATAATCACTCAGAAGATGTTCAAGTAAGAATAGTGCTTAGAGCACCTTAGGAGGGTTCTCGTCTTCCTTCCACCTCTCCAATCTCTTCTTACCTATCTCCGAGTAGAGGCGTAGATTGTCAATGAGACTTGGTCTGTCTGCCCCTGACGTGGATCTTTTCTTGAACGACATGGTGAGCAAAGATGTTGCCTTCTTGAGCAAGTCGAGGAACTTGGCCTTCAGAATCTTGTCGGACTCTTCGTCTCCAACAAGTTGGTCGATGTGGTACCTCCACTTGCTATCTCCGGTACTAGTCATAGGGTACGAATGCTTTCCATAGCCGGTCAAACGCTCGCCATCGTGGTATAAGGTAGCCCAAACGTTGTAGCTCAACAAGATGGAGTCTTCCAAAAGCTTGCTGTTGTGGGTGTCCAAGTTTTTCTGCGTGGCCTCCAAGTTCTTGATCTTTTCATCCGTCGTTATGTCGTCCCTGAACGATGTTTGCAACTGTGTGGAAAAACCTTGGAGCTCGTCAACCGATTCCTTGCTAAGAGGCACGACGTATACTCTTAGGAAAGAGTCGTGAGGCCCGTCCATTCTTTCCTTCTTGCTTTTGGCCTCAGTTGCAGATATCACGGGCTTCACTGCTCTCTTCATCACGAGCCGGAACGGCATATCCTTGTACTTTGTTTTCGCAAGGTCGTTGATGGCTGTTTTCATAATATCTTGCCAGATGTTCAAGGAAACCTTGAATTGAGATTCGGCCACAGCCGTGGCATGCGTATCGTAAGCTTCAATCACATTAGCATCCACAGAACTTCTCTTCAACTCATCAATCGATGTATGCGAGTAGAACACCTTGTCGAGTTCGCTGAGAGGAAGGTATTGGAACCCAAAGAACGAGCTGATGTTGTGGTATGCAACAAAAATACCGTCCATCTGCCCAATTCTAGCTTGGAATGCATACTTGAGAAGGCCTCCAGTTCTGATCAAATCCTGGTACTCTCTCTCAAAGGACTCCATTTTGCCGTTGAGTTTCCAGATCTGGTAGGATGTTGGCTGTGTCTCCAGTGCCTTGTCGTACCTGATGGCACATACAGCTCTTGTTTTGAGATCAAAAGTGCCGTTTCCAGGCAACCTGGAGTCATAACAATCGAGCTGGGATCTCATGAGAAAGTCACCGTAAGCCAGGTAGTTGTAGATGTTTGCATTTTCATCAGCATTCTCATTTTCAGCCGGTGCACTTGCTTCAGGGCTTTTCTGGTCCAACAAGTACTTCTTGAACTCCTCCTCTTCAGTAGTAAGAAGTGTCTCCAAGCAATGACCCATAACAGACAACAAGATCTCGACATCGGTGGATTTATCGGACGTCACAGAGTATATGGTCTCTCCTGTAGACTCATTGATGCCCTTGGGCTCAACAATCACCGACAGTGGCAACTCCGTAGCATTTCGAGAAAACCTGGGAAAGTCAAAACGGTCCTGCGAGCGTTCATTGGACGAGTAATTATTCAATAATAAATAGAACTGGTGGAGCGTCAGGGTCATGGAAGACGTACTGGAGTAGAAGGTGCGACCGTTTTTGATGGCAGCATCAAGAAGCGATTTATCCTTGGACGCACTGACAAAGGCCAGGATCTTGTCGAAATCAAAGTTATTGTAGGGCACGATATTCTTCAAGTTGGGAGGAAAGTTGAAGATCCTGGTCCGGGGGTCCTGGAGAAAATGCACCCCGGGCGAAAAGAGCACGCGGTCCAACTTATGCGCTAGCTTGGGCACGTCTTCGTTGCGAGGTTTCTGCGCCTGGACAAACTCCTCACTGGGAGCAAAGTCCACTCGCTTGAGTTTGCAGATGTACTTGAGGGTTGCGGGGAATTTGGGTTCGTCTGCCTCACGCTTTGGTCTGGCCTTATATTCTTGACTCTGATCATAGTCTTGGTCTTTATGGTCTTGGTCTCTCTGGTTTATATAGTCCTTCGGGTCTCTCTGGTCTCTCTGGTCTCTATGAGACTTGTGAGATATCTCCGGGTGCCTTGGTCTTCTGGGCCTAAGGGGCCTAGCATGGGCTTTGTGTCCGTGCTTAAAAGACGAATGTTCTTGGGGAGTCTGTGATCTATTGGTGTTTTCATGGGGATGGTCGTTTTCATAGTCTCTGAGCTCAGCTTTATTCAAATTAAGCTTTGTTGAAGAGCTCAACACTTCCGTGACGCTTTTCTTGGAATGAAGAAACCGCCGTTGGGACGTCAACCTACAAAGGGATTGACATCGGCTTAGCACCGGGATCGTCACCATGCTGTGCAATGCTCACTAGAATTTCACTGGTGATGAGGTGCGCCCCGCTCACGTCCTGTACAGACTACTCTACTCTACTACTACTACTGACTACTCTACTGACTACTCTACTGACTACTCTACTACCAAAGACCAATTTAAGACTATCCAAAGACTATCTCATCTTCTAGGATTACTAAAATTTTTCTGGATGAACTTTACTATAGACCATTATCTAGTGACTACTTCTGACACTCTTACTTCTGGCTACTTCCAATATATATTTCCTATAGTGATCATATTATGAGACTAGTCAAAGACCTTTTTGTCTAGCTCGCGTATAAGCGAGGCCACCGATTGGGCCTCCACGAGCATGCCTCTTGTAGTCAATCGGCCCACAAGGGACGAAAAGTCTACCGTGTTGAACTTCTTGTGTCTGGAAAGAGTACGGTAAGCATCCGCACACGGAATGAAGATGCCACTGGGTGCACTTCCTCCGGGGGTCGTAGGAAGAGGGGTTCCTGGTTTCAGAGAAGACATTGTAGTTAAGTCAGTAGCACTAGGAAGCCTGCTCAACGAGAATGAGGCCCGGCTCTCTTTTGCATTGGCACTTCTCTCGGCCTCTTTGTTATCCTGCAGTGCAGCCTTGCTGGCCACGGTAGAGCAAAAAAGTGTAGACATTGGGTCCGTTTGACACTGGAAACATGTTCCTGGGTTACCTGTACACCCGGCCTTATCCTTATCTTCCTGTGTAGTTTTTTGAGTAGAAGGAGTGTTTTCTTCGGAGCCTTCTGTTCTCACCGAGGAAACGTTGCTTTGACCCATGTTCGTGAACTCACGAATCTCTAAGGTGGGGCCCGGATGAAGCACTGGGAGCGAGGTCTTTCGTATGAGACCTGACGAGTTCATTTGAATTGGAGGAAGCAGAGTAGGGCCAGCCTCGTGTTCTTGTTCCTCTGCCAGTTCTTCATCTTGCTGCTTGCGTGATAAAGATTCAAGCCGTGCTGCTTCTTTCGCTGCCTCTCGACACACGCACGGCGTATCATCTGAGCAAAATCCACAGTTTTCCACGGGCGAGTTCTCGTTGAAAGAGAGCCCGCTATCAGGAGCAGCAGCCAGCGACTTTCTCCTCAAGCGGTCCAAAGAAGGCATTTTCTTGGTGGTGAAGTCCGTGGTGAAGTCCACCTCTGTCTCTACTTGCTTTCTCTTTCTGCGTAGAGACACCGCAGCCACCGGCGTGAACGACTTGTACTTCTCCTCAAGCGATTTGGGGGTTTTCAAGCCCACATCTTCACATAAGCACAGGTCCTTAAGACACACGCCGCAGTCGAAGTCGGCAGTATTCTCGTCAGCAGTCTTCACCGAAGTAGAACTGAGCGACAGTCTATGTTGAGCCGAAGAATTGCGAGACGAAAATCCGGGAGGCAGGTCTGCAGAAGGAGCAGGCAGAATCTGTTGCACGGAGTATTGCAGCAGAGCAGGCGAGCCGGTGGAATGAGTAACCGGCAGCGACTTGGCAAAATTGAGCAAGTGATGAGCACTTTGGCTGAGTTCCGACTTCTCAGGGTTGGAAAGCGAAAGAGCAGCACTCAGGCCAGGCGTAAGCTGAGAGTTCATCCTTTGAGTGGGTGCATTTTCACTTTCTAGTTTCGGCTTGGTAGCACCAGAATGTGGAGAAGCACCCGAATGAGCCGATTTAAAGGAATTGAATTCCTGGCGAAGCTGCTCGATGGACTTGATGAGAAACTGGTTCTCAAACTTCAACTTGTTGATGGTATTGACCAAGCCCATTTCCTTGGCGTCCTTCTCCTTCTCCACCTCAAGCAACTTCTCCTCCAACTCCTGCACTCGAGTGGCCCTGCGCTCGCGGAACGCTCTCTGGGCCGCTCTATTCTGTGCTTTGCGCTTGGACGCGGGCGTATCCACACTGGGTTTTCTTCCTGGCTTAGGCCGGGGCGGAAGCACCCACTCCCGGGACGTCATAATGGAAATACCCCCCGTGGGCGACATTGATTCCGGCGAAGAGGCCGTGCCTGTTCCTGCGGGCGAAGGCGCCAAGTTTGTCCTAGGGGCTATGCTGGGACCTCTGGTGGACATTTTGTCTCTGGGCTGTTTGTCGTATAAGTGTATGTGTAGCTCAGTAGTAGTAGAGCAGATAAGTGGAAATGATCAGCGACACGACTCGGGCACTGGCGTGTTTTTTATGTTTTTTTTAATGACCTCTGGCTTTTCGTCACTTTCAGCAGACTCTGGAGACGAGTATATAGATCCCCTTGATATACAAAAGATAAGGCCAAGGGATGGGAGTGTTTATCTATGGCCAGAGGACTAAAAAAAAAAGTGCGCAAGTTATGTCACTGATTTTTTAGATAAAAGTATCTTACTGGTCCGTGCGCTTGGGACGCCGAATAGGACAAGAAGAGACGCCTGTGTGCACTTCGTGCATCTGGCCTGGGTGTGCTACTGATCTGCGGATGGGAATGTGCCCGTTTTTTTTAAAAAAAAAAACATCTAGTGATGGTAAGTTTTCTTAGACTACTTTTCTTAGGCTACTTTTCGTAGACTACTTTTTTTAGGCTACCTTTTAGGCTAAACTGATTTTTCCTTTTCACTTAAGCTTTTTGCACTGGGACTCTCTTGAGTAGCAAAATGTGTAAAGAGACAGACGAGGCGCGGACAGTCCAGTGGAAGGAGAAACAGAGAAATTCCCTACTGAAATCATGGCCCACATTGTATTTTTGGCATGGATGGGTTTGGATTTGGGGACTTAATCGGTATACAGATATGCAGACAACCTTCTGTTTCTTTTCTGTTTCTTTTCTGGTTCTTTTCTGTTTCTTTTCTGGTTCTTTTCTGGTTCTGGCTCTGGTTCTAGTTCTGTTTTTGGCTCTGTTTTTGCTCCTATTTCTACGTAGACATTCTCAATGTACGGCTAAGACGGTGCTGGTGGCCGCACTGGTGAACATTTTGCGGCCCACCCTGACGGTGTTCTAGAAGCATACACACCCCTTAAATATTGGGTTAATGATTTGGGAATGTGATTGTTGTTTCCAAGAGTGTGACTATTCAGGGCCTTTTGGAACGTACCAGAAGAATAGTAAAGGCTGTTCGGTCATTCCAGAACCACCTTATCCTTCATTCAAGTTCCTTCAAATTCCTTCCTATTTTTAAAGATGGTCAAGATCGGTTCTTAAACTTCATGTTCGATTCTATGTTCAAGGGATATCTATATTCAAGAGGTTTCTATGTTCAAGAGGTTTCTATGTTCAAGAGGCGAGAGACTACTTGGCAGATTCTTGCGCAGCCTTCTCTGCCTGCGCCTTGGCAATGTCCTCGGCTGTAGGCACACCGTTGGTCAACAACTTGTTCAAAGTCACGGTTCCAAACTCCTCCTTCATCTTGCGCTCTTCTTCCAAGAACTTGGCCTCGTTCTCCTTCAAGTATCTCTGCAAGTTCTCGTACTGCATCTGGCCAAGCTCTCTGACTTGGTCCAAAGGCATCTTAGGTTGTTTGTTCACGGAACTCTGAGGCACTCCCATGAACGATGCAAGGAAGCTGGCTGCGTTGGGCTTGTTGGCTCTCTCCAACAAGTGCTTATTGTCTGCCATCCACTTTTGACGCAAGATGGCCTCACGCTTGGCGAATTCGCCCACCACATCATCGTTCACCTTCAACGACTTGACGATTGGTCTGACGTCCTTGATAGGTTGCGTGGCCAAGTATTCCAAAACGGGAATCAATTTGATCAAGGTGTCGTCAGGAGTTCCATCCCAGGGCTTCAAGATGATGGCATTGTCGGGATTCAACACCAGGGTGTCCTCGACAGTGTCCACAGCAATGGTCTTGCCCAAATCACGGTTCAAAAGATTCAAGTCCTTGATCAATTTGCCGTCCTTATAACGACAAGCTTCTCTGAATAAGGCGTACTGGATGAAAACTCTCAAAGGGTCCAACTTGGCCACGGTTTTCTCGGAATACATTTGGTATTCGGAGCCGAAAATCACTATCTCGTAGTATTGCGACAAGTAGCCCAAGAAGTAGTCCAAGCCGGGTCTCTTGGCTGTTCTCCAGCCGTTCTTGGCGTCCCACGAAGAGTGCACCAAGAAATCGTCCAAAGTCAAAACCAACGTCATTGGACGACGGTATGCTTCGGGAGGAGGAGGAGGTAACAAGTTCTCGAAAGCTGGCTCACTGAAAAACGTGAACACCGACGACACTCTCTTACTGAGACGTCCATACATCGCACCAGGAGCATATCCATTGTCAATGTCCTCACCTTCCATGTATTTTCTCTCCTCTTCAGAATCCCAATCTCTGCTCAAGTATCCCACTGCAGCAAACCCTCCAAACAAGGTGGCCGTGTAGAACCAGCTGGCGTACTTCTCTCTTTGTCTGTCTTTGGAGGTCTGGGCCCTGCGTCTTCTCCGGGCAGACCGCTCCCTGGGTTCCTTAGGGTTCTCTTCGCCGGTTTCACCGTTTTCTCCGTTTTCACCATTTTCTCCGTTTTCGCCGGTTTCGACCTTCTTGTCATTTTCTGCATCGTCGAATCCGGCCTTCGAGAGCATGTCATCTGTCAAGATGGACTGAGGCTTGGTGTCTTTCTTATCGGCATAAAATCTCCGCCAGTTCGAGGCGAGCCCTGCTCTTGCAGGAGAAGCAGCAAGTGCTGTCCTGGTGAGGGCCCCTGTTCTGAGCTGTGCCCGTAAAAGGGATGTAAGCATTGTGTGGTGGAGGAAGGTAGCACTAGACGTTTTTTCAACCCGAGATTTTTTGTACTTCTCTGCACTCCGCGCCGTGCAGTCTCTCTACTCTCTACTACTCTACTACTCTCTACTAGATACTGCACTACTACTATCACTAGATAGCTCTACAGCTAATATCCATATATTACTAGAATACTGCTAGAATATTGCTACTACTAGAATCTACAAGAATCTCACTACTAGTACTACTGCTACTGGATACTACTAGTACTACTACTAGATACTGCTAGATACTAGATACTACTAAATAATACTAGATACTACTAGATAATACTAGATACTACTAGAGTACTGTTAGATTACTGCTACAGGAATACTACTAGATACTACAGGAATCCTACTAGATACTGCTACTGCTACTGCTACTACTGCTACTGCTACTACTGCTACTACTTCTAGTACTACTGCTACTAGTACTGCTAGTGATTGAGACTGTGACTATAAAGTACTCTAAATTATTAATGCTTTCGGGGGTTTCTTCTATAAGACGGAATATGGTAAGGGCTAGCAGAACTAGGAGCCCTGGTCTTCACCTCCTACCACTGGTTATATCTAGGCATGGACCCTCTCTACTCAGAAGCTACTCTGCACCTCCACAGTTCAAAAGAAAGAGCAATGTGTTGGTTAATTCCATCAACTACATGAAGGACGTGGATGCGTTCCAGGAAGACCTTTCCAAAGCTGCTTCTGATAAGGCTTTGGCCGTGCAGCTCATGTCCAAGATCACCCAAAGTCCTGAGCTCTTGTACCTCCTACTGCTTTTCCACCATGAACTTGCACAGCTCGGGATCACTCCGACTACGGAGTCCTACTCGCAAGGCCAGATCTGGAGATACAGAGTGGCATATGTGCTCAAGTTGGCGCGGATCCACGATGTGTTCTGGGCTCAGTGTCAGCAACAGGAGATTTCCCAGAGAACACATAGGCTAGGTTTTCTGCCCTCCACTATTGGAGTCTTGAGCCCTTCGAACTTCGACGTGGACGAGTACCATCAGCTACAGAGTGGGGAGTTTAATGGGGTCGACTTCAAGAACATAGAGATCTTGGGGAAAAGATCCTTTAGCTGAGATTACTCACTGGTCAAATGTATGTAGAGCCCAGCCTATGGCTTGGGGATTCTCAAGCTCTTGGAGATCTGGCATGACCCGTGGATAGCAAAGAGAATACATATCTTGTGGAACTCAAAGAATGTATCGGAGAAGAAGAGTCCTCCAGGCAATTGGTCCAAGATGGTCTTCTTGTGCACCAAAAAGGACATGACCATCACCCACACCAAGTTGGAAGGCACGGGCAAGCCCTCAAAGTACTGGGACTTTCCGGTGCTGTCCTTAGGAATGTTATTGGTGGAGATATTGAATCTAGCCAATCTAGTCAAACCACACAAAATCCAGAACGTCAAGAACAACACGTCCACAGTAGATCTAAAGCCAATGGCAAACGCAATGATGGCAGGCGAAACACTAAAGGAGATCAAATCAGCCAAGGAATCAAGCTCCTGGCCCATGAGCGACGACTTGTTTCTCAACCGAGCCACTCTACCATCAAAGAAGTCAAAGAAAAGCCCCAAAACAATGAAAAAAAGCGCCCTTTGGATGTAGTGAGTTTGGCCGGTGAGGGCATAGCGCATGCAAGAAATAATGGAGTAGAAGCCCGAAAACCCATTCAAAAGCGTGATGAAGTCCGCCATGTGGAGGTTTCGGATCAACGAAAAGTGTCTGTCGTCCTGCAAAAAGTTCTGGTAGTCCTTGGGCTCGGGCCGAGGCAACGGCTCCTGGTTGGAGTTCAACGAGAACAACGATGACGATCTACGGACTTTGGGCTGGTGCACCTCCGAGTCACTCTCACAATCTGAAGCGATGGCATTTTCACTTTTCTTATACCCAGAAGCATAAGACCCAGACATCCTGCAATTGTGTGGTACTAGTGCTGATTTTGGGGGGTGTATGGGGAATTACTTTTTTTAAGGAAGGAGTACGTGGTGAGTTTTGCCCTAGTCTCAATTACGTTGCTATTTGAGTGACAGATTCTCATTCCAATGAGACTCACGCACAGGAGCCAAGGCAAACCCAAGAGGGCCTTGTCTGCAGGACATGAATATACATTTACGATGCTCTCTATGGTTACAACTTAGTAGTGATTTGCAGTCTGGCTGTACTCAAGTAGTACTCGAGTAATTGCAACTACTATATTAGACGACAATCTGAAACATTGAATTGAACATTGAACATTGAATATTTTATTGAATTTGTTTACAAATCGAAGATTGAGTCGTGTGTACTTTCTATAAATATGCCCAGTCAGGCTGGCCTGTGCTGCCTTTGTTGCCTGTGCCTGTGCTGGATGGAGATGAATATCACTTGGTCTCGTGGCTTGACACCGTGAATGTTGGAACCAGAATCATGCTTTCGTTGGAAGGACTGTGATTGCTCTCTCCGATTTCTCGGGTTAAGTTCTTGTTGTGGTTCAAGAACTGTTTCATGTTGCTGTTGGTTTGGTCCATGAAGGATAAGACCGACTCCGCGGATGATGTCCGCGACATTCCTGGTCTTTCGAGCTTGGCCAACTCTTGGATCTCTAAAAGCTGCCTTTGCTGTAACAAAATCTCATTCTGGAGCTTCAAGTAGTTCTCGTGCTCGCTCTTGTGGTCCAGAGATACTACTCCTTCTTCAATGATCTGGGGACTAACTTGCGATGCTGTACCATCCAGATGTGCCTCATTGATGGACCCTCCTGATTCCGATAATGGACTCTTTGGCGTCACTGCTCCGGCCTCAAATCCACTATCAAATGGGTTCTTATTTTGTTCACTTGGTGACAGCACTCTTGGAGTGAACATGCCGTTGAGACTTTGTGGCTGTGGTGTTCCATTTGCAGGAAGAAGATTGTTAAGACTGAGCTTCATCAAGTTGACGTTATCTGCTCTTTGCTTGGCCTCTTTATCGGCTTGCTCTTTGCTCTTGTTTCTATCAGCCATCTTGTCCTCTATAAATTTGAACCGCTTCAAATGGTTGCAGCCAAACTTGAGCAAGTCATGCAAATCCGTGGACCACAGCATGTAGTCCTGCTCAGTATTGCACTTAAATGTGAACTTTTGGCCTTGGTTGGATGTTTTAGTCAACACAAACTTGAAATCATTATCGTTCTTCACCTGAATACTATAATCGTTCAAGTTGTACGACTTCACTGGGGTATCATCATGGTCAATCACTCCTCCGAGTTTGCCTTTGCCTTTCTTTTTGACGGCAGGGGTTCCTGGCAGGGTCTTGGAGTTTTTGTCGGAGCTGGATTCAATTTTAAACTCATGCAAGTAATTGCATGTTAAGACGTAAAAGAATGACACGTAGGATTTCAACAACTTCTGCTTTTTATACATGTAGCCACAACGCAAGCATTTGCTGTGTACAGAGTCGAAGAAAGGAACCACCACGTCATTGAAAGATCTCGTCTTTTTCTTTTCGTTGCCTTGCACATCATAGTATGTGTTCAAGAAACTCTTGTTATGAGTCATGAAGTACTGCCAGTCATAGTCCAGGGTCTTGATCTTGCTCTTCAAGGTTACGCCAAGATTATACAAACAATGCTCCATGGAGGAGATGTACACCGATTCGGCATTCAATACCTTGATCAATTTTTCAGCCACAGAGTTCAAGTCTTTGATGACATAGTTAAGCAAGTCCTTGGAAATGGTTTGCAAGTTGACGAACAGCGCAAAGATGTAATTCTCATGAATCAATTGATTCTTGAGCTGGTAGTCCAATCCTAATTTGATAAGAAAGGGGTCATTTCTCGAAGCTGCAACGTCCTCGTCGACCACACCATCGTGTTGTCTGATGACAGGCTGTGGTGCGGAATATGTATCAATGGACTTGCTGAAGTCATTGATAGCATTACCCGTTTTGGACACCTCTTTGATCAAGGTTGTATTTGCAAAAGACTCATCCTTCAACAGCGACTTGATCTCCTTTATTTTGATGTTAAGGTTGCGGTGCAAGCTTTCAAGTTTGGGGATCATCTTGTGTGAGACCTCACGCACCAATTTCTCCTGGGCGTTGCGAGTATGCATGTGGTGGTTGATGAGACAAGATGCCATGTTGTTGAAGAGAGAATCTTCAGGGAAGTAGGAAGGGTCTACGGCCACGTCAGGCTTCTGGGCCAACTTAGCTGCGTTGATGTGAGATGAAGAGTTATTGCCAGAGTTCGGCTTAGGGGGAGTGGTGTGCTTGCCGTTGTGTAACATTGGGTTGTACGTGTCAGATCTCAAATTGCTGGAGCTATTGGTCTTCTTATGGGCAAAGGTCTGGTTCTTGAGGAAAGAGGAAGCAGACTTTGTTTTAGGCAATTGCGGTCTTTTGGAGTCCGCGGTGGCTTGGCCGTTGGGCGCAATCCCCAAGGTTTTATTGGATTCCCCCTTAGGAGTGGAGCTTTGTGTAGTAGGAGGCGAGGCGAGATTCAGCTCCAATTCAGCAAGGCACCGGTACGATAAGTCACGGTGGCCCGGGAACTGGACGCTTCCAATCAACTGCAAATTCAAGTTCAGTTCGAACTCCTTGGCCATGATTAAGTCTTTTAGGTAAGCAATCAACGACGAGATGAAGTGTTTCCAAAACTTAAAGTATCTTAGCAAATGAGTGATGGGCTTTGCCTCGTGCGTCGGCACATTGAGGTAGAAAGGGCTGCGCCTATCGGAAGCTTGTAAAACAGGGTCGGAACTCATGGTTCTATGGAAAGAGGCCAGATCAGACAGTCGTCCGGGGAACCCTGGAGGGTGAAGAATGCGCTAGTCAAATATATAGGGGGCCAGATTACGGCTTGGAGGGTGATGTGGACCGGAGAATGGGGGGAAAAGTGTGGAAAAGAAAAGTGGCAACAAATAAGAGGCGATCGCTCAGCTCCTTAGCGATCCAAGATATACTCCTACTTATTTATAGGTACAGTGAGAAATAAAAAAAAAATGTTAGTGCTCGGCAAATCATCCGCTCCAGCCGGAGAGTGGGGACTGGGAGTCCTATTTGCAGGCAAGGATTAATTTTTTTTCTCGCCTCATGCGCCTTAAGTTTCTTCTATGGAGAGCAGAGGAGAGGTGTGGAGTTTCATTGGCGTTTCATCGCCGACTCAGGGGCCCTATTTTGGGCCGTGGCAATATATGCTCCAAACGCGGGGCCGCCTCGCCATAGCAAATAGGGCCCGGCCAGGAGGGGCCATACGCAAGGCGCGCACACCAAGCCCATCAAAGCGCATACTTGCGCCATGATTAACAATGAGCAAAAGTATAGGGGAAAGAGAAAAGGCCATGTTTGTGGGAAAAAGCGTGACCCCTGGATTGCAGCATTCAGCCATTGAAACATTGAATGGGGGAACAAGCGGGCCACGTGACCCCTGTCTTTCTAGATCCGTAGGACCGGGCGGGGCTGGGGGCGTACACCCCTAAAGTTTGCCTAGACCTATAACAACGGCACGGACTTAACTGATTAGCTTGTTTGCAGCGAGGCAGCTTTTCCGCACAGGAGGGTAACGAAAAGTCCGTCGAACTCTACGGGCGGCCCCGCGCAACCACTGCTCCATTAGGAACTACTTCCGCTGGCCTCCATGCTTATTTTGACTTCCCCTTCACTGCACTCTGACTTCTCTTCCCTTATATTTTGACTTTTATTTACATTCTGGAATTTTCAAGGAATGGGGCCATGTGATTATAGAGGCATAACAGAGGGGAATTTCCACAAAGTTTAGGATGTTTCAGAAAAAAATATGGGGCTGAAACATGAGCATCATCTGGGGGGTGGTTAGAATTGTGCCATTATAGTGAACAAAGGGCCCATGAGATTCCGATGGTCCGTGGCTCTTTTTTCTATTAAATATGCCATCCGCTGCTTACTCCTCACGGGTCGGCTTTAGATGGCCGAGCAAAAAGTGCCCTGCCACTTTTCATGCATCCTGCTTGCCATGCGCATTGAGACGCATTAGTCGTGCTTACCCTCCAGGAACCCATAGATGGTGGCCTCAAGACAAATTCCAACCTGTTTGAAATGCAGTTATTTTTTGGATACTATTGGGACTAGCAAGACCTGGTTTTTCTGGCCTTCTTGTACGTTGTATACGTGGCACCTTATGGTGGTGTCATATGTCTCCTCTTTGCCCTCTTCCCTCTTCGTAAGGCAGGAATACATATAGAGGGGTTTATGTCTCGTTTTATTGCCAGAAATGGCTTTTGTTAAAATGTTCAGCAAAATTCTTGACAAAAAAAAATTATTGTCCCCCTTGCTATCAAGCACTTCTTGCCTTGTCTCCGAAGTTGCAACCAAGACCAAAACCATCTCTATAAAGCATATCCTCAAACCCACGCCTTTCTAATTAGTAGCAGATTTCTAGGTATTTAACACCCAGCACTCCGCGTCCAAAGCCTAGTGCAAGCGCATATCCTCACAATGCCATGCTTCGCAGAGCCCATCCCGCTCGTCCTACCCAAAGTGGACACTTTCGATTTACAACGGTCCTAATGTGTAGGCATGCCGTAGCCAAAGTTTATGCAACGTAGTGTGCAGTTATTTGCACGAGCTCGTGCGTTTTGCAAGTCCTGTTTGGCAATATGCTGCTTCCCTTTCCTCGCTTCCTTAGGCCCAAGGCCGGGCTGGTCCTTTCTGCTAGAACAAAAACGAAATCAAAGCTTTAATACCTAAATAGGATCCAATAAAACCGATTTTTCTCTTTTCCGAATTCTAGACCTCCGTCATGTGTTTTGACGAGAATCTTTTATCCTCCGAATATCTAAACCATGCGATAATGCTGGGGACTGACGCCAAAAATCTACCTTCTTCCAATACGCTAGAAGATTATGTAGAACAACCATACACTGCACCACAGACCCCGCCCTTCACGGAGGCAGATCTACTTCATCAGCTGTATCAACAGCTACAGACGACGCCGGTGTCGTATACAATGTTCCAGCAAACGCCGGTTTCCAACCGCAAACCATCGTATGATCAATTCGCAGAAGATTCTGACCTAAGTCAAAGATGCTTGTTCGATCAAGTGTCTCGTTAAAACCCATACTTGGTCCACAGGCTAGTTATGAAATCCATCCACATGGAGTTTGCCATAGAGGACCAATATAATTCGGGGGCGGCCCAGAAAAACCACCTGATCCGGATCCGAAAGCGACGCAAGCCGCAGGAATGTGAATGGAAGCCAGAGTCGGTCTATAAGTCATATGTTGAGTGCAAACCGCATTTCTTCGAGAAGAGTGATTACCAAGATTTCATCCCGAAAACGTCATGTTTTGGCAAGATCAACATGAGAATCCCCAAGGCTTGGACCCGGAAGCCCAACAAACCAAAAAAACCTGCGATCCGAGACACGGCCCATTACACGGTCCCGGTCAGCACATATGATTATAAAATCAAAAACTCTGCATCGCTGTCATCAAAGACAGACTCCCCCACATTGGACGAAATCCTAGCTTTTGATTTCCTCTTCAATTAGCAACATCGACGCTTTTTTCGCGTGCCAAGAGCTCCTTCTTGAGATCGGTTCCCCACCTATACCCCGTGAGCTCGTTTTTCGTGTTCAAGACTCGGTGACAAGGGACTAGCAACGCAATTCGGTTGGCTGCACAGGCACCTCCGATGACACGGGCCTGGCCCGGCCGGTCCATCTTCAAAGCTATTTGATTATAGGTTGAGGTGGTGCCTGCAGAAACCTTGGTCTGCAAGTGAAGCCATATCTGCTGGTGCAATTTGGTGCCGAAAATGAACGATGTTTTAATTGAAGGGGCTAATGCTTCAAAACGCTGTGGAGAGTCGAGCAAACTCCGGATTCTCAAAAGAACCTCGCTGACTTGGTCAGTTTGCTGGGCCTCTTTCCCGGGGAATAGACTGTACTGCTTCCGGACGCGTACGAAGTCTTTCTTGACTACATCCACTAGGGTACTCCACTTGCCGAAAGACAAGTAATAGACTATACCTGACTCATCGGTTACGACCAAGGCGTCACTGAGCTGCAGACTCACGTGCCAGAAGTAGAGCTTGACCATTTATAAGAAAGTTAAATGTCGGGCCTCTGCAAGTTCTGGTGTGCGTCGTCTTGAGAGGAACTGAGGTCAGGCGGTGTATAATGCCTGCCATCACCGTTATACGAAAGAAAAAAATAGACACCCCACATCTCCCTCTCATCCAAGTAGTTGCCATGAGGTTTGCGGCGGCCTGTGGTTCTATACTCATTCTCTGGCGTCCATTTGCAGAAGCAATTGGTTCTGCTGTCTGCTGACTTCTCCAATTATACTTAGAGTGTCTAAGACTGTGGACTATGATATCTACAACTACGTTCCAGTCAGACATCTCAGATACTCAGCTACAGTTGTTTTTTTTTTCTTTTTTTTTTTCTTTTTTTCTTTCTTGTTTTTCTTTTTTCCCTTTTTTTTCAATGATACTCAATGCTTGAGATTGACTAATGTGTTAGTGATGTTTCATCAATGGGTGTAAACTTCATGTGGTGTTAGTTCATTTCAGCTGTGACCGCGTGCGGCCACATCATGATAATAACGCATTTTTAATAATCATCGTAGACATTGATGAACATACGGTTATATGTAACACTCATGTGTTCCTAGAATCTTGGAAATAACCTTAGAATCTTGGAAGAAACGAGTGTATGGAAGTCCTGGGAAAAGAAGTGGTGGTGGTGGAAAAACTTTTATAGGTTCGCGGCTTGCTCCACTTGACCATTCGCTGCACGCGCACGACCGGTGTGTGCCTTAGGGCTCCAGTTTGCAGTCATCTATGCCTGCGACTTGCGGCCTGGGACCGCGACTCTTTAATACCTGAAGGTCTTCGAAAACTGGTATGTCCATTTCTGAAGCAACTCCAACTTAGAGATTGTGGGGGAAGTTTTGCCGTTTTCGGATGCACTGGGTGCCTCGTACTGTAACGAAGACCCCAAGAGGCCCTGGTTCGTATTCTTGGACGCCTCTTCATCCTCTTGATTCTCCCGGCCCTCATGCTTCTTCTCTTCAATATGCTCGGATATCACTTTCTCCTTCTGTGACAAAAATATGGCCGTCTTTCCCGGAAGCAGGCTGAGCATATACTTATACCATTCGTGCTCGTCGATTCTGGCGGGCGGGACATGGATGGAATTGCGGAAAAGCATCTCGTAGATATTTGAAGGCGTCTTCTGTTTGACGTCCACCACCTCTCCTGGGCTGCCGTACATTTGAAGCGGTGTGGGCTCATCCGCACCTAGTGCCTGGTCGCACGCGGCCGGGCTCCAGGGTCCTCGGTAGCCTAGTCTGAATAGAGTCTTCAAGCTGGACGTCACCATCTGGGAGTCGAGAATCACCGGGAAAAAGCTCTCGTCACCTCCACACTCGATGTATCGCTCGGAGAAGTCTGTCTTTATGCTAGGCCCGGTTCCCTTGTTGGCCATGGTAATCAAGAGCTTTTCTAGCTCGTGGTCATTCTCCAAATAAAGCCGTTCGATCAAGAAATCAAACTTGATGGTTTTGTAGGCTCTTGCAAGCGTATGGAGAACCTTAAGCTTAAGGTTGTGTAGGATCTGCTCGCGGGCCTGGGCAAATATGCTATCATTGGAAAGAGGGTCGTTGGATTCCCGCATAATGACAATCATCTCAAGGAAATACTTCAAGTCCTGGTTTTCGTAAGCACTAATCAACTGGATCAAGTTCTGAAACTCGGCTAGTTGTGCGTATGACTGAGTTTCCTGCGACTCAAACGGGTTGACTTCACTCTCTATCAACAACGAGCACAATGCAAGGTACTTGAGCACTTTGTTTTTGGACAAGGAGCCTGCCTCGTCGTAGTTCTTGAAACATTCGAAAAACTCTACTCTCGAACGGTCATAGTTCCTACGGAAGAACTGCACCGTGGCTCCACACTCTCGTATCACCCCCATGACTCTGGGATGAATGATGGCTGGAGCCAACTGAGTACTGCGTCGGTGAAGCTGGCTTAGTTCAGCAAGACTGCCGCCGCTTCTCATGACACACGTGATCTCCGCAGCTATCACGTCTAAAGCATATGAGTTTCTCGTCAGTTCCGATACGGTATCGAGAGTCTCGTTGATTTCCTTGGTGAGCTTCTTGCAGGTTTCAATGTCATCCATGGATAGTAGATTGTTTAGCCTGTTGATATTGATCCGGAGCCAAAGCCGTTTTCCCAGGGCTCCAGAAATCATGAAGTCTTGCAATTGGCTGATGATAACATTATACATCTCCGACACAAACTCTTGGTTGGACGACAGAGAGTACCTGCCAAGCAATTTGCTGATGGACTCTTCTGCGTAGTTTCCGTTCAATCTGGGCGAAATACTCACTAGTCTCCCTAGAATCTCAAGGGCTTTCTGGTACTCTTTCTGCTTGAAGTAGATCTTGACCTGCTGCTTGTAGCTCCGGAACTTCCACTCCGTTGCATCTTCGCCATCGAAGTTTGCCACCACTTTTTCGAAATTCCTCAAGGCATCCTCAATTGACAGGTCTTTTAGGCTTTTGGCGTGGTAATAGAGGTTCTCCTGCTCCGTGTTAGTATCTTTGTTGAGTGTCTTTGGGCTGGGTACATACCACTGAATCTAGCTCTTCTTCGTGGAGGCTGTTGCTATCGCCATCATCTTCGTCTTCAAATTCGAATTCGTACGATTCCTCGGAGAAAAACTCCAGCTCGTCCGACATGGTGTGTCTTGTATTCTTTGGTATATTACGCTTCTCCGCAAGACTTCGTATGCCGCGTGTATGCAGGAGTGCAGAATCAACAGGGTATTCGTCTCATAAAACAGTACCTATATTTGTTTAATAAATTTCAAGATAAGTAGAGTTATTTCTTCTTCTTTGGTATTTTTTATAAATGTATCAATTTACACAGTATACATGGTCCTTTTGATTTTTGCAAAACGATATTTGTCCATTATTGCCTTTTTGCCTATTTTTTTAGTCATCTATTTTTCATTGCAATACATACATTCTATAGAGTTAAATAGATGCTTTGAAAGCTTTTAAAAATCAATGACTGATATTTTTGCTCTCCTGTCAATGTAACATTTTTGGGACCGCCGAGAAGCTCGTATGGCGCAGTGGTAGCGCAGCAGATTGCAAATCTGTTGGTCCTTAGTTCGAACCTGAGTGCGAGCTTCATTTTTTTTTGCCAGGAATATCCAGCTTTCTTTTTTTAAGAATCTAATTTCAATTAATAAAGATCTAAATTTATTTGAAGTATATCAATACTCTCATGATGTCCTATAACTTTCCTATACAATCTCGACATTGTACAACACGAATGGCTCGTAGTCAGAGTCGACCAAAGATGCATACTCGTTCAACTGGCTGTTCTCAGAAGCGCCCTCACCACCCAAGTAACCGAACTTGATGATCAATTCTTTCTTTGCCTTCGAAAGACTGCTGGAATTGTCGAATTTGATGACGTAGGAGTCGAATTGAGGAGGCAAGCCGTATCTTAACACAGACTCAACATACACGCGGATAGCCTTGATGTGGAACCAGCCAGAGAATATCTCGGAATACGCAGTTTTCGCCAAGCGGGTCAAATCGTTCTTGGATTTGGACTCGGTGGCCTTGGACACGTCAAATTCTTTTCTCATTTCGTTCATGTTCTCTTCGGAGTACACGAAATCCGTCCGGGGGTGCCACTTGTGTTCTCTGCAAGCAGATATAAACTCGTTTTGGTATTTCTTGAACAAAGTCACCGAGAACAAGATGTACTCACTGTCCTTAGCAAGCACCTCTGCACTTCTAGGAATAACAAACTGGGTGAGGGTTTCGTAGGACTTGTTGAAGTCGGTTTCCAATGCCATGGGTACGGCAATCAAAACCGTGCACAAGTGTTCCGAGTCCAAGACAAAGTGGTCTGGACGCACGATCTCGTGTAAGGATTTAATCGACAAGTCACCATTCTTCTTTCTGTCAGCAGCCAAGAAATTGGACTTGGCGGTTTGGTAGCTCTGGTATGTTTGTCTCACGTCATTGTCTAAAGAAAGAGCATCGTTGCTGATGATGTCCACCAAATCCTTAATGGATTTGTCCAACCTGTATTTGGAGGTGTTCCACGAGAAGTTCTCGACGAAAGCAGAAACTGACTTGTTGTTGACCACGCGAGAGTCGGCCAGCAGTTTCTTGGCCTCAACCGAGTCAATGATATCAGCAACCTTAGCCACGGACGAGCTCAAGGTGGAGTCCAACTTATTGAGCTCCTCGGAAATCTGCACCAACGAATCTAACGTCTTAATCTGGAAGTCCGGCAAGCTGAACTTGCTGAGAGGCTGCTTGCCGTTCAACAATTGGCGCTCCAAAAAAGGGTAAGCATTGGCAGACTCGGGGAAAGATACCAAAAGGTATTGAAGAGTAGATTCCATCTTGGCCCTAAATGCGGTTGAGTGTTCGCTCCAACGAGTCGAGGAATTATTATCGCGGCGGTGTACGGGTCCTTGGCCACGGCTCCGGCGTCCTCCACCACCACTGATAAAGAAAGTCGCACCTCGCCAAGCCTGAGGCCTGAGGGTGCTGTGAGACCTCTGTTTTATCAATTTTAAATTTTCAAATTTTAAATATTCGAGATTTTAATATTCAGGATTTTAAATATTCAAAATTTTTGAGATTCCCACTCTTATAGTATCAAGATATTCTATATTTTATAATAGATATTCACCTCTGCTTCATGTTAAATTCCCAGTTCAAGTGTTCTAAGCTGAGATGTTGTACTGAGATCGGGCTCACTAATTGGCCTCACTAATTGGCCTCACTAATTTTGTGAGCAGGGTACCCTAACCTTTTAGCCTATTTTCCCATGAGTCCTCCACACGAATTCTCCTACTTTACCCTCCTATTTTTCTTTTCCTAGTTTCCGTTTTCTATTTCATCTCTAATTTCATCTCTAATGTTTTTTGGTCTCCAAATCTACCCTCCATCTTTTTTTTTCATTATCTTGTGTCTTCTTTACGGAATAGTTAACAATGGTACAGCGCTCGCATCTCATGGAGTCCTGCATTTCTCTCCTCTGCGATGGCACGCACATTTTTTCAATTACTCCATCATCTTCAAGAAGCACACAAGGAACAATGGCTGATTCACTTGAGGTATGTTCCATTCGGGGCTTGGATCATCGTATCTCTACGTCAAATCCAGGCATGTTTTCCGGGCTAAATGTATGTACTAACCATTCTAGGAAAGATTGAAGACGCATTCCAATGCTTTTGATGGGTTATTATCCTTAATCCCCGCCAAACACCTCTACGACGACGCCACCAAGGATCAATGGCAGCAGAAGAAGAAGTCCAAGAAAGAGGCCGGTGAAACCAGACGCGCCAAGTTGGACCCGGATGCCATCAACGCAGATTCATACAATAACGGCGGGGCCAGTGCCAAGGATGTCATGGACAACAGAGCCAAGACCGCTAAGAAAGTTTCTCTTCCCGGAAAGATCGCCACCAGCCAAAAGGACGACACTGAAGCTTCCAGCCCGCAGCCAAAGGGAAAAGCTGCAGCCCAGAAGGTGGAACCTAAAGAAGACAAGGAAGTCTCACAGGCCACCGTGCAAGTGCCCGAAGATGCTAAGCATTCAGAAACCACTAGCAACGACGCAGAGCAGCCTACAGAAAGCACGAAAACGAATACAAAGAGCGTGGCCAAGAAAGAGCTCACCGCAGAGGAAAAGGAATTGAAGGAGAGGCGGAGGACTGAGATGAAGGAGAAGCTAGCCAAGAAAATCGAACTAATGAGAGAAAAGAGAAAAGCTCCCGGTACGAGGGCCGGTGGCCCCGTCAAATCCAGAGAGCAGATGTTGGCAGAGAGAAAGAGCAGAGAAGAGCACAAGAGACGCGAGAAGCTCAAGCGCAAGAGAGAGCAAGAAGAAAGCGACAAGTCCGACGACGAGGAAAACGACGACGATGATAACGCAGACGAAGAAGAAAACGAGGAGGGAGTTCTTTTTGGAACCATCCAGTTCAAGGACGGCACCTGGATGACCTCCGACTTACAAAACATAAGGAATGGTGTTGACCGCAAGAAGAAGAAGGGACCTGCCAACAAAGACATCAAAGCGCACTTATTGAAGCTTGAGGCCAAGCGCAGAAAATTGGATATTCTATCGCCAGAGGAGAGAAAGGCACAAGAAAAGCAAGAGCAGTGGAGGAATCTTATGAACCAAGCCGAAGGAGTCAAGGTCAAAGACAACGAGAAGCTCTTGAAAAAATCGTTGAAGAGAAAAGAGAAGCAGAAACTCAAGAGTGAAATTGAGTGGAAGGAGAGAAAGCAGACCGTCAAGGACACCATCAGTGCACGTCAGAAGAGAAGAGAGGCCAACTTGAAGTCCAGAAGAGAGAACAAGGGTAAGAAGAGCAAGAATATCCCCAAGTTGCGGCTGTTCAGTGGAACGGTGCAGAAGGCCGGTAAAGGAGGAGCTAAGGATGGTAAGAAGAGAGCAGGATTTGAAGGAAACGCCAAATCCAAGGGCAAAGGGAAGCCTGGCAAATAGCCTGTAATATAGAACATAATATTCTGTGAAAAAAAAAACCTATCCGAATCAATAACCACCACCACCACTACTACTACTACTCACCTTGCACCCATTTTTAGAGTTGCCTTATGACACTAAATTTTCCGCGCACATGATATCATAGCGCGCGCGCCTGCAGGCACTCCCCCGTCGGTCGTAGCTATAAGCCTCAACTTGCTCGGTGACATTGATTTTCTTTCTCCCTAATTCTTATTCAACATCAAGATGTCTGCTCTCCCACCACAAGTCACTAAGATTTTGTCCTCGATTGACCGCGTATGTTTATCAAATAACTAGTTTTTGGCACTTAAAAATTCTTTTACTGACCTTTATAGTCCACATCCGGAATCCATGTCTTCAAGGTGTTCGAGCAACAGACCGGGTTGCCCAGATCATACGCCGTTTTGGGCGGACTTGGAGTCTACTTCTTGATGATCTTCTTGAACATCGGAGGTGTTGGCCAATTGTTGTCCAACATTGCTGGTTTCGTTGTTCCAGGCTACTACTCCTTGGTGGCCTTGGAGACCACCACCACCTCCGACGACACCCAATTGTTGACCTATTGGGTTGTGTTCGCTTTCTTGAACGTCATTGAGTTCTGGTCGCGTACCATCTTGTACTGGGTGCCATTTTACTTTTTGTTCAAGACTATGTTCTTGGTGTACATTGGTGTGCCAGCTTTCGGTGGTGCTCAATTGGTCTACAACTCCGTGATCAAGCCAATTTCCCAGACCTACATTGTCAAGAGCAAGTCCGGCTCCAAGACTGTTGACCAAGCTGCTGAAGCTGTATCCTCGTCTGTTGAGTTGTAAATGCTGAATCAACATGTATTCAATTGCAGTTATATCACTACTATATGTAGTTAATGACAGTTGTACTTACCACTTAATGACAGTTGTACTTCGATATAGACTTTGAGATTTTCTCACTATAAAGTTTAATGACAATTTCCTTGCATTAGTGACATTTGTACTTATGTATGTAGTTTCAGTCTAGTTTTCTTGCATTCAACTCGAGTCTACGCAAACTCTTATAAAGTCTTGCTGAACCCTGCATAATCAAACTGGTCCTCGGTAGGCGCCTTGTTCACACTGTATTTCACCTTGACTCTAAGCTTCACCTTCGATCCTTCTTTTCCTTCAACCTTCAAGAGCTGCTTGATCACGTCTTTGTTAACCAACAGATCGGTACCAGAAGTGGTAGCGATGGTTAACTTCTGGGTCTTTGGCACTGCAATAAGAAGCTGGACATTTTCGATCTGTTCACTTGGCGACAGCGAAGTGATGTCCACTTCCACACTTGCTTTTCCACCACCAAAACTAAGTGGACTGAAGAAGATCTTCAAATGCCCGTTTGAAAATACCTCCGTGCTGTTTGGATTGGTACCAGCTGCCTTGACAGTGCCGCTATTATTTGCTTGGAACAAACCACCCAATAAATCCTGGTTTTGAGCACTGGCCCCGGGCATTGGCTTTGGCTTGCTAGCTCCTGAGTCAAACAAATCGGATAAAAGATCATTGTTTGACTTTTGAGTAGCAGTGTTTGTCGAAGGGAGATCGTCAAGAAGGTTGAGAAGGTCATCTGGTCCGTTGTTCGCTTGAGAAGAACCACCAGTTGCAGTCACCTTTTGCTTAGGCTTGCCTTGCAAACTGACACTCTCCATCTCCTTCACTGGAGGTGCAGGCATTCGGGATAACAAGCCTTGTCTCAACTTGCTGTCCTGTCCAAGAATCTGCTGGTATTCTATGGCACGGGTTTGTATTTCGAGATTGGTATCATAGGTCTTTGAGTTAATGATCAAACGTAAACGTTCGATGCATTGTGGTTCGGAGAATTTGCCTGATAACTTGATCAATGCTGTCAAAATGTAGGTGACAAGGTGGACCGTCTCCGAGTCGGAAAATGTGGTGTTGTTGATGAAAGTGTCAACTAAGTCCAAAAGTGTAGACTCTTTTATGATGACAGATTTGCCATTGACTTGGATTTCAGTGTTTAATACTAGATCCGCATACTCACCAGAGCACCACACTGTCACCAAAGCTAAGCCATATTGAGTATGATCCTCCATGCTGGATTGTATTAACTTGCTGACAACATGTCTCTTCAATTCATTGTCGCTGCATCTCATGACCAAAGATAAGGTATTGGAGATCATATCTGGAGTAACAAAGTTTCCAGCAAGCTTCAACATGCGGATCAATGTGTCAAAGTGCCACTTTTCATTTGGCGAATACTTTCCTGCAGCGATGGCCAACTGCGAAGAAACGTAGACTTTCAAGTCATTATCAGGGCATGCCTCCAAGAAGGACAAGATCTCTCTCATCAACACGCGGATGTTTTGCTCATTGATGATTGCAAACGCTAGTTCCAAGGCTCTGCGTCTGATTGAAATGTCGCCATCTGCCAAACAACTGACAATGGTGCTTCTATGTCTCTGGACAGCCAAGGGCTCGTACTCCACGACAGTAAGAAGCATTTCAAGCGCAACGTACCGCGTGTTGTTATCCTTGATTTGCAAAAACTTTCCGAGCAAGTTAACACCTAAGACCCGTAGAGATTGGTCGGAGTCGATTGCGAAAATTGTCTTCACACACTCATACAAGATAGCATGAGCCGCGTTCTTGCCTGTGTCCAAGTTCAGGGCCACCTGGGTCAAGATGTCATTGAATTCCTCCAAGTTTTTTGGCGTGCAGTTCTCGTCAGTGCCGAGTACCCTCAACGTAGAAATGAGCGACAGCTGCAAGAAGGGGTCAGTGATACCAGACACATCATAGTCTGGCAAGTAGCCACCCGAGATCACGCGCTTCAAATGAGCTATGAATTTGGGCATCAATTTCGCAAGAGCAGGACGGTAGTCCGGGCTATGAGTATAGATGGACTGAGTCAATTGGCAGGTTGCCAACAAAACCAGCGGGGTCTTGTCATTAATGAGATTGACAAGCTTAGGCATGAAAATCTCGCTCAAATCCGGGTCTCTTTCCACCAACTTGGCCGAAACAAGCACAGCCTTCTTCTTCAAGTACACCGAATTGTTCGTGTCTAAGATCTTGTTGACATTGGCATACAAATCACGAACTAGTTCAGGAGAGGCGAAGTTTCCCAAACAGGTCAAGGCCAAGCCCACAATAAACGTGTTGGGGTGCTGCATGTCGTTGTCCAAGGAGTTGGTCAAAAGCGTCAACACCTCTTGGTTCTCGTCCAATAGAAGCATGGAGGCCAAGTAGCCCAATCTCTTATCAGCAAAGCGGGGAGACGCAAGCAACTTAATACATTCGACTTGTCCAAAGTGGGTCTTCTCGCCGATGATGTAGAGGTACAACAACTTGGAGATGTTGACTCGTCTTGTATTTTGGTCCAAGTTCGGGTCCCGAAACGAAGTCCTGAGCGCTGCACTCTCCTTGCGGACCACAGTACGCTCATCTGCAATGGTCTTTGCTTTTCTAACTGCCTTCACAAACAGTTTAAGGGATCCCATTGTGGACACGGTTAGCGTTAGAAAGTGCTCGCGTATGGCTTAGGTGTATGTTGTGGCCGTGTCGTGCGCGGGTCAAAAAAGCTTAGTGGAGGTGAAAGTGTTAGGTGAATATTTCTTGAACATGGTTGTTGGTTAAATTTTTGGCTGGATCTTTTATTTTGGAGAGCCAGGTTTATATGGATGGGTTTATTTTTTCATATTAGCTATATTCTGATTTATTATGGCTTATGGGAAACAACAGAAGTGGGCCAGGTGAGATTTCGCAACTATATTTGAGAGATTCCTGGTCATTCTAGAGAATAGTGTGAAGTAGACCAGTACAGAAAATAAATCTAAAAAATTGGTTTTCTCTCCTTATAAATATTTTATTACATATTACATATTTCGTAATCACCAATTTCACCAACTTCCCTATTCAACCATGACTCAACCATATATCTACTCCAGTGTATATACACCTCTGTCTTGGCTTGGGCCTTCGCTATCAGGCTGCCTGTCGCGCATCAACTCATCACACTGGTACTACTGGTACTACTGGATATTACACATGAGACTAGAACCCACCGCCAAGGTGACGGTATGCACGTCGAAAGGAGACATCGACATCGACTTGTACGCCAAGGAGCTTCCCAAGCTGTGCAGGGCCTTTCTCCAGAACTGCGTGTCCAAGAGATATAATGGGCTACAGTTTGATACAGCCAGTGCATCGTTTATACAGCTGCAGAAACTCGACGATAAGTCGGAGATCCCATACGAATCACATTCCAGACTCAAATTCGACGGCCGTGGCTGCGTGGGCCTACTAAGCCACGACAATTCTCGGGCTTCCAGTGCAGACGACTTCTTTATTGCACTCAAACCTCCCAGTGAGCTACACACGAGTCACGTGTATATCGGGGAGGTTGTAGGCGACTCCATATACAATGCGCTTAAAATTGCTGACGTGGAGAAAAAAGACGGTACGGATGAACCCTTGTATCCTGTATTAATCCGGGATACTGTGGTGCATACACCATACTTTGAGGATCTCCAAATTGAACCTTTGGTACAGGATCCCACCTCCCACAAAAAGAAGAAGCAGAAGAAGTCTTTGAAGCTAGACTTTGGAGACGACGAGTCGGATGCCGTAGTGGACTTTCAGATGAAATCTGCACACGAGGCTTTGAGGCGAAGTAAACCGGCACCGACTCCTACTACACAGGAAAATGCTTCCCCACAAGACTCTGCTAAGCAAGACTCTACTAAGCTAGACTCTACTAAGCTAGACTCTACTAAGCTAGATCAAAAGAAGGACTTGATTGAAGACCGGTATAAGGCATATCTAGATTTGTCGGACGACAATCTCGACGATAAAGCACTCGAAGCACATGAGTACAACCCGGTAAAAGACAACATCCCACTACAAGACTACAAGCCGTTGGACAAGTTCAACCCAATTAAATAATCCATATACACTGCCACGATCCCCTAATCCTCGCAAGTAAACCCTGGCACGTCTCTATTATTATTGGGCAACGACAGGCATTCCTTCGCATTGTACTTGGCACCCTCCCGGAACCAAGGATGTGCCAAAAGGGAGCCACAATCGTAACGACGATCTAGATCGTACTCCAAACACTTCATCACAAGATCAATAACCAACCGCATTTCATCGTCTTCAACGTTGAACTTGTATTTATCTGCAAGCACGCTTTTAAGGGACCAGAACTTCATGCTGGCAATGCTTCTCATGGACTTGGGGTCTTTGAAGTAGCACGGATATAGCTCACAGTCGTGAAGATATCTCTCCGAGGGAAATGACCCCACCAACTCTATGATCTGAGCCATATGGTCTTCGTCTTTGCAAAATGTCTCTCCGTCTTTTGGCTCGAACAAATAATCACCTGTGAGTAGTTCGAAGATCAAGCACCCAATAGACCAGACATCTGCCAGCGAGCCCCAGGATTTGTACTTGAGAATGATTTCAGGTGCTCGGTACTGACGAGTTTGAATGTGGTTTGTGAAGTGGTAGTTGCTATAGGTGGCATTACCCAAATCAGCCAACTTGACGTTGATCTCGTCTTTGACGGCATCGCATTCCATGAATAACGGCTCCGAAGGTAGCACTTGGAAGCTGGATGAGGGGCGGAACTTGGAATGGATATCTTTAGCAACTCTGTCATGCTCGACAAGAATGTTTTCCGGCTTGATATCCGTATGGATGATTCCAGAACGATGCATGCGATCCACAGAGGTTAGGATCTGCTTGACCACCAGTTTTAGCTCGCCAAGAGGGATGAGAGTGGGCCGGAACTTGGCCGATGGTTTGGATGCCTTGTGTGTTCGGCACTTGTATATGATATGCAACAAATTCTCGCCCATGAGCTCAAACACCATGGCTATATGGACTCCGTTGGGTCCGCTGACCTGGAAGTCGTCTATAAGGTGGACGACACCCGATTCTCCTTTCAGGCTTCTCCTGGACGACTGCAGGCAATCGTCGCCCTCGCCTTGGAGGTTTTTGAGAATGGACAACTCGTCACGGGCTGCGTCGGTATAGTTTTTGCCCAGCTTGACGATTTTGATGGCCACATACTGGCCCGTAACGAGGGATTTACAAAGCCACACCGTGGAGTAGTGGCCCCAGCCGAGTTTTCGGATGACCTCGTACCGGTTGAGATCGGAAGTGAAGATGTCATTGAGCTTCACTGGGTGGTAGCCTCCGACTTTATAATCACTTTTGGGCTCCTCTAACTTGGCATCGTATGGGATGATTCCGTCCACCAGGTCTGTATCTACAGTGCCATTCAGGAAGAAGTAGCTGTTGCTTCCATGTAGGCGCTCCAGCTCCTCACATTCAAGGGCAGAGGTCATTTCACTGTTCAGCAACGAGATACACTCGGTGCGGAAGTTAGCGTAGTGTTCGCTATGGTCGTCATGGTGGCCAGAGCCACGGACGGTTTCTAAAGAGTGGTAGAAAGACACACCTTTATCAGCCAGCGAGAAAATCGACGAGTTCTGCTGGCTGGAAGGGTTGTTGTTGGACTCCATGGAGCTGTCCCGCATATCGTTGATGTGGATCTGGATATCTGCGGGGCTATCCGCGATAGCGTCAATGTGCTTCTTGCGAGACATTTTCCGTTTGAGAAGACCGCCCAAGTTGAACTTGAAGGCGGCTAAGTTGATGGCCGGGGCTGGTTGCTGTTTTCTGTTTAGGGTCATCATTTTTGACTTGCGTCTAAAGCTCTAAGAGATCTGATTGCGAGATTTGTAATCGCATATATAAGAGGGAATGGGAGGAGAGAAAGACGACAGTGTGGATTGGCTAATGCGATGGTTGCCGTATAGTGTAAATAATAGTAGATCGGCAGAAGACTAGGAGGAGGAGAAAGGCAAGGATTGAAAATGGGGTACCTGAACCGGAAGAAGAGGCATATAAAACTCCGCATATTTAGGCAAGAGATTAGGCGTGCATAGAGGGGAAAATTATTATCTCCGTAGTGGTTCGGGCTCCGCAGTGCGTAGCGCGAATTGTGGGTTTTTTTGGGTCATTGGGCCCGTGCCACGGCACTTATGCAGGGGCGCCTATTCCACAGTCATAATTTGCTGCACTAAGCCAAACTAGACCGCCCTAAGGCCACGTGACCGCACTTGGTGCTCGGACTTAGTGCTCGTTTCAGGCACTAGGGCCCTTTACCATTTCCGCTTCCTCCCCCCGTGTGCAAGGTGTCGTCATACCGCACCCCCGCTGATATGGCTAACGCACTTCAACATGCAACGGGAGATGTGACATGCACTTGGAACTGGGGTATGCATCGTCAACTCCGCTGCGCTAATTTGAATCTGGGGGAGGAGGCGAAAGTCACTTTGTCTTTTTGTCTACCCCCTTGCTGCGGTCTGCATTGTGGTGTACCTTTTTTGGAGGCTGTGGATGACTGCTTCGGTTAGGTGTTACCTGGAATGGTCATGGGCCCTTGTCCAGTGCGCACGCATACGACGGTGCGGCACGGGATGGACCGTGGGGCTCTTTCCCCAGCAAACGTGAGCCCCAGCAAACTTGAGATGTGGAGGACACCTGCTCCTCACTTAGACTGCCATGGCACCGTGGTTATGAAGTTTCCATACACTACTGCCAAGGCCACTCTCAATTTTCCGATAACGCATTGGGCGTTCGTGCTTATTGTATTTAGGCTTCGTGAATGGCCGCTCGTATTATCATGAGGTGAAAATAGCCTGGAATAGCTGTTTCTGGTGTCCGGATTATTGCGAGAGAGGAAACCTTACTTCATGGCTATTGTTTGATACTTGCCAGTTTTTGCGTGAGCCATTGAATTAATTACACCAACAATAACTAATATTTATCTGTTCCTATCTCCACTTATCACTACCATAAATGACCAGTTTCATCACACACATTTTTTTTCGAATTCCTATATACAATCTCCTGGTGCTCTCTTTCAAATATGGCTTCTCAATAACTCCCAACTGGACTCAACCTCTGGGCTCCAAAGTCACCATACCACGTGCTTGCGTGAATCTGCACTCCGACCTTAATTCCACCTAGTAACCTCTACGTCTCTTAATAATTTACCACGAGGCCTTCGTAACGCCGGGGATTTGACCTGCACGGGCTCTTTCTCTGAACGCAGTTCTGTTCAACTTGAAGTCCGAGATCACTGATCTCGAGTGCCCCGAAGCAACACATCTGTCTCTTATTTGAGTGATGGACGTGTACTTTGGCATGGCGGTGAGTTGTAACTGGGCCTGCAATCTGGCTCTGGAGGGGAGCTCGGTGTTTCTGGCAATGTACTTCAAGGCCTTTCTTGCCACCTCGTGCTCCTCGAATTGTAGCCTCTTGAACTGGTCTTTGATGACTCTTCCATTCAAGTACGAGTGCTTGGGAAGCTCGAACTTCACGGGGAATCTGAAGGGCATGTTTACGGAGTGAAGTGAGGGTTCATGAGTTCCACTTTTAGTTTTTTTTTCTCCTGCAACATCCGTACACCACGACTCTATAGTAGTTATGCAACTCTAAAAAGTCAGCGTCCTAAAAGTCAAGCAAGTCAAGTCAAGTCAGAATTTGAGAATAAAGTATACTTGAAATACTTGAAATATAAGTAGTTTGAACAATTATATGTAGTATATAATTGTTCAGATTATAGTACATATATATAATTCAACTGAGCCTTTATTCGGTACTAAAAAATACGGCGGTGGAGTAGTCGCGCATATAATTTGCACCCAAACCAAAATGGAATATATCCTGCTCCAGCCCATGCGTAACCTTCCACTTACTTAGTTCGCGGATGAGCCTCCAACTGCCACTTCTCCACAAATGTTGATGGCAAAAGCAGTTGTACTTTTCGTCAGCATGGTTGCGGCGTCGTCGCAGGTCTTAGTGTTGCTAGAAAGCTTGAATCCAGGAAAGGCAAGACGCCTCGAGGACGTCTCATACGAAATGCTCCAGAACCACAGCATAATTGTCTTGGCCGAAGAAAACTCCATTCTAACGTCCGACTTCCAGTTTGGCCACAACTCCCTTGAATATGTTGCCCCCACAACCAACGATACTGATTCTGATGATGAAGAAGATGCCCTTGAAAACCTCTATGTCCACATGGAGTACCTTCCCGACCTGGTCAGCATCCACGAGTCCGAGCCTGTGAATGTGAATGGCTGTTTCGATAACCGGTACAGCTCCACAGTCAGCCAGGTTGCCAAGACCTACGGCACCAACTTCATCAAAGCGGTGGGGCCGCGGGCATACATCAAGTTTCTTGGCTTCAGGCTTGGGTTTCTGGTCAAATTGGTCTACGATGCAACCCGGGAGGAGAAGCTCACATGTGCCGTGGGTGCCGGTGAACGCTTACAGTTGCAGGTGACCACCACGACCACCAAGTTACATTTCAAGAGGCAACGAATCCTAAGGTTCGACGAAGATGGAGGGTTTTCCAACAAATCCGAGCTGAGCCCATGGCAGACTCTCGACAACCGGCACGCTTTAGAGTTTTCAGCCAATGTCATGACCTGCTCAACCGACGAGAAGTACTTACTGTGTTAGCCGACTTCTGAATTCACTAAAGAACCAGAGCATTACAGACTGACAGAACGTTTGACAGACTTCTGACAGAACGTTTGAAACTAAACACTGGCAGGGAGACAGACTCAAACTTCAAGGAAGGATAAGGCGGGTTGGACAGAATAATTATTCTATTCCGTAGAGTATAAGGACGATTCGGCACGAGTCAAGACACACTGACGCATCCGAGTGATGCTTGGTATATAGAATACACATAAAAACAACTATGATTAGATCCAACGGTCAGGACTGTGCTCCAACAAAACCTATGAGTTCAAGTTCTTCAGCCATTCCAAAGATATGCATACACTTGGAATCCACCAGACCATGAACACATAAACCACACTCATACGGAGTACTCAATACTGAATACTATAAAGTGACGCTACAAAGTGACACTATAAAGTGACACTCTTCCTGACACTATAAATCTGTACACTATAAACCAGACACTATACTAGACACTATGCCAGACACTATACCAGGCACTATACCAGACACTATACCAGACACAGCACTCATAATAATATGACACTACACTGAGTAGACTAGAGTATGGCCATAATTGATGCTATTGCCATATACTAAAGTAATAGTGGGTTGAGTCAGAGTGGTTTAGGTTTCACTCAAAATTCTCAGTGTTCTTTCGTTGCCTTGTCTCTTAACACCATTGGTAGTAGTGCCGGAGTTAACAAGAAGACGAGAAGCTTTATACTTTATGCGGGCTACTACTATCCTATTCAACATGCCATTTTTTAACTATAGAGGTCCTCCAAAATCTTGGTCAATTTCCTCTCCACTTTATTGTTTCTTGGTATTATCGAGTACATGACCAAAGTGCCAGCATGGGAGGAATGGGAGGCCCATTAGGCTTTGGCAGGTCCACAGCTAGGAAACTTAACAAAGAGAAGGACATCAAGATCAACTTCAAGGATGTTGCCGGTATGAATGAAGCCAAAGAAAAAGAGATGGAATTTTTCAAGTTTTTGCAAAACCTAAGTACGAAAAGTTGGGAGCCAAGATTCCTCGCTGTGTTTTGTCTGGTCCTCTTCTAGTACATGTAAGACCAAGGTTGGCAAGGCTACCGCAGGATAATCATTTTAATGAAGCCATCTTTAGTCTCGGTCTATCTCTCCGTGATACTAATTATACTACTATACTACTTTACTAGTAAAACTACTTGTACTAAGGCTACGAAGGCTACACCATACTTTTAACAATCTTGGGCTATAACTTTGATCCTCGGTAGATGAATATATTTCAACACATACTGCTACACTGCCCTAATACTTTCCCTATAAGACTAGCCCACTAACGTTCCAACATAGTACTTAAGCTGACTAAACTCTTTTACTACTTTACGCTCTACTACGCTCTTCTACCTCTTCTACCTCTTCTACCTCTTCTACCTCTTCTACCTCTAATACCTCTACTACCTCTAGACAACCATTAACTTTACTATACTATCGACTCTTGACATCCAGCATACTGTAATGATTCTAGGTCCAGTAACGAGATCTTATTACGGATATCTTATTACGTGGTTATTATCTACATCCTCTGAGTGATTGGTAAATACTTACCATGGTCGTAGTAATTGCCAGAGTAGTCATAGGATTCATAGTAGTCATAGTAGCTAGTAGTCAGTAGTCAGTAGTCATGGTAGTATATCTAAATGTTCCGGCTCATGTAGGATACTGCGTAACGCGGAAGTGACTTTTTATTAAGATGCCTTGGGAAAATGAGAAGCGAGAAGTGAGGAGTGAGAATGAGAGAGGAGTAGATTTGATCCACGACGCACCAGATACGGCGCATAACATAAAACTTGTAAAAGGTGTAACAGCATCCGCATCAAGGAGGTTTGATATGAGTCACATAAATGCACATGCTTACCCTAAAATCTTGAAAAAAAACATTTCCCAAAATTGCACAATCCTGCAGAACTTATAGAAATAGCTGAAATGTGTTTTTGTACGATTCCCTTAAAAATTTACCAAGTTTATAAGCCTTTTTGATTGAAAATGCAAAAGGTTGGTATAAAAACTAGGAAAAATTTACATTCATANGATTGAAAATGCAAAAGGTTGGTATAAAAACTAGGAAAAATTTACATTCATAAATCCTCTCGGTGGCCAAGCTGGCTAAGGCGCGAGACTGTAATTGAATTGTTATCTTGAGATCGGGTGTTCGACTCACCCCCGGGAGATTTATTTTTTCTCTTTTTTTTGTTTGATTTTTTGGGATATGATTTTTCATTTCGTTTTGAATTATACGGATTCATTCATTTGACATAAAAAGTTCACTTAGTGTCGTAATTTTCAGGGTGTTGGTTGGAGTCGTGTACTTGACTACATCTGGTACTCCACAACTGGGCCCTTGGTCAGTGCGCATGTGAAACCCCCACACTTCGCTTACGCCCAACAAGATGGACGATGAACAATCACTTGGCAACTCAACGCTCACCGAGGAACAGAAGAAAGTATGTATATGAAGCATGTGCCCCACCCAACCCCTCACTGCTAACAAGCAAGGCCCACCACATTGCCTCGGAGCAGAAGCGGCGAGAGAACATCCGCATGGAGTTTGACCGCATCGTCAACTTGACCCCTGCTCTCACCGACCAAGAGAGTCGGCTGGAGCTCAACATCCTCACCAAGAGTGCAGACTATATCGACGAGCTCAAGGAGGAAAATGCCAAGCTCGTGGAAATATGTCGTGCCAAGGGCATCCCTGTGCCGGACGAAGCCATTTATAAGGGCCCTGGGATTTCTCACGAGTGATAATGACAAGCCATAGAACAAGCCTGAGTCTCGTTTAATATAGACGACTTGAACTGGAGTGCTTGTGCCTTTTCGTGTATGATACGTCATGGTCATATATCAGTATTTGCTGGGGTTACACTGCGTGCGACTGAATCTGGTAGCTTTTATTAATGCTACATTACTTCTCCTTGTATGCCATAGTCATAGTGTCATATAGTACTATTTATATAGTGCTTTGGATCTGGACTTAAGTTCTATAAAAGTGCAATACTTCTATTGCTTTGGCTTGGTACTGGTGCTAGTGCTAGTGGCAGTGCTCATAACGCTCATAGTGCCAGGCCAGTGCCAGTGCCTACTTATAGCACAATCTTTCATCTCTTGAACTCTGCCTATTTCTCTATCCCTCAATAATTATCTATTACAGATTCAAAGCCGACTCCAGAATATATCCAGAAATATACCCCTCACCAGGAAACTCTATTCGTGGTTGCTTGCGCGTTCCAGTCCTCAGATGCACCCCATAATGTAGATGTATCAACAAACGAGACCGCGAAATTCTACCATCTCATTACAACTCACATCCTCCACTCCCACACGCACGCTCCACGGCGCCCACGATGAACACTTCCGAGGCCATAAATCCCGAGGGGAAAAATCTCTCTGCGGGAACCACCGCCTTCATCGACGAAGGCTTGCAAGACGTGCCTCCTGACTTGGCCCTACTACTCCAGCAACTCGAAGACGACTTCACCGTCAACAAGTCTATCAACCAGTGGACATATATCAACCGACGCGAGGAAATCATGCGGATGATAAATCGGTTACATCAGCAACAGCAACAGAATAACGTGGCTCTAGATCCGTCTCAGTTGGAGAAGATCCTCTTGCCCAGAAGACGCTTGGATCCGTCTACCATCTCCAAGATGAACTTGATGACGACTTTGGCCCAGCGGGCGGAGCTGCGTGGTGCAGATATGGCCATAATGGTGCTTGACATTAAGGGCAAGTTACAGCAGTCCATCCTGTGGGAGAAACTATACTTGAAGGCGGTCAAGGTGGCCCATGAACTTACGCACCGCACCCACTTTAAAACAAACACCACTGTAGCCTTGCTCTATAAGGAGAGTGAAGTGTGTGAGTTTGCCGTGGCCTTATACGGATGCTTTCTAGCCAACGTGTCGGCGATCCCCATCCATAATGATATCTCGTTGCCGGAGATGTTTGAGGTCTTGAAGGTGTCGTCTTCTCTGTTGGTGCTTATCTCGGAATCGGTGGCACGAGAACTTGAGAAGCTAAATGCACAGGGCTCTCCGTGGCCGTCGAAAATCTCCCGGCTCAAGACCTCGGACTTGGGTTCCGCCCGCAAATCCGAGCAGGAGTCGCTAAAAAAGGCGAAAAAAGTCCATAGCGATACTACCAATGATCTCGCATATATCGAGTTCTCCCGCTCGCCAGTGGGTGACTTGCGTGGAATTGCCATGAGCCATAGAACCATTATCCACCAGATGAACTGCTTAGAGACCACATTGCTGAGTTTGCCCAATGCAGGCTCCAGTCTCCACCAATCGCCAAAGGGCAATACTAGCGCCCGAAAAGTGTTTTTGGCCACCATGGACATGCGGCTCTCCATTGGCTTGATCATGGGAACCATGTTCTCGATGTACTCGGGCAATCTTCTTGTATGGGCTCCGCCCAAGGCCATGGAGTTGCAGGGCTTGTACGCCAACATTATATCCAAGATGCACGCCAACCTTTTGCTTGCGGACTTTTTGGGCTTGAAAAGAGTGACATATGACTACCAGAAAGCACCAAATGTCACCAGATACTTTTCCAAAACGCAAAAAGTCGACTTCTCGTCTGTCCAGTGGGTCCTAGTCAATGCACTAACCGTGGATGGAGAATTCATAGAAGTGCTTTCCGAAAGATACTTAAAGCCCTTAGGATGCCAGCATTCTCGAAACGCCATTATTCCCATGCTTACTCTAAGCGAATATGGAGGAATGGTCATATCCATGCGTGATTGGCTTGGGAAGACCGAAAACTTGGGCATTGAAATCGGGGGCACTCCTACGGATGAGCTCTCGTCTGTCATCATAGATAAAGATGCATTGAGCCAAAACCGAGTTCGGGTTATAGACTCAAATGCCTTTGATGCTGATGAAGTCAGCACGGAATTCTTACGGGTGGATGCATTTGGTTATCCTTTGCCGGACGCCACTCTAGCAGTGGTGAATCCTGAGCTCTCCACGGTGGTTAAGAAGGGAGAGTTGGGAGAGATCTGGATTGATAGTCCATGTTTATCAGGAGGTTTGTTTGGGCTCAAGAAAATATCCAAGCTGATATTCCATGCCAAGTGCAGAGGAGCAGAGGGTATTTTGGAGATGGACTTTCTTCGAACGGGTCTTTTGGGATTCACATATAACGGAAAGGTCTACGTCCTCGGCCTATATGAAGACCGTATTCGCCAACGATACAGCTGGATGGACGAAAAGCGCCTGAAGAAACCCAGGAAAGACTTTGCAAATGAGTCGGATATGCGTTACCACTATTCCTCGCATCTCTTGGCTACATTAGCGAGCGAGGTGAGACAGGTTTACGATTGTACCATCTTCGATATATTCATTGGGAATGAGTACTTGCCTGTTGCGATAGTAGAGGCTGCCATTGTCAGAAAAGTGATTGAGGATTCCGAAGCAAACTCTACAAATGGTGTCAAGTCCCGTGACAAATACGACTACAGTGCAGTCCCTCTTAATGAGCTGGTTTTGAACGCTATTGCAAAGAAATGCTTTGATACCCTTAACAATGTCCACCAGTTGAGATTGTTCTGCGTGGCGGTGGTTGACTGCGATACCTTACCCAAAATCATGAGGAGTGGAGGCTTAGAGATCGCAAATATGCTCTGCAAAAAGAATTTCTTAGAAGGATCTCTTCGAATCGACTTTGTCAAGTTCTTCATAAAGGAGTCCATCAACGTGATACCCCATGGAGAGGATGTCATGGGCGGTATATGGTCACCGTTTGCCTCAGAGCTACGCAGCTCTCTCCTCCAACGATTCCCAGCCCAGTACTCCACCATCGACTACAGGCAGAAATCCATTGATGACAAAACGGGAGCTCCACTTACAGATTTCAAAACCATCATTGATATTTTAAAGTTCCGCGTTGCAAGCTCAGGTGATGCTATTGCTTTCCAGAACCTAGACACCAGTGGCAAGAGCAGCTCAAAGCCTTTGACGTGGAAGAAGTTCGAACAGAGAGTGTATGCAGTGTGCCAGTACATCATCGAGAAGACTTCTTTGAAGGTGGGCCAATACGTGATCTTGATGTATTCCTTATCGGAGGAGTTCGTGATTGCGTTATATGCCTGTTTCATGTGTGGAATCATCCCCATTCCAATGCTTCCTTTTGACTCCAACAGAATCGGAGAAGATTTCCCTGCATATGTTGGTGTAGTGAAGGATTTCGCTGTTCAAGAAGTTTTTGTCAATGATGATGTGGAAAGATTCATGAGAAATGGAGCTGTTGCAGATGCTCTAAAGAAAATGAACCATCGTCGTGCCACTCCACTCAGAATCAAAAATACCACCAAGATCTCCAAAGTGTCTAATGTTGCGTCGTTGAACTCCAAACTATCAAAATACCAGTCTGAGGCGAAATTTAGAGACGAAAACACCGTCGCTTTGGTTTGGCTTCATTTCACTTCCGATCACTATAGAGTCGGTGCCAACTTGAGCCACCAGAGCATCATAAATATCTGCAAGGTGTTCAAAGAAACATGCAATTGCTCCTCCAAATCAGCCATAGTCGGATGTGTCCGGCACTCTTCCGGATTAGGCTTCATGCAAGCTGCGTTATTGGGTGTCTTCCTAGGTACGACCACATACCTCAGTTCACCAGTCAATTTTGCCAGCAATCCAACTGCTTTCTTCTTTGCTTTCGCCCGGTACAAGGTGAAGGATGTGTTTATGACGGAGCAAATGCTTAAGTATGCGGTTTCCAAATTGAGCCCCAAAAATTTCAACTTGTCTTGCTTGAAGAACTTGATGATCAGCACAGAGAGCAGGGTGGAGATCGACTTGCTTAAGAAAATCGCCAATATCTTTATACCTGCCAAACTCAGTGCTGCTTCCATGTCTGCAGTCTACAACCATTGCTTCAACCCTATCATTTCAACAAGATCATACATGACGGTGGCCCCGGTGGACCTATTTATTGATCCCATTGCACTCAGACAGGGCTTCATTTCGATTGTTAATCAGGCAGAACACCCCAACGCTTTGAGGATCCAGGATTCAGGAATGGTGCCAGTTTGCACGCAGATTGCAATCGTCAACCCAGAAACCCACAAGGTGTGTCGAGAGGGAGAGTTTGGAGAAATTTGGGTGTGCTCAGAAGCAAACCTCAGCTCCTTCACCAACGGACCCAAAGGACCCGTGGATACATTCACTAATACGCAGATCGTGGGCAAGATTGCCGATGGCAACAGCGACATGACTTACTTACGAACCGGAGATCTTGGGTTCCTTCACCACATTTCCATCACCAAGAGCTCCAACAGCGATAGCAAGAGCGGAGTCAAGTCGTTCCAGCCACTTTTTGTGTTGGGAAAAATCTCCGACACTTTCGAGGTCATGGGTTTACATCACTTCCCCCTCGATATAGAAAGCACCATCGAGGCTTGCCACCCCGACATCTACGTCAATGGTTCGTGCATCTTCAAGTGCGCAGACTACACCATCGTGGTGTGTGAGTCCAGAAGAACACGCAGTTTATCAGCGCTCGTGCCATTAATTGTCAATACCATTTTGAGCAAGCATCACTTGATCGTTGACATTGTGGCGTTCATCAAAAAAGGCGAGTTCCCCATTTCCCGATTGGGCACCAAGCAAAGGGCCCGTATTCTTGATGCGTGGGTGCAAGGCATCATTCCACTCTCGGTGCAGTACGGAGTCAACTACGGAGAAAACTCCATGATCCAGCTCACCAAGACCATCCATGACGTCAGCAAAACAAACGCCATCACCAAGCTCAAAAACCCTGCACAGGACTACTACGATGCCTCGCCCGAAAGTGTGTTTGATGAGAACGGCCAAGCCCTCAACTTGAACCCAGGCATCGCTCCATACAGCTAGACTAGAACTCTCGGACTAATACCCCTCCCACCAAAAGAAGTACTTGAATTTATACAGATTTAGACAGCGTACGCAAGAAATAGACAGACCCGTAGAAAGCAATTTTCACAAAATAATTTGTAGCATTACATATTTGGGGCATACAACAAATGGGGCTTGCGGGTGTACGGGTGTGCTGCCAGATGAAGCGAAAGCAAAGAAAAACTCCACTCCATACTCAGTTATCCACATGAAGCGGCCAGTCAGCCCCCAGTCCACGCCCGACGGCCAGCGGCAGAAGAAAGCCCGATTTTCCTTTGGGATTTTCTCCGCCTTGAAAAACGCCTTTGCCCCTGCCCAAAAGCACACTCCGTCCTCTAATCGCATCCCCACAGAAGACGTCCAAATAGACATCACCAACGATGACATTTCCAACTCGTTTTTGAGCCGCAAACGGTCGATCCATTCTAATGCTTCACTGACACGAGCTCCAAGCTCGATCATTCCAAGAGCCTCCATTAGTGGGTCGTCTGGCAAGCTTGCGTATGACTCTCTATTTAATACGCTCACCAGCGAAGCCAAGGCCGAGCCCACGTTGGCCCCAGAGGTTGATTTGCTGCGGGAGGTGTCTCCCTGTGTATACCTTCCTCGAAACCCCATTCTACCGGTGAACCCCGAGGAAATGGAGTTGGGGGCTGCTGAAAGTGAGCCTGAGTTTGACTCGCTATATCGCGACGAGGAAGGGAACCTAGTTCGGCCTCCGTTCATCAATTTGGATCCCAAAGAACGCTACCAAATGCTACAGATGAAGAAGTCGGTGCAGGCGTCCCAGGCTTTACAGGATAGCCTCAAGTATATGGTGGATCCGGATGAGACCACCTCCATCATCAGACCGGGCAACCGAGTGGACACCTCCACGCAGACACATAACGAGGACTATTTGGAGAAGAAGCTCCATTTCAACGCCACACGCAAGCGCTTGGCTTTGGCCAGCCGGAGCCAGCGCAAAAAACCACGCAACTTTTTCTCCGGGGACTTTATCTATGACCGGTCCAAAGCCTCGGAACCTGACCGCAGCTCCCTGAAGCTCCTGGGATACTTGGGCGAAGTGTCAAAGCCAAAGTTTCCAGTTGCTCCGTCATCTGTCAAGCTGCCTGAAAGTGCTGGCAAATCGTCGGAGGAGCCAAAAGTTAAGTTTTCTGCCAGATCGTCCAAAAACAGCAATCAGTTGGACCAGGCATATATCGACCGCTCTAATAAGTTGTCCAGTATACTCAGAGTGAAGGACCAGGCCCAAGAATCTACATCCAAACCCGTGGGCCCCAGCTCTGGTTTCAGCTTTGAGGTCAGCAAGGATAAGTTCACAACTGCTCTGCTGGCGCCTGCCAAAGATGCCTCCTCCTTGTTTGGTGCTCCTAAACCTACTGAAAAAGCTGCAGAACCCTCTGCTCCTAAAGTTGCTTTTAAACCTACAGAAATACCTGAATCTAATGCAAAGCCATTGTTTGCTCCACCTTTTGAAGATGATGCCCAGGATGATAGACCGGCAAAAAAGACCAGGACGCGAGACGATGCGGGCCAAACAGATGCCGCAGCCAAACCCGCTTTTTCTTTTGGTTTAAGTGCAAAGGCCCCATCTACCTCCGATAGCAAGAGCCTAGAGAAACCCACTAGCCTTTTCGGGGCCAAAAGCCCGGAGAATACCGGTCTTTTTGGAGCCAAGAGTCTGGAAAGTACTGGTCTTTTTGGAGCAAAGCCTGCGCTCAATAATACACAATCCACGAGCTCGCTTGCCAAAGACTCAGAGTCCAAAGCCTCTCCACAACCAGCATTTAGCTTTGGAGCTTCTAACACTACGGAGAAAAAGTCAACTCCCTTGTTTTCTTTCCAGAAGTCCGAGTCAACCGGAAAAGACTCTACTCCCTCATTTTCTTTCCAAAAGTCCGATTCAACAGGTAAGGAATCAACCCCATTGTTTTCTTTCCAAAAGACCGACTCAAAGGACAACGAAGACAAGGATAAGGAAGACAAGGATAAGGAAGAGACAAAAGACAAGGAAGACAAGGAGGAACCCAAGAATAATGACACGAGCAAGCCAGCTTTTCTGTTTGGAGCCAAACCAGGTCTACCCACATTTTCATTTAGGGCCAAACCCGCCGAAAAGCCTGAAGCCGCTAGTGAAGAAGGCTCCAAAGCCCTGAAAACTACTGTGCCTAAATTCTCTTTCTCAAGCACTCCTACTAGTGCAAATTCGAATGCCAAGCCTTCAGGTTCTTTATTTGGAGCTAAGGCCGACGACTCAAAAGAGGACAAGCCCACATTTTCCTTCGGAGCAGCCAAGGACACCGATAAAAATACTCCTAAGCCAGCATTCTCGTTTGGATCCAAACCTGTGCTGAGCGGACTGGCGTTTTCGTTCGGGTCCAAAGCCCCAGGAACAGAAAAGGAGGAAAATGAAACGACATCCGTGTCTTCTTCAGGAGACACGCAGGAGCCCAAAGAGAAAAAGCAGACCACGCCGTTTGCATTTGGAAAGATCGAAAGCCCAGTCTCCGTCGATACTAACTCTGGCGTTGAAGACAAAAAGACTCCTTTCTCCTTTGGAAAACAAACGCCTACAAATTCCGAAGCAAAGCCCGTGTTTTCGTTTGGACAGGCCAGCAAAAGTGACTCCAAGTCTCTCCCACAACCTTCTGCCAGTGCACCTGCCCCAACATTTTCTTTTGATAAGCCTACAGATGCTCCTGCCAGCAACAGTACGTCTTTCAACTTTGGGCAGTCTACCACAGCAGACCCTGCACTGATATTTGGAAAGTCCGGCTCATCAGCACCAGCGCCAGCTTTCAACTTCTCTGTTTCAACTACACCCAAAGCAACTACACCTGTTCCTGCACCGCAAGGCAGCGGCACAGGTGGCTTTAGTTTCAGCAATGGTGTGATTTCAGGGCTCGGGAGCAGGTCTGCTACTCCTGTGACGACAGGAAGTAATTTTGGAGCCAATAATGGGTTTGGTGCAAACAATACCAATAATGGATTTGGAGGACACAATACGCCTAATGGTTTCGGGTCGAACAATACCAATAATGGGTTTGGCAGCACCAATGCCACCAACACTTTTGGAGCAAGCAATAGCAATATGGCACTTAATAATGGATTCGGGGCCAACCAAAATAATGGACCATCCTTTGGTTTTGGCGGGACCTCTGCTCCTGCTTTCCCAGCAGCACAAGGCTCAGTGCCAGGATTCGGAGAGCGGGCCCGAACTGCCACGCCCAACAGCAATGCTAATCCATTTGGATTCAACCAAAACCAACCCACCCCCGGGTTTGGCGGAGCTGACGGAGGCTTTGCATTCTCCAACAATGCCATGTCAAACAACGTCTTTAATAGTGCACCTGGCAGTTTTGGACAGCCGAGCCGAGACAGCACTCCACCAGCTTTTGGTACCATGGGCGGGTTTCTCCAAGCATCGGCCCCAGGTCAACTGTTCACTCCGCCAGTTGCTAATGCTAGTGGCCGAAGAATAGCTCAAATGCGGCAACGAAAGCGTTTCTGATCTACTTTTGCGGCCAACACACATTTCCAAGTAGACTCATTGTCAGTCTCGAACAGTTGTTAGATAGGCCTCTAATCCAGGCATCCAAACACGCACAAGTGAACAGTAGGCGTAGACACAACAGGTTTCAATATTGGGTATTCAGTTTTAGTAGTCATGAATATCACTGTTAATAGTAGTATGGACTCCACAACTTCACAGCCATAACTAGTATGCGTGATTGAGACTAAAGTTATCTATATAGTCCCAATGGTTTCAGAAAATAGTCACACTGAACGATTACAGAGTAGTAGTAGTAGTAGTAGTAGTAATAGTAGTAATAGTAGTAGTAGTAGTAGTAGTAATAGTAGTAGTAGTAATAGTAGTAATAGTAGTAGTAGTAATAGTAGTAATAGTAGTAGTAGTAATAGTAGTAGTAGTAGTAGTAGTAGTAGTAGTAGTAATAGTAGTAATAGTAGTAGTAGTAATAGTAGTAATAGTAGTAGTAATAGTAGTAATAGTAGTAGTAGTAATAGTAGTAGTAGTAATAGTAGTAGTAGTAGTAGTAGTAATAGTAGTAGTAGTAAT
>NKZK01000612.1:0-17264 GCA_002370145.1 [Candida] ipomoeae | reverse complement strand
TGTACTACTGTACTACTGTACTACTGTACTACTGTACTACTGTACTACTGTACTACTGTACTACTGTACTACTGTACTATACACCACTGTCTATCACTGTACTATATACTGTCACTGTGCTACTGTACTATGTACATTGTATAGTGTAGTTGGAATACCGTCAATTGGGATTTATTGAATTGAAATAACTTATTGGCAGGCTCCAAGATCTTGAAGAACTGAGCCAAAGAGGTGACCTGCCATTCCGTTGAATCCTCGACATAAGGACCACTCTGGGGATGCTCCCGCACTCGGCACACTTTGAAATCACTGGACAAGTCCTTGACCTTTTCATTGTGGATTTCCAAGTATGAAGCACCCACCTCACAATTGATCTTATCCTTAATAAGAGCGTCCCTCTGAAGCAAGATGTCCCCCACCACCAATGGAATTATGCCCTCTTCGTCAGGCTGCTATCCCATCATGGTGTAGGTTTTGCCCGAACCAGTCTGGCCACAGGCCAAGAGACACACGTTGAAGCCTTGGTACAAGTGCACAAGCAAGCTGTAACCGCACTTCTGGCAGAAGACTTTGTTGCCGAGGTAGACTGAATTGAGATAAGAAACAAGCTTAGACATTCATTACCCATCGCTTTGTCACGCACTTCGTTCCAAAGTTCTGCTGAGTAGTCATAAATAGTACTAAGTAGTCATAAGTACTAAGTAGTCATAAGTACTAAGTAGTCATAAGTACTAAGTAGTCATAAGTATCAAGTAGTCATAATAAGTACCAAGAAGTAGTCGAGCAGTTCTTTCTTTCCTGGCTTCTTGCAGATCACAAATCCTTTATATATTTCTCATACGATACTGTCACATCAAAATTTATTAGTCTTTTCAACTACACTATAGGTTTATATGATATTAGCTCTTGTTCGATGATGGAAATCTATCTTTTGCCATATGATAAAAAGACCAGGTCTGCAGTGGAACCTAGGATTAAAAGATGGTAATAAATGGAGTGTAAGGTGAAGGTGTAAAAGTAATAAACTTATTTCAGTGTCATATAATGCATTATAATGTAGTATACTATAGTGTGCTGTAGTATTAGGAATTATACGGTAGTATAGAGCGATAGGTATGAGGTAATAATACTTGGGCAGTCACCAAGAATCGCTAGGAGGTACCTGTAGTTTCTTGTGATAGCCATGAGGAATCTAGGTTTCTGAAATAGAATTTGGAGTAACACTAAGACTGTGTAATAAAATGCTTAGCTCTTCATGTAGGCTTATTCTTTCTCTGGATAGTGCTACCATAATGAGTGCAAATCAAAGTACTTAAGCTGGAATAATAGGTAGGTGTTCAGCAAAACAGTAATTCTAAAGGTAGTAGTAGAATAATTACTGTATTGCAGATTTATTAGGATTGGGTGATAATGAGTAATATAGTGGGCCTCTTCGAGCCGTTTGGGCTTGGATGAACTGGTGTACTAGTGGATTCAAGACAAAGAAAAAAAATAAATTGAGATAATAAACAATGTTTGATTTTTGATAGGTAGATACTAGTGAAGAAATTTGTTGTCGCTTTTTCCGGCCCAGCCACTGGCCTTTTTTATCAAAGTCAATAGAAATTAACAGTAAGATGAGCAAATTGCGAGTCACTTCTCTTCTCTCTTCTGGCTTTCTCGAATACTCGATGGAATGACTGCAATTTAACCTCCTTGTGTTTATCAAAAGCATTTGTTTCCGACGCAAATAAAGACTCCATCTAGTCGTTACCATTTTCTGACTTTTGCTTTATCTCTTGCTTCTCTTTATTATCAGAGAGTTACATTAACACATCTAAAGAGACTCTTGACCAGGAGCAGTATCCAGCTTCCCGATCCCACTCTACATTGTCAATACAAACTGCAGACACTATCTGTTAAATTCGTGTAACGTTAAGGTACTGAGATATCTTTATTCGTTGAAGATTCCTCAAACGGAGGCATCTGAGCTGGTTTTTTTAGAGTCAATAGCAATTCCAAAACCACCATACTTTTGTGCAGACTAAGAAGTCCCACTCAGAACAAGGTGGATCAGTATCGGTGTATAGGTCCATGGACTTTAGTAGAGTATAGAGCTTTGTGATTATTTGTTTTGTAGAGTGTATTATTGCTGTATATGATGAATTGCTTAGTAGAGTTTCGTATTGTGTGATGATTTGTTTGGTAGAGTGTCGTACCGTGTGATGTATACCGCGTGATGTTTTGGATCCCGTAGACCAGCATAGACAGTGCACCTCTTGAGGTTATTGGAGCATGTACTATCTGATCCTAACAATAGCAATTGTCAGTCCGCCCATTCCATTGTACCAGCACCTTTTGGTACCGTGTTTTTCGGACCCCGCACCTATTGTTGTCGTGATGTCATTCGCACCCGTCTCCTCGGGAGTAAATAACCACCAATGTTCCGTAAACCAAATACATGTTTATCCATAACCAACACTCCAGCTACGAAAGAAATAAAAAAATATAGTTTCGGATAAGTGATTTTCAAAGGAACCAGGATACATTGTAAATAGTCATTGTTTTAGTAGTATGTGAAATCTTATTCGTCTATTTGGACTTTGGTTGGGCATAAATCACATGTGCTTCCATGTACGGGAGTCTGAACCAGTTGCAGAGGAATACGCATTGAACGTGACTTGAATACAAGCCTGTACTCTAACCGCCCAAACGGGACAAAAAATATTTGAAAAAAATATTTGAAAAAATATTAGCTGTTAGATTCCGGTTACGTCAGGTACTCGGTTTACTATGTTCATTCGCCGATGATTCCTCCGAGAGAAGAATCTGAGGTACTTAAATACTTTTAGAGGAGAGGGCGTGCCATTTAGCACGAGAACAATAGCGATGAACGCCGTCCCAACATCGTGTGANGAACAATAGCGATGAACGCCGTCCCAACATCGTGTGATGTTGGGCCGCAGCGTCTTGAAGTGGCTATTGTTAGGATTAGACAGTGTAGGCTCAAAATACCTCAATAGGTAGGGCACTACCTATGGTGGATCTAACATTAGCGGTGTTATTGTTATTCCGAATCTATATTTAGAATCTCCAAGTTTTGGAACCCTTCTGTTTGGAACCCTTCTGTTTTGGATTGGAAAGTATGGAGAAGACTCAAGTAAGTAATACGCACCATCTCATAGTATACACTAATAGACACTAATAGACACTACTTTAGAAATTCTTTAATGTATAGGATAGCCTAATGAGTAAATAAGATACCACTAACAGTGAGTATAGTGCTCCCCATTAACCACTTAACCACCCTTACCATTGTCCACCACCGCATCTGACCAAGTATCGGCTAATTCTTTGAATGCAGCAGACAAAGATGACAGTCTAGATTTACAGATCTGAACCAGTCTAACATCCAGCTTAACAATTTACATGAACCAGTTAATGAACCAGTTAGTGAAACAGTTTAAATAATGTGGCGTAGTGGGGTAGCAAGTTAGCAATAATGACAACTCAAAATCTCATCGTAATAGGAGGTGTCATTCACTTCTTAATAAGGGGTATGACACCAGGACGCATTCCAAACCATTGTCCATTGTAATCGTACAAAATTGGTCAAAAAATAAACAAACATACGTGGACAGTGCATACGTGGACAGTGAATCATGCAAATCAGTAACAATTGGACTCATGCACAAGGCATATTCAGATCCATATTCAGATGCATATCCAGATCCATCAGACCAAGTTCTATTCCTCAACCACTGTCCATTCAAGCAACTAAGCCTATACAAAGTCAAGAGGTCAAACAAATAAGCCTATTCAAAATCAAGGATTCAAGCAAATAAAGACATTCAAAATTGAAAATTACAAAATTTACAACATTTACAAAATGGTTCCAGTATTGATTCCAGCATTTCAGCATTCAAATCAATGCACCAGTGCAGATATAGAGGTGGGTGCGGCACGGGAGCAGCGCGGCGCCAGAAACAAAGACAAAGAAACGCGCAGAGGCCTTTTTAGGAGAGAGTCTTAGGGGAGAGTCTTAAGGAAGTCCCTTTTTGGTAAGAAGAGAATTTTTAGTGGAGTGTCTTTTTGAGAGGATACTTTTTAAGAAGATACTTTTTAAGAGGAGGCCTTTTTTGGTGGAGAATACTTTTTAGTGGAGACTATTATTGAGAAGAAGGTACTTTTTAGTGGAGAGCAGTTTTCTAGTGGTGAGAAGGTGCACCTCGAGTTTTGACGTTTTCCGCAGCACGGTCACAGCACGTTCACAGCACGGTCATAGCACGGCCAAAGCACGGCACCGCGCACCCATTCTTTTCACCCATTCATCGCGCCCATTCATTCACCAGCCATTGAACATGGTAATATTTTGTCTTGCATACAATAGCAATTGGCGGATGCAAGATGTCGATGGTACGTACGGCTTTATTGTTCTTTATTTTTTGATACTTCACTTTACTGCTTTTTCTAGTACTTAGTACATTTTTTAATACTTCAATTTTGGTGCTTTTTTCGTACGATGTATTGGGTCCTTTGTTTACTACTGTTTTTTTTTTCTTTTTTTTTTTTCTTTTTTCTCTTTCTTTTTGGACTTATAAAAGCCCATATCCCAACACCTATCAGTCTCCAAATCAAAATGAAGAAAAGACTGTCCATCAAGTTATTTCTCTTGTTGCAAGCTGTTTTTTTCGCAACCGCAGCGCACGCAGCCGCAGCGCCCGCAACCAAGTACCTCCCATTCGTGCTTGTGGCCAAAGTCAACGACACATTCCACCCGCTCTCAAACTTCCGAATGCCGAACGGTGAGTCGAAATTGGCTTGGGGAGACACTTTGGCTGCCCCAGTTAAGTTCATCAAGACGGAAGACAACTTTTTGCTCTCCACTAATGTTTATGGGAATATGTATGTGATTTTGAGTCAGGAGGATGACTCTTTTGGATTATCAAGGGATGAAAAAAAGGCCATCTTTGAATTCGATGATAAAAATCGTTTGACCAATCACAAATTGGATTCCTGCTTAGTTAATGATGTTTATAATGGTTTGTTCAAAAAACGTCCCGTTGGTTATAATGGTTTGTCCAAAAAACATTCCGTTCATATGTGTACGAATGCAGAAATCTACCTCTTGGGTTTCGACATAGAAACTAGGTCGGTTCAAATGCCTGTCGATGGAACAATTGTTAAAAAAATGACTTCCTTGTCGGTAGGGTCACATGATTCATTGGCCCTTTTCGTCAAATCCAAAAACGAGTGGCACCCAATCACCACCAAATTCTTTAGGAGCATTAAGGAATATCCCTTTCTTTGGATTGATTTGCACTTGAGGTATCCAATCGAATTCGAAGCTAAAAACAAGAAACTTGTTACTGTGAACGAAGGTGTCATTATGTCCCCGTGTTTGGAACTGGGTTTTTTTGAGTTGGAAAAGAAGTGTGACAAAGGAATAACTTTGAATGAAAATAAGGTTGTTAATGAGGAAATTTTTCTTTGCAGCGGGTTTGAGGGACAACTTTTAACTCTGAGAATGTCGAAAAACAAAAACGGTTGTAAACCCGTGGAAATCCACCTCTACTATTACGACAAAAAGACCAATGCTCCCTTGTTGAATAAGCGTGTTGATATACCACTTGAAACTACACCGGCAAAGAATGAAGTTCAGACAGTTGATGTTGCCCCAAACCCGTCGGGGCCTCCAAAGAGGGTCTTTGCGGTGAAAAATGGTAATGATAACACCTACACTCTACTTTACCCCAGATTTTTGGATAATGGAATGTTAATCCTAGACTATAAAGAAGAGCAGGGTTCTTCGGATCATTTACGTGGTCTGAAAAGTGACGGGATCGATGATAAAAACCCCTTGGAATTCGAGTATGCTGATGAAAAGGCCTTGACCAAAAATTTCAAACCCCCTAAATGGGTGCAATTTCATCAACTGCTTATGATCGTTGGACCTGAATCTAAACCTGCAGATAAGTTAAAGGTTAATAAGGAAGGGAAGGTGGAAAAAGAGTTTTTCATGTGTAAAGATTCAGACAGGCTCGATTCAAAGGGGGAACCAGTGCGTTCTTTATTTATAAATAATCCAGGCAAAACCTGTGTGGAGACAACAGTCTACTTCTTGCTTTACGACAGAAAAACAAGGACCGTGGTGGACTATCAGAAAAATGTGGTCCCTACTGTGGATTATTTGCCTGAACCTCAAAAGGTAGACGTGAAAGCAGAAGAAACTAAAGTTCCTGAAGATGTGCAGCAAAGAGGTGGGTTTACTGAGGTATCTAATAAAGATACAGACAAACAGGGGAGCAAAGTCTCGACTAATAAGCCAACACAAGTCCCTGTATCTGGGGGTCATAGCATTGGTACAAACAAGTTTGGTGAGGGGTCTGCTCAAGGTAGTGGGACAAAAGATGGGGAGTCTGCTCAAGGTGTTACAGGTGAAAAATCTACTACTGAGACTAATCCAAAGCCTCAAGAACAGGTCAGGGAGTCAAGTAGATCTAATGGACTGGTGAGTGATTCTAATGAGAATTTAAACCTTGTGCCCAATGTCGCACAGAGCCCTGAAGTCAAGAACCCTGCTGAAGTTGAGAATCACTTGGACCACTCTCGGACAAAACCTGCTTCTGAAAGTAAGGAAACGCTGAAAGCTGGTCTGAGTGATGTGACTCAGGTAAGTGTCCTCAAGGTATGGAGCAATGTGTCTGGCATTCCCAGCCCAAGGTTCGGAGTCTCAGGAACCCACATTGAAAATTCTGGAACGGAAGTGGGAACTTCAGAGTCCGACACCAAAGAAACTGCAAAGAAATTGGGAGCTTCTAAGTCTAATACCAATGTTTCGGAATCAGAAGCGGAAAAGTCTGAAAAGATTGTGGGAGCTTCTAAGTCTAATACCAATGTTTCTGAATCAGAAACAAAAAAGTCTGGATCCAAATCGGAGTCTTCTGAGTCCAACACTTATGTTTCGGAGCCAAAAACGGAAAAGTCTGAAAAGATATTGGGAGCTTCTGAGTCCAACTCCAATGCCCTGGAACCAGAAACAAAAAAGTCTGGATCCAAATCGGAATCTTCTGAATCAAAGAAGGTGTCTTCTAAGGACACCAAGGTATCTGCTGTACCTGCTTCCAAGCCCAAAGAAACGGACAAGTCAAACGTCTCGGTACCTGGCACCTCGAAAGCTCAAGCTATTACAGAAGATACCAAGGAATGCACTACCAACTGCAATGAGAAGAACAATTCCTTGGACACTTTGAACGGTAACAGTAACACTTTGAACAGAAACGAGGCTGTTGAGACTTTGAGGGGAAACTCCACCATCTCAACCAAAGCCATTCCAACTGCTACAGTCTGCAATGAGTGTGAGTATGGGTCCCAGACTACGGTGTGGAAGACATATACTAACTACACCACCTACTGTCCACAGACAACCACCGTGACCATCACAGTATGTGACAAAGCGTGTGTTCCATCCACCATGACTGTTGCTGCTGGTGCTACATTGACCGTGCCTGGAAAGGTTATTGTCCCAGAGACTACCACAGTTACAACTGGAAAGGAATATTCAGGTTCGGGACACTCAGAACAGAAGGTCAATGTGAAGGAAACTCCAAGCCAAAAGGAAGTCCAGGAACAAGTTCATGACCAAAAGGAAATCAAGGGAGAAGCCCATGGCCAGAAGGAATCTTTCGGTCAGAGAGAAGGTTCCAAGCCAAGTCAGCCAAAAGCTTCCGAGTTAAAGACTGATAATGCTAAAGGTGTTGACAAATCAGGAAAGGCTGAAAAAGCCAGAACACCCCAAAAAACTGGCACCAACTCCATTCCAAAGCCTACTATTGCTCCAGTAGTCAATGCGGCTTCCAAGAATGTCCTTGGTGCATTTATAGCGGTGGGCTTCGCTGCTTTGTTGTTATAGTCACCTGATTATGGCTTGTTTCGTTAGTGTGTTATTTTCAATATCACTTTTTTGTTTGTTTTTTTATTTTATTGTAATCCACTCTTTTACTACCATTGCCTGCTCAGTAGTATAACCGTCTAACTACACCATATAAACACTCTGTCTAATTCTCTCTAGTTGGTGGTTGATGCTGCCAGTAATCATATGCTTCTTAAATTTCAACCCATGTATGTCTAAGTATAGCATAATACAGAGAAACTGCAAATGGAAATTAAATCAGCTATCGTTTTTTAGATCATGCCTTGCTATTTGGTATACGTCTGGCAATTCAAAAAAGCTAATAAATACTTATACCCGAGTGGGGGGCCGTGATAACCACATCTTCATGGTCGGTCCTGCACACACGACTTTCTTATTTTAGAAGGCTCTCTGGCGGAAGGAACAGACGTGGCACGTGATGTTGTTGCCCGACTGGTTGATTGCCTCGGCACATATGATGCAGGATACACTAGTGGTATTTTTTCCGATTGGGCGGCCCAGACACGGTGAAGCCTAGAGTATTTGTTTGAGTCGCACACGACCTTTTCTTTGAATAATATATAGGTTCGAAGTGCAACCAAGAAATACTAATAAGGAGATAAAGTATTTCTATTTCTAAATCTATTTCACGTTGTAGATATTCAACTCTATTGTGTCGTTTAGTGGGTGTATTTCAGACTCAAAGCATTCTCACTACACCTTGAGCACATACCAAGAAGCCCACGGACTCAGAAAAGTTGGTGTGAGTAAGCTGTAGATCATAGAATGGTTTCCTGGTTATTCCTGATTGGTCTGTATGTCTTTGAGTATCATGGTTGTTGGTACCTATACTATGAATAGATATGTCCATGGAGCGAGTATGGTGGATATGGATATAGGTACATAGGTCTACTGTTCCACTATTGACCACTCTACTCCCACGAGAACTATGTACTACTCTACTCCCACTAGAACTATGTACTACCCTACTACTCTACTACTAACCTCTATAACTATCCACTACTCCAATCACCTACTCTAGCTTCAGAGCTATGTTACTACTCTACTCCACGTAAGGTTTCGTGGAGATGGTGTTTCTACTTCAACTTGTCGGTTGGTCTTGTTGACTACTACTACTAGTATTACAGAACGGTACTCCTATAACATATCGTACGTAGTCAGACAGCCTTAATAGAGGCAATAGAGACAGAGACAATGTGAGGTAGCGTGGTGGTATATCAAAGTATAGTATGATAGTAGAGTATGATAGTAGAATATGATAGTAAGTGTTAGATCCACCATAGGCAGGGCCCTGCCTACAGAGGTATCCTGAAGTCTACTCTGTCCGATCTTAACAATGGCCATTGCAAACACCGTCGAATACTCCAGAACAATAGTGAATATTGTTCTGGTAGAGAGTTTTTCAAATGCCACGTTTATTTCAAAGTTATATAAGCTGCTCCGGTTCCTCTCTCTGAGGAACCATCAACCAGCATAGTATTAGTTAGGCATAAATGTATCAAAGAACATAACAGTAAGTAGATATAGTCTACAGGTATGATCGAAGGAAGGTGATCGAAGGAAGAGTACAGTCTATTACCAGTATAACAATTAAGATGAAGTATAGTTAGAGTAGTCTATTACTAGGATTAAGATACAGTATAGTTAGAGTAGTGGAGTTGGAGATTGACCTACAGACTCTAGTGGTGTTTCCGACCGAAAGCTTTGAATCAGTGTTTTACGTCCATTGCCTATGCAGAGATAAGAGTGGAGTACTGGTTTAATTCCTAATCCAGACTATAGGTACCCTCCTGTTGGATTCTTGTGTAACGTTCAGTACTAAGTGATCTTTATTCGTTGAAGATTTTTTAAAGGGAGGAATCTGAGTTACTCATATAACCTTTCGATGGAGGGGCATAGGTGCAAAACTCAGCACGCTACCAATAGTCGTGATTGTTCAAGGCTGTCACTGTTAGACTCACCAGGGGTAGTGGGCTAGCATCATACGGTGTTGGCAGTGTTAGTTCAAGCAATCAACGTTGAGACGGTTTTGTGCAATGGCCATTGGTAGGATCAGTCGGCGAGGCTTCATAATACCAATAGTTAGAGCACTACCTAAGGTGGAGCTAACACGTCCACTATACTCTTAATGTATATAGTCCCACGGTACACCAGTATATTGAGTGTTTAAGTAAAATAGTAGAATGGTACAGAATGGTAGAGTGGTAGAGTGGTAGAATAGTGGAGTGGTAGTATAGAGTAGTAGAACGGTAAAACGGTAAAGCAGTAGAATGGTATGGCACTATCACTATTTAACAGTAGTATATTTCACTAGTATGGCTTTCTGAATGGTAGAGATATTAGTATGGGTGGAAGTAATAGAATAGAGTAATAATAGCCTATACTCATCCTATACTTATATCTCTATGGCACTAGAGACTACCAGTATCCCTTATACTTATATATTAAACTACTAGTATCTCCTATATACTAATAGTCCACTAATATTCTGCTTCTACTAATAGTCTACCAGTTTCTCCTGTATACCGATAGTCTACCAGTATCTCCTATATACTATTAGTCAGTATATTAGCCCGGAGAATAAGCAGAGGGTGGCGGAGTACCATGAGAAGTAGGCGTTGTTGATACAACGTCGAGAAGAAATATTAGGGCATTGGTCGAGACATGCCCGGATAATGCATTGGACTCCACAGGAGATCAATTGAAAGACTATACATAACTGCAAGGACTTGGCTGAGACTAATTGAGAGACGAATCAAGACAGTGATCAGACTTATTGGAAATACCAAGTGGAAGACTAAATGGAAAAGGCTGATTCAGAAGACCAATTGGGAAGCATACTCTGAGATAAGGACAATGGAGACCAGGAATCCCAATAATAAGAGGTCTGGAACAAGACTCACCAACTTCTATCTTTAGAACTATCCCAAATAATTCATTCAGCCATTAGTGGTATAAATGGATATCTAAATTATTATTCTTTTGTTTATAGTAGAGAAAGATTAACTGGTTATATTTAATTAGTCTATATACTATTGATCTACTTATTGATACATAGATAAGACAGACAAGACAGGGTATATTCTAGTCATAGCTACAGACTAAGTACTAGGAAGTAGTCCACACGAAACTACTCCATACTACCCCATAGTAATATATACTGCTGGTCTATTCTCTTCTACTCTAAGTATAAGACTCTGAATATATGAGCGTATGTATACGACTCTGATACTCTATGCTCCTGTATCACTTTATCCTACTCTGCTCTATACGATTTCTCGTTATAGCACTGCTACTCTCCTTCACTGGGCCACGCGAGTAGCCTATTCTATTTCAGCTCCCACCAAACAATCCAGTCGTTCACCAACCATCCACTTTAGTCATCACTTTGGTCGTCAATCACTTTCTGTAGTCTTCTCAGTCCCATTCTGCGCATACCCTAATATTTCTGTACCTTTGGTGTACCTTTTTTGGAAGTTCTCTTGTCTGTTGACTCGTATAATTACTCTAGTAAGTGATAGACTATCTACACTCATAGATAAGCCAATCAGTCAGAGCCATTAGAGTATACTCATAGACTATAGTACTATACTCTGTACTATATTATAGTGTATATACATACACTCCTGAATATGACTTGCGGTAGAATGGAAACACTTTCAATAAGAGACAACATGGATCTGAATGGATTGATTTGAGGTTAATCTTTGATTTTCGTTGTTTCTTGACGAACACTGAGTCACGTGTCACCAAAACAAACTATATCAGAACAACCCCATTTCGTTTCGATGATATCTGTTCGTTTAGAATCAAAGAGTCACGGGTCATAAGTTAAAAGCTAAACCAAGCCAACGAAAAGGTCAAAGACACTAGCATTGGCCTAGATACTGTGCACCATTGTGAAATCACGGGACAACGGGACACCAGACTTCCTGAGCCAATTGGTGAGGCCAATCCCATGATCTCGACCTCTTCAACAGCCATTCAATAGTCATCTAGTACAGACGGTCGAGTCACGTGACTTATAGAATCAAGACTCAGGCCACTGTCAACAGCTTCAAGGATGGGATACAGATACCCCAGAGAAAGCAGAAGTATTCTAGCCTCGAATAGAGAGTTTCAAACTCACATATTCAATGATTATTTGGCCGTTTTTCTCCACACCGAAACCATTATCCTGTACATGGTATGCATAGACTTTGAAAAACCCCAAATGAGCCAAGTCTCCATCTTTTTCTCTCATTTTTCTCTCTTTTCCGTCAATTCAATCACGGCATTAGGCAAGACTCATTTAGAAATCCGTTTCCATGGCCAAATGCCAGTAATCCTCCGGAAACAAAGGTGCACCTTTCTCCACCACTATATCAATCACCGGAATATGATTGGAGCCTATAGGTGAGTAGTCCACGGTTTGGGGCTCCAAATCCATCTCGTCTTCGGAGGAAGAGAAGGTGGCTGCTCCTGCATCGAAGAGACCTCTCTGGAACGTGGTATTAAAATGCTCTGAAATCGACAGTCGGCTTGACCGGAACGGGTTATCCCGATGGTCCACCAGATCATTGTGTTCTAGATGTTCATGTTCTAGATCTGCGGGATGGCTGATGTCGTCTGCATCCTGCATAGGCTCATCTTCAGCTATAGCACTTTCAGTCAAAGACTGGGAGCCCTGCGGCTCGGACCGTGACGTATAGCAAGACGAGTAGCTCCTCTGCTTGGGCCTAGAACTTCCTGGAAACGATACGTGACCCGACGACTTGCTTCTTTTTTTGCGCATTATCGACATGCGTCGTTTTTCCTGGGCTGCACTCCGCAGTTGCTGATAGGGAGTAGCAAACAAGTCCTGGTTGAATAGAAAGCCCTGTGATTCTTTGAGACAGAGCACCTTGTATGCAGATGGACTATGGACAAAGCTGTATGAGTCATAGACAGATATACTTTCGCTGGCCAACATGGTGGGCGAAAGACACGAAGCCCTGCGGGACTTTGGAGTCTCAGAGAAGCTCATTGACACGAAAAGTTGGAGCTAAAGTTGGAACTAAAAGTTGGAACTAAAAGTTGGAACTAAAAGTTGGAGGCTGGAGCCAGAAGGTGGAGGCTTTGAGTACCAGTAGTTTGGAAGTCCAACAGTTGTGAAGACTGCTAGGTTTGGGTTCTAAGCCAATAAGTCAAGAACAATGATTCCAGACTAATGATTCCAGACCAGAAAATACCTTAATATCTCAAGTGGTTGATATCTCAATATCTCAAGTGGTCAATATTCAGAATCACTCACTCTAGTAATTGGGGAAGACTAGAGTATTGATTGGTTCAGTCAATACTGATTGATCAATCAGTCAACAATGGATGGATATGAAGATTGAGTCAGTTTAGCCTCGATTAGTGAATATGGTCAGTCAGTCAATTATCTGGCAAGTCACTAGTTTGCACTTTAAAATCACTGGTACTTGAAATCACAAGTCAAGTCAATTATGGATAGGGATGATTGGATCAGCTGGTTAAGCAGATGAGTCAATTGTAAGTATTGAGTTTGAGTCAATGCGATGATAAGTGACTTCAAGTATCCAGACAATCAAGAATGAGTCAATAAAGAGTCAGTTCTTGCGAGAAAGAAGTTTGGGCCAGCACTTTAGTTGCTATGAGTCACTTCCGTGTGAGTCAATTGAAAGACGAGTAGCTCACTTAGTAGTTCACTTAGTAAGTTCCTCTGAGTTGCCTGAGTATTTCAATTCACTGTGAGTCAGTTGAAGTATGAGTATCACCCAGTAGAGCCTATTACACAAGTGTGAGTCAGTTCACTGAGTCAGTCTTTGAGTTCACTGAATCAGTCTCTGAGTAGTTCACTGAGTCAGTATAATTCACTGAGTAGTTCACTATGACAAATCCAATTTATGAATCAAGTATGCCGGTAACTATTAACAGTGCACTATTTGTCAATTCACTGAGTAGTCACTGAGTAGCTCGTTTTTTTTTGAGTCAATTGAGTATGATTTCCCGTAGTCCACTAAGAAGCTCTCCTATACTTCACTATGAGACAATAATTATGAGTCAGTCAACGAAGTCTCACTCTAGTCCCTCTGAGTCAATCGTAGTAGTTCACAAGTACCCACTAAGTAGTTGATTATGAGTCAATTGTGAAATGAGTAGTTCACTGAGTAGTTCACAGAGTAGACTAAGCAGCCAATTATGAATCAATAATTATCAGTTGGTCTCTGTGAGTCAATTCACTGAGTCAATTCGCTGAGTCAATTCACTGAGTTGGTCACAGACTCAATTCACAGAGTAGTCAACTAAATAGACTAAGTAGTTAACTAAGTAGACTAAGCAGACTAAGTAGTTAATGAGTCAATGAGTATATAGTTCACTTAGTACCTCAGAAAATTCACAGTAGACTAGTTAAGTGTAAGTCAATGGGTATCAGTAGTTGACTTTGTACTTTGAGAACACACTAGAAGTCGTTGACTATGATTCAATAAGGTATGAGTAGGTCTCACTTCACTGAGCAGTTCACTATAGTCAATGGGTACCAGTTGGTCTGTCTCAACTGAGTAGTCCACTATGAATCTCAAAGCTTGAGAAGTCACTATAATCAATGAGTATGAGTAGGTCTTACTTCACAGTAGTTCACAGTAGTCACAGTAGTCACAGTAGTTCACTGAGACGTTCACAGTAGTTCAGTGAGTAGTTAACTATGATTCAATTAGTATGAGTCAATTCACTGAGTAGACTAAGTAGACTTAGTAGACGTAGACTTAGTAGACTCAGTAGTTGAGTATGAGTCAATGGGTGTGAGTAGTTCACTAGGTAGACTAAGTGGTTCACTATGGGTATGGGTAGTTCTTGGGTCAGTATGAGAACCAGAGTAGACTATGGCAATCAAGAGTCACAGTTATAGCAGTCCTCCGTAGACCTTACTGTGTAGCCCTAGTCTTTTTGTAGTACTGAATTTGTAGTACTGAGTACTGATTACTGAGTTCTGAGTTCTGAGTCTGAGTCTGAGTCTCTGCGTATGGTAACCACTCACTAATTGCGCAATCACGTCCCAACAAATCAATCCAAGTAATATCGATCTGGCACTACTCAATGCACAGTAATAAGGATTAGGATCAGAATTAGAATTAACTACTAACTATTAAGGATTTGGAATAGTAGAATTGGAGAAATAGTTGATTGATGGAGGAATGGATTGGTGGGTGGATGATAACGATTACTAAGCTGAAAGGGAAGAGTCTGGATCTGAAATTGCACCTGGAATTGCACCTGGATTGGATCTGGAATGGGAATCTACACCTGGTGGTTGGAGGATCGCACGGATTACGAGCCCGGGTTACACAGACTGCCAGGATTCTCTTATAACCTGGACTGCTGAATGACCCGGTGCGCATGCGCACTATCTAGCTGGGTATCTCCACGTGACCCTGCCGTCACAGTCTCCACCTAACCTCCACTTTATTTGGGACTTATTACATATAAGTATTTTCAAATTATTGAGCAAACATCTAAATAAGAACATTAAAACTAAAAATTATGAGCCTAGTGATCTAACCGCCTCTATGCCATATCCATTCATGCGGTACTATCTACTCACTAGCACTACTATGTATTACCACTACGATGTATTACCACTACTATATATTACTGTTGAGAATTACCATAAGGTCTCGCATAGACTGGAACGCTTATCTTGTTTCTTCTCAAGAGTGTCAACAATTCTGGTACATTAGTGCTCATTCTTTTCTTCTGTATTCTTAACTTGTGCAACTTATATAGACTAGAATATCTGTCTTGTGGTCTATATCGATACTCCTCAACCATGAGCGAGATCCCCTCTTTATATACCACGTCACCTTGAATTCCATCCTCCTGTACCGGACTTGTTAATCCCTTGTCTAAAGTCAAACCTGATGACTCCTGACGCCAAGATCCGGCTTATACTATCCGTCTGCACATATACATTCCTCGGAACCTTATGAGACTTGTCCCTTTATCCAATTCCGCTGTACTGCAGGTAACACATCCCTGCACACGCGGGTCAGGACATCTCACATGTTCAACAATTACCACTACTAGTATATGCAGGTACTACTCACTGTAGATTACTTAACTCCTTTTGTGCCTTGATAGTAGGTACATCAGGTGGTCCTTTCAATAACCAAGGAGAACAGTCCAGTGTAGTATATTGACCGTCATTCATAAAGTTCAGTCTCAAAAGTCAGTCTCATAAGTCAGTCTCATAAGTCAGTCTCAAAAGTCAGTCATAATTTTAGTCTCAAAAGTCAGTCTCATAAGTCAGTATCATGAGTCAGTCTCATAAATACATAGTCTCAAGGTTAGGTATTCTAGTGATTTTAAAGTAAGATATACATACTAGAAGAGAGTAAGAGGGTGGAAGAGTACAAGTAGAGATACAATATGAGGACACTAGAACGATAAAGGATACTAGAAATCGAGTAGAAATAGATTGGAAGAGATAAGGAATAAATTAGAATTATATTGGTTCGGGAATAGACTAGAAACAGAGTAGTAGACAGTAGTAGACAGTGATATGAATATCAATCCTTTTAGCTTTAGGATTTATATACCCAAATGTAACGCAATTTTAATTGCTAATGACTTTCAAGATTGCATAGCAGTTAGCACACAATACCAAGAGTAAGAAAGACTTCAGTATTTCTTGATAGATACAGATATTTCTTGGTAGATTTTCTTGGTAGATATTGTTGTATGCCCTCACTTATTTTTCGTTGAACGTTTATTATGGGGTATAATAGTATAGGAGTATAATAGTATAGTAGTGTAGTAGTGTAGAAGCGTAGTGTGAAATAGTATACTCAATGATAGTATTGTATGGTAGAGTAGAGTATGGTGGTAGACAGTAGTAGACAGTAGTAATAATAATGCGATAGAATGGATTAGTTATGAGATTTTTAGAAATACACTAGGTAGTAATTTATAGTGGGAAAATTGAAAGTACTGTAAAGATACTGTAAAGATACTGTAGAGATACTGTAGAGATACTTGAGGAGTTACACGTGAGCTGTTTCTGGTGGGTCTGGGAGTAGAGGACATCTTGGTATGTTCCTCTTAGACAATATTCTGATTAGTTAACTAATACTAGGATATGGACGAGATTTCCATCTTATATAGATTTTGGAACTCTGCTAAACTTTCCACACAAGGTTTATGTGGGAGCTAAACCTTTCTATAATATAGAAAAGGTAAGTAAAGCACGCTCTAGGATTTTCATGAGTATGCACCTTCCGTTTCTGAAATGATCACTACACTACACTATACTATACTATACTATACTATACTATACTATACTATACTATACTATACTATACTATACTATACT
>NKZK01000611.1:0-31619 GCA_002370145.1 [Candida] ipomoeae | reverse complement strand
CATACTTGAGAGAGTTATTGGAGGCCAATGTCATAACAATTCCAACTTACCAGAGAGTCTATGGAAACTCTCAACAGTTACTACTACTACTGGTGGCATTAATAGTATCATTACAGTCTTACTACTGCTATTCAGTGTCAGTACTAGTCTACCACTACTATTCTGGTATCATTACTGGTGTTATAGTAATGTTACTACTGCTAATGGTACTAGAGCACTAGTAGTAGAGTGCTGGTAGTAGAGCACTAGTAGTAGAGTAGAGTAGACTAGAGTAGAGTAGAGTAGTAGTACTATAGAGTAGAGTATATGGTTTAAATTTTAGTCTGTAAGTTGAGCCGGTTGAGTGATTTAATGGGTCAATGGAGGAAGTGAGTGGGTGAATAGGATATTCATTATCTCTAATCTAGCTAGCATTAGGAATGAAGATGGCTTCAATAGTGCACTCAGAAGAGTTACTCAGAAGAGTTGGAGCAGATCACCATTCATTGTACAGATTTACTAGCTCACTGGTTCACTGGGTAGTGTCAGTGTCAGTAGTACAGATGTCCATACAGAGCTGACTAAATTTTACTACCAATCTTCAAATCTATAGTCTCTATGTTTTCATGTCAGGATTAGTATTAGTATGTATCTATAAGTTTAGAAGTATACAGTCCGTCCTTATAGGTCCATACAGATAACCATAGATGTCCATACAGAAAACCAGAGACGTCCTTAGATTTCCATACAGATTTAATCTCTTACTCTTTTGTCTCTAGGTAATAGCACAACAGCTGTATCCATACTTATATACCAATAGCACAACCCGTAGCATTTCAGAACTAACCTTACTACTGGCTACACTAGACTAAAAATACTTCTATAATTCTACACTATACTACACTATACTACTAAACTACTATATTACTCAATATACACTACAGTATACTATACTATACCAGACCATAAAAGACTGTAGTACACCAGACCTGAAAGAACTTTTCAAGCCATGACTGGAGTCTGTATGAATATGTATTAACACAAAGAAAAGAATTTCAGCTCTACATTCGTAAATTTTCCATCTTTCGAGCCACATGTGAAATTGTGAATAGTTCGAAACGTAAATCTCGAGCCAAAATTCGGTACACTTTGGACAAACGAAAGTAACATACAATTATTAATATGGCAAGCACTGCGTCCCCATACCGCAACTTTCCACAATACCTTATCTTCACTTCGATCAAACGGGTTCCAGTTGTCAAGGAACAACTGCTAGTGGCTCATATTAAAAAAGGCCACTTCAGGTAATATAATAGTCCTTGATTGTTTTTAGTAGTTTGACAATAGTCTCATACTGTTTCATCCTGTTTTATCCTGTTTCATCCTGTTTCATCCTGTTTCATCCTGTTTCATCCTGTTTCATCCTGTTTCATCTTGTAGCGTTGCGTTGTCTTTTAAGGTAGTCTCATGTTCATAGTAGCTAAAGGTATCTCCTAGTAGGTAAGCAAAGTCAGTAAAGCAATCAGTGGAAATAGTATAGATTAGTGGAATAGTGGAATAGGAGACTAATGATAGTGGAGTAGTAGAGAGTATCACGTATATAATGGTTAAGAGTATAGACTCGAAACTGCCTTCTTAATGTGATATTCAAGAATACACAATTTATGGTATACGATCATAACAGTGTACTACTTTAGTATAGTTAGTTTGTCTCTATCTCTGTCTTAGAGTTAGTCTGTCTCTGTCTCTACTTCTGTCTGTAATAAGATGTATTTAAATTAATCCCTGGTGTTAGAGCATGTACCTGAAATAAGGGTTCTGTTTATCGGTCAAATCAGCAAACTCGATGTTCTCCAAAAACTCGATGTTCTCATCCACATAGTCCATTTCCTGCTCCTTCTTGCGGTTGAGACGCCAGAAGTTGTAGTAGATCACCAGGAGCAAAATGGTGGACGTACAGTTGCACACGACAAAACTGATTTTTCCGCCCGTATACGTGGGAGCCTGCTTGTCAATGAAGGTCTGGGGCCCAATCAAGTTTCCCACACAGTAGCCAATGAGAAAGATGGCGTTGCACGTGATCTTCTTAGTATGGCCCGCTATGTTCGACGCCACCAACGACAAGAGGCAGATCATGGTGATGGGGTACACGTACATGAGGTAGTAGCCAGCCAAGCGTGTTTGTTTGGTGGTTGCAAATGCCAACATACATGCACTGGCAATGGTGATGCACGAGGCAAAGAGCGAAATGGCCATGCGGTGCTTGACGTAGCGAACCGAGTATGCAAGCGATATACACCCAAAAAACTCCACGGCTCCACATGGCATGTTCATGTACAATGACTCTAAGGACGTATAGCCAAAGTCGGACTGGAGCAAAATACTACCGAAATTGGTGGTTGCTCCATTGGGGATATTGGAGGAGATTCCAAATAAAAAGAATAATGCCACGTTAAGATCCGTCAAAGCTTCCTTGAATTGCTCCATCTTGAAGTGTCTGTTACCAAAACCTTGCTGGTTCAGACGGATTCTCTCCACCACTAGGTGTTTTTCCAGGTCACTAAGAAACCATGCCTGCGCCGGCGAGTCGGGAATATGGAAGAAAAAGAGAACCCCAATGACAATGGTCATGAGCCCCGTTACCACAAATAAGATCTTCCAGCCTTCCATAGAGTAGTGTTGAGCGTGCGCAGCCACTCCATACGCTATACCTCCACCAATAGTGATGCCTATTCCATTGCACGAAAACCAAATTGCAGTGCGGAGAAACTGTTCTTCTTTCCGATACCATTGACTGGTGAAAATGACCATGGCAGGCGTCACGGCGGATTCCAACATCCCAAGAACCGTTCTTAAAGTGATAACTCCTGCATACAGCCGTGGTACTGCGTGGAGGCACAAGACCGTACCCCACGCCAAGATAAAGGCCGACATCACTTTGGAGAGGGGAAACCGTTGGATCAAGGTATTGGCAGGGAACTCAAACACCAAGTAGCCAAGGTAAAAAGCAGTGCCACACCACAGATACATGTCGCCCTGCATATGGAAGTCCTCCTTGAAACCCATCACTGCAGCATACGAGCTGGTGGTTTTATCCATGAATTGACATGCATAGAGAAGACAAATGAGTGGCATGAGATAGAGATCGATTTTGCGGAGCACGCGACGATTGGCTTCTTCGTCTAGCTCTACCAGCTGCTCCTGCATGGCGAGGTCCATGGCCTGGTCCACATTTCCCGTGATGTTGACCTGTTTGCCTTGGGCCAGAGTGAAGCTGGTGATGGTGTCTATATTATGGACATTATCTTGGGTGAACGTAGCCTGCAACTTCTCCATGTTCGTATGTTTTTTATATTCGTGACTCTTCTATTCTATTTTATTTTATTTTATTCTGGTTTTCCTATTCTGATCTTCCTATTCTATTTTTCTTCCTATTCTTCTTTCTCTTCTGGTTTTCCTATTCTTGCTTCTTATTCTGCGTACTCTGAGAAGCAGATTTTTGGGTGCGAATGGCCGTTATATGGGGGACGGAAATGTTATCTTATCTACTATCGCGCGGCGCGTGGTGCATGTTCGGCGATCTTAGCGCACAGGTTGCACGGTGCCGTGCAGGTCAAGATAGAGGAGAAACGGGCCTTTTTTTCCGCTCCTTCCAACCAGAGTAATAGATACCTTACATACTACATACTTCCGGCACCTGGGCATACCGATCTGACCATTATATACTTTATGGTACTGCAGATTGTCACACCACCCCTTAAGTATCATACATCACCCCCTTAGTATCATACATCACCCCCTTAGTATCATACATCACCCCCTTAATATCATACATCACCCCCTTAGTATCATACATTATACACACCATACACCACCTCCTTTATCTATCGTATTATACTCCATACACCACCTCATTTATCTATCGTACTATACTCCATACACCATATACCACCTTCGTTATCTATAGTATATGTAGTCTTTAAAGATTCTCAAGTACGTTTTTTCCGATACGTCTTAGTCACTACTACGTAGTCTTAGTCACTACTACATAGTTTTAGTCACTACTACATGGTCTTAGTCACTACTACCTAGTTTTAGTCACTACTACATGGTCTTAGTCACTACTACCTAGTTTTAGTCAGTACTACATAGTAGAGTGTGTAGCACCACCATATCACCATACCAGCATATCATGCTTGATAATAATACCTGTGTATGCCAGTCTATGTTGAGTCTTTATACTAGTACTCAAGCATACACCACCTTCTTTATCTATCGTATCATAAAACCATACACCACCTCCGTTATCTAATGCACTACACGTATATATAGATCTACTATGAAATGAAAAAGCAACTGCCTTCCTAAAACTCCACTAGACTCTGCTATATTGACATAAGGTCATAAGTACAACAAAGCAACTGCCTTCCTAAAACTCCACTAGACTCTGCTATATTGACATAAGGTCATAAGTACAACAAAGCCACTGACATTGAACCAGAAAAAAAAAATGTCGCTAATAATTGCTTATAGTTGCTTATAAATTAAAAGATAAAAAATAAATAAAAAGAAGCAATTGTAGTAGTAGTAAGTAAAGCTAGAAATAAATAGAATCAGAAAAAAAAATATGTCTATTGCTTATTAATGAGACGATTATAATACTTAGAGCATACACATGTGGTACTACTTAGCTAGTTATCATTTGCTATCGGCTCTCCCCATACAACCATACAACCATACAACCATACACAACCTTCGTTATCTATCGTACCTTACACCATACACTACTTAGTTATCTAATGCACCACACATACATATGTACTACTCATCGTGCTACACCATACAACCATACAATCATACAATCATACAATCATACAATCAAATCATATAACCATACAATTACTAGATTCTTGTTGTGAAGTTAAGTACTAATTTATCTTTATTCGTTGATGATTCCTCAAAAAGGAGGAATCTGAGCTGCTTTTTTAGTGTTTTCATAAGAAGGGGTGGCTACGGGAACACTTTTCACCAGAACAATAGCGGTCATTGTTCTAGCTCGCCGCAGGCCATCCTGGGACCTCGTACAATGATGGCTAGTAGATGGTTGGTAGATGGTTGAGTAGGAGGCTGAGTAGAAGGCCTTATACAATGGACATTGTTAGTATCAGTCAGAGACGCTTCATACTACCTCAATAGGTAGAGCACTACCTATGGTCGATCTGACAACAATCATATAACCATACAANGTAGAGCACTACCTATGGTCGATCTGACAACAATCATATAACCATACAATTGTTAGATCCAAGATGGGTGGAATACAACCCATATAGGGATTGAGCTCACGTGCCCAGTTAATCGGGAACCGATGTTACTACGCCCCCTTCTGGTTCACCGTTACTACACCTCTTCGGCTACCTTCCGGCAGAATATTTAATGGTGACCGATTCCTCTTCCTGTGGAATCATCAACGGATATAGTTTCGATTAGGTAATTTACGTACTTACAAGAATCTAACAATATAACCATACAATCATATAACCATACACCATACAACCATACATGTTAGATTCTTAGGCACGTAATTACCTGACTATATTCGTTGATGAACAAGTAGTTAGTACTATACTAAGACAGAGTTAAGTATAAATTCAGAATGATAGATTTGGAAGATGACACTATAGATACTGCTCAAGTGAAGGTTTCCAGGACCTATTCATTTAGTAGTTTACTGTTAACAGTTTAGAGAGTAATTTACTGTTACTAGTTCCCTTACCAAAAACCAGCCTGACTACTCAATTCTAGTGCATTTGCACATTGTAAATTCCATATTGATTAGAATCTACGGTGGGCCCGTAGACCGTGGGGTCCCAATATTAGTGTAGCTCTAACTAATTCGTAACATGTTCTCTGTGTAAGAACTCAACAGTGGGTGACCTGTTAGTCTATATATTGAACGTATTCCTTACGTCCTAAAGTTTATCATGGTATGTATTGAACCTAGAATAGTCGAGGAACTCCCTCAAGGATCTAAGGGAGGAAAACCTCGCTGTTATATACACTGGTTGTATGCAACCCTGCATATACATGAAACACAAATGCACGTGATATGCAAGTGTTACCCGACCGGGATACCTTGCATCTCAGTATCCTTGTAAAATCGTTTCCTAACACTCTGCGGTGTACCGACGAGTGCGAATCCACTCATACCACTCATACCACTCATGATCTCCATAGTCTCCAGACGTCTTGAAATGAGTTAGTCTGATAGATTGATTAGCTGACAATCTGATCAATGATTTTGTAGGAGAGCAATCCGTAGTAACGGCAAACCGACTCGGAGATTAACTGGGCATGTGAGCTCAATCCCTATATGGGTAGTGTTCTGCCCATGTTGGATCTAACTGCAACCATACAACTTCAGACTCCTTTTCTATTGCTATAAGAAAAGCAGAGATTATCACTTCCATCCACTGGAACAACTGACGGTTTGTCCTCCAATCCTTGGAATACACTCTTCGCCATTGAAGTATACTCGATCACTTCAGTAATATCAATATCAAAGATAGGACCTCTCTCTTTGCAGGAAGCCTCAAGACGTAGTCATTTGAAAGAGCGATTTTTTGCAAGCTGCAATTAACGATTCTTTGTTAGAAGGCTCTTTCCTGAATGATCCCTTTAGTATCGTGGCATTTCGTCATGAGGCACATAAAACAAGTTCACTCATCATCTGAAATGCCAAGTTCTCAAATCCCGACTCCGTATAGTCTGGAAGTGTTCAGCAATGTACACATTGCGTTCCCTTTTAAGCACTATATTTGGGAATTCATCATATACCCAAATGAATCAACCTTTCAACATGCTCTGATCCTCTCCAAAGCTTTCACAAGGTTCGCTTCGAAGATTGGGCTTTCCTATTCTGGTCAAGATGGTAGAAGTGCTCCAATTCCAAGATAACCTCTATAATATTCATCGTCTTATACCATGCAGCCATACACTATGTTAGATCCACCATAGATGGTGCTCTACCTAATGAGGTATTTTGAGCCTACGCCGTCTGATCCCAACAATGCCATTCAAAGATCGTCCCACCATTTAACAGTATCGGCTGAACCGAACCAAGCAAGAAAATCACCACTATTGTTCTGGTGAATTTTTGAAGCCACGTTTTTTCTTCAAAACGCCAAAAAAGCAGATTCCTCTCTTTAAGGAATCACCAACGAATATAGCAACGATCACGTATCAAACGTACTAACAAGAATCTAACATCTGTCTCTAATAATTTTCCCAAACTTCGTATCACAGCCTGGTACACTAGAATTCAGGGATAGAGTCAAAAAGGAAGAGACAGAGATAGATAGATAGATAGATAGATAGATAGATAGATAGATAGAGGGTAGAGGGTAGAGGGTAGAGACGGAGATAGAGTAGAGTAGAGCAGTAAGAGTAAAGTAGAGTAGAGTAGAGTAGAGTTAGAGTTAGAGTAGAGTTAGAGATAGAGGGCAGAGGGGGGTCTCAGAAAAGGAGGTAGGACCAACGGGGGGAGAGCAGCTTTTATATTCCATATACGGTGGCTGTAAATTAGTGCGGGGTTTCAGAATGCGCTTCGCATGGTAGCGCATGGCATAATGCGCGGGCGTTGGCTGCTATTCCCACCTAACTACTCTAACTACTGTGTTCCACTACCACTCAGGTAATGTAGAATATTTCATATCGCTCAACTTTGGGTAATTTTGAGTGAAGCTATAATTTATGAACAGCTCTCCAGCTACGTCACTACACTAACCTGCCATATTTGCCTCTGTCATGAACGAGATTCATGGGTAGGCAGATACGAGCCTCTGGTGAGAATGCAGGAACCCGGGGTACAGAGACGCCCTGCGGACTGGCCTTGCAACCGAGTCGCCTATAAATAGGAAGGGAATCGGCGAGGGCATTTGAAGCACCTGTTTTTTAAGCAACTGTTTTTTAACAACTGGTTTTTACCAACCTCTATTTACCAACCTCTCTTTACCAACCTGTTTTTCACAAACCTGTTTTTCACCAGTTTTGGCTTAAATACCCGGGATTGGGTCCAGAGCCGGCTGTAAACGCGAACCTCTGAGCTGGCAACTCCCTAGACAAACCTTAACTCTTGGTAACGCAGCTTGAACCATGAGTGCCCCCAATGAAGTCAGAACAACCTCCGGCACGATCTTGCCTATTACTTCCGAAGGGTTGCCCTCTTACGACGGCAATCGCAACCCGACGGTTATCACAACCTTCATTCGGATGGTGGAGACCTACTTCCTTGAAGATGATCACGAACAACAACGCGAGACTCTCTTGCACTGCCTCGTGGGTGAAGCCAAAATTTGGCTTAAAGAATTCAGCCGGACACCAGAATGGCCGGACAGCGATGGCGACAAAATCCTCTGTGCCCTTAAGGAGCACTTCTTTCCGGATAACTACCTCGAATGTGTCATAGCTCGCCTTTTCAACCTTCGTCAAGGCAATAAATCCCTCGGCACCTACCTTTCCACGTTCAATTCACTCAGCATGCAAATTCCACAAGACTGCTTTGGCGACGAATGTCGCAAAACGATTCTCCTCTTGGGCCTCAATCGAGAGTATGCCGCCGACGCCCTCAAGCTCGGTCACGTCACCTATAAAGAATTAGAATCCTATCTTCTGCGTCTTGCCATGTTCTTGCCCGAGTCCCAACAGACAACGCCAAACACTTGGGCCAAACTAGATGCCATGGATTTCGATGCCTTCCCCGTCAACTACGCTCAGACCTACTCATCTGTCGACTTCAGCACCTGGACGAAGGCGGAAGTTGACGCTCTGAACCTCTGGAATATGGCCAAATTGAGGTGCTATTTCTGCAAGAAATACGGACACGTCCAACGGGACTGCAGGGCTCGCCGGCGTGCCCGCCGTGCCATTTCGTCGTCGAACTCAACCACTTCTCCAGCAGAACAAGAACAAGGAGTAAGCCTAGACAGTCCTACCGGCACCCGTACTAGCACAACTCCGTCTGCCGTCCGCTGGACGGGTTTGCTGCCCGTCCGCTTTTACCGGCCGTCTACACGCCCTACCCCCCATCGTGTAGACGAGCCGAAGGACGACGTTGCGACCACCGTCTGTTTTAATTGGCCTAGCCAGGCGCTCTCGCCAATCCGCTAAGGTCCACTCTCCCAGGTTCCCGCTGACGCCAATACTATCTGCGTCACATCACCCGGCCCCATGGATCTATCACTATGAGCACAACTACGATCTTAGTCTGCGGGTCGCCAACGTTCTGTGCGACATCGTATGGTGGTATTGATTTGTTAACTGTCATGAATGAGACTCAGACGAACCGAAATCTACCAGTTGCGGTCATACCAAGTGGAAAATACTGGGGTTCCCGTCCGATCAACCTTAGTCAAGCCACTTAGATTCGCTACAGCGAGTAATGCAGTGGGAAACCATGTGGGAAATTGTGGTGCAGCAATCTTTTTTTGAATTGAGAGGTGATCAGTGAATTAAGCTAGTGAGTGCATTGATTTAGTGTACTGAGGTATGAGCGATGGACATTGTATACTGGTTCTTGACCCAACCCAAGCTAACAGTATCGCTGGTATAGCCTCGAGCAAAGAAACGGGAAGAAAAAGAGCAGAGAGCATGGAACAGGAGCATGAAAAAGGAACTTAGTGCAGCAGTGGAGTATAACTATGGAGCTAACAAGTAGAGCGTCCATAGTAGTACACTGTACTAGTGGTTTGATGAATGTTTCAAAATGGTTTCAAAGACGATTCATCAAAGTTTCAGATGGTTCTAGAATGGTTCCAGAACGGTTTCATTGTTTGATGATTCCATAGTGGTGAGGTCTTGAGCAGCAGATAGTGTATGGATCAATGCTCAGTTGTCGCGTGACTTTATCTCATCACCAAGTCCGCTAGACCTAAATCAGACACGTGACCATCTCCTAATTCCAGTTTCTTTCTTATCCTAACCCCTCCTTCCTCTTTCATGAAAAGGATATTAAATAACTCGGATACTTTGAAGTTGAAGTGTGTACTGAAAAGCAGATCATATTGTCCTGCATGTACCACCACTTCTTCCTCTGCCTCTCCCCTCTACTCTACCCAAATCCAAACTCTAAACCACTAGCCCTACCTTAAGTAAAATTTCACAATCCTTAATCACACATAAACCCTCTAAATACGATTTTACTCCACTTCTTTTTTCATTGACCTGCATATACCACCCCATCTGCCTACTCTTCGCCTACCACTTGTTCCTCCACCATTTCCTCTCCTTTCCTCCTCTTTCCTTTTTCATCTCTTCTCCAACCCCAAAGTCACCAAACTCCCAACTCTTCAAATTCCCACCTTCTTATCTGCACTCTTTTGCTTTGCACTATTGCTACGATTGACTCTGGTCACGTGCCTCACCATCTACTCCACAAGCCATACAATCCCCACCACACAACCAAAAAAAAAAAAGAAAAACAATGAAAGGAGACTTTTCAGTATCTAAAACCCCCTCCCCCTCACTATCCCCTTGTCTCCCTTCTCCCAGATTTCTGAAGATTGGTGGTGCACCTGTTCTTCCTGCATATACTGGCCCAGCAAAATATATCTCTTCTCAACCTCAGCTAACCTCTCCCCACAAGAGGCCCCAGGGATATGCACACACTACTACGGATGGGCCGGTACGCCCATTTCCGCTGGCGTCTACTACATCGCGTTGTGTGCAGGCTGCTGCCGTCATCGTTTTCCCGGCCTCTCCCCCCGTTCAGGCCCTACGCTACGCAACCGTACTTTGCTGCCAACAAGTTGACGTCTAGTGACATTGAAAAAGTGCTTTCGGATGAAGCCATTCTCCTGAACGTGCTGCTCAACATCCGCAGGCGAAAGATTGTCGATTCTTCGGTGCACCTGCTTTTTTTGGCGGCAATTGACTTGGCCCTGGGCGAATATGGACCTCAGGCATATAAGTTCTTGCTACAAACATGGCGACTGGTGTTTGACATGTCGAACCCAGACCCGAACATCTCCCTACAGAAACAGCTTTATGCTAGCCACGAGAAATTCGTGCATTTGATGATGAATAGAGGTGACTATGGTGCGTTCCACGACCTCTTTGTCTTGCAGGAGAGCCGGCTTCGACAATTGCATGAATCCCTGGACACCGGTGTTTTTCTGGGTGTTTTCCCCAGCTGGGCCTCGACGGTGATGCAAGTGTTGCAGCTAAAAATGGACCAGGGTCAGCTCTCTCATAACTACGAGTCCATGGAATCGTTTCTTCTGAGCACTCACTACTCCACGGACCAGAAACACCTGCTCAATGCCATCCTCCTCCGTAAAAGCCTCCTCTACGGGACTCCTGGGCCTGAAACCATCCTGCGCTGTGTGCACTACATCACCATGATCGACCGGGACCCGCTGCTTACCTTTTCGGGCCACCATCTTGTATATAGAAAGGCCTGGCGCTTGGTTCTTGCACACAGCAAAGGCAATGGGGAAAACCCGGGGCATCTTCTGGATCTACAAAAGACAATCACGCTGGTGGTTCCACTAGACGGCTATCACCGTCTCCTATCGGAAGCCATGAGGGCCGCCAGTACCGCCAGTCTCGATTTGGCCATGGAGGTGTTTCAGTTCAAACAAGACCAGGACACGCTAACTAGTGAGGATCTTACGTCGGTGATGAAAGCATACATCCATCAAAAAAAACCGGAGCAGGCCATTGAAAAATACGCCGCGTTCCCATTTCTTCAGGACGACGAGCAGATCGTGTTACTACTCCAAGTCAATGAGCGCACGAAAAACTGGAAGCTCTTGCAGCAGCAGTTCGAGGACATGTACGGGAAAAAAGACCTTCCGCGCGTGATCCACTACTCGGTGGTGATTGGAGCCTTGGCCTCGGTGGGGAGCCAGAAAGAGGTCGAGCGACTCTATGTGCAGATGCAGAAACGGCACCTCCAGCCCACCTACCCCATTTTCCGGGGCATCATCCGGGCCTGTATCAACAATAACGACTATACCCGGGCCCTCGAGTACCATGATGATTTCATGGCGCGGGTGGAGAAGCTGGAGATCGACTCCAAGTACATTCCTCGCATCCAGAGTGAGGTCTTGCTAATAAAGCTTTTCCAGTGCAATGTCAAGGTGGCCATGCAGGCGATCGAAGAGCTCTTTGAGAAACAGCTCCAGAACAATACTACCTACCTTGATCCGGATATGATAGTGCAGATGATCATGTTCTTCACGGCCACCTTCTCTAGGAAAGAGTTCCTGAGGGTATGGCAGTTTGCCCAAGACGCAGAGCTCCTAACGGAGAGAGTATACTACTACGGGATCAATTTCCATACTAAAATGGGAGACTTCCAAAAGGCCAACGACTTGGCCAACGAGGCTCACCACCAGAGCGAGGTGCCGTTCCAGAGCAATCTCATATTCAAGGCCCAGATCAAGAACTATAGGGTGTGGATCCGGCAGACATCCGATAAACGGGAACAGTGGTTCCTTAAAGAGCAGGTCAAAAGTATGTTGGCAGCTCTAGACGAGCGGATCGAAAGCAAGAGCCTTAGCCCTAGGAACTTGGACAAACTCTTGGTGGAGTTGATCAAACACTCGTTGGTGGTGCTGGGGCTGCTGGATGCTGGGGACACGGCGGAAAGTGCTGCCGACCGTTATTTCCGCCATTGCAAGGACTTGAACATGCTCAGTGAAGCCACCTACTTGCCGTTTCTCCGGGAATGCACGGGAAAAGACGCTACTTTCCAGGACACCTCGCGGATCTTGGACCTCTACCGAGAAATGGTGGGCCTAAAGATCGAGATCTCTGCCCAGAGTTACAAGTACTTGATCCAGGCGCTTTTGAAGATGGACATGCGCAACCAGAATGGGTTCAAGAACTCGTTTGTTCTCTTGGAGTCGATCTTCGAGATCTACGGCTTCAACCTTGGAGCCAAGAACTTCATGGCCAGCTCCGAGGGGCTCCGGCCCAAGAAACTCCTGGACGTGGAGCTTCTACGCAACGCCGTGCCGCTTTTGGAGATCCTCTCTGGGTTTTCCATTACTACTTCGGGCAACATCGACTTGATTGTGCAGTTTTTGAACCAGTTCCGTGACAAGGTGGCCGATAAGATGAGCTTTGAGTTCCGGCTCTCCATTCTCAAGGAAATGAGCAAGGTTTATTTGTCGTATGGCAACTTGAACGTGACTACCTCCTTGGTGAGCAATGCATTGACGGAGCTTAACGATATCGTGGACCAGTTCCATACGCCAGAGACTGAAGCAGAAGTTGCAGATCACCAACCTGACCAGCCAAAACCCGACTTAAACTTCCTTGTGTTGCTCCCCAAACTCCTCCAGCTCGAGTACAGAGATGTATATACCGTGCAGCTCCAGATGCTCGGGAAAAAGTATAATCTCCAGCCGGTGGAGGTCAAGGAGTACGAACGGATCCTACACAACTGCGTGCGGCGCAACATCCGGCTTTCTGGAGACCAGTTCAACGAGATCCTCTCGATCATGCTCCAAGAAGCCAAGCAACAAGGCCTCCCCAGCCAAACATTGGACGTGATGCTCAACTGCTGCGAACGGTTCTTGGTTTCAGGTAACTGGGCCGAGGTCATGGTCTACAAGAAGATCTCCCACATCTACCGGGTGTTTCTCCGGCTCTTGCACCAAACACAGCCGGCCAGCGCCATCTTCGACCGCTACAAGATCTTGAACGACTACTACGGCATACGAACACTTGCACAGCTCCAGCAGATCCTTAATGACCTCAAGCATGTGCGCAACCCTCACGCATTACTATACAACGAGATCCAGCAGTTCAACAACATGCACGTGGAACGGCAATGGACCATGGCCCGTTTCTTCAACAACATCGCCGAGTTCTTCACGCCCGAACGGCTCATTCGAACTCGCAACTTCATAAGGCCAGGCGTGGCTGCTCTGCTCGTGCAGCACATCGAGGCCCGTTCGCAAGGCGTATACACGCTAGCATTCGATCTCTACGACCGGTACCCCGAAACCATGGAGTACCTCTTGTACTTCAACCTGGAGCAGCCGCAAATCGTGCGGTTTCGGAACGAGATCGAGCGGATTCTGGGCATATCGGCATCCGTGGCCGGAGAGGGCCGGCACTCTCGGCGCAAGACCGCCATCCGGGCCTTGAGCAACTTGGGAAGGGAGCTCCGGGGAAGACATTAACATGGAGCATAGAGCATAGACTTTGGACATTGGGCATTGGGCATTGATAGAGCATAGATCATAGAGCATTCATATACGTTAGAGCATAGATACAGTCAGAGTCATAGATATAGTCAGAGTCATAGATATAGTCAGAGTCATATATGATAAAGTAGATAAGAGTAAGGAGGAGGTATTGAAGAGGGTAGTCAGTAATATATTGAGTAGTATATTGTCTATACGTGAAACAATATAGGTTAATCACTTGAGGAACTGTATATTGAGTAGTATGAATAGTATCACTCAAGAGCTGTACATTAATATACATTGAGATTTTATAGATTAGCATGGAATAGTCCATGAGTTTATGAGTATATGAGTATATGGAGTAGTATATGGAGTAGTATATGGAGTGTATATATTGTATCATGTAATATCAATGTATGCTACTACGACTCTAATACAAGTGTACTGATATGCCAGTACTCTCTCCTAATCTTGACTACTACTACTATACTATACTACTACTCTAGAATACTACTACTATACTACTGCTACTAGTACTACCACCACTACTATATACTAATTTTACTACTGACTACGACTACTTAGTGTACTTCCTAATAGCATTTTTACTAACGACCATATCTTTCACTCACTATTATCACTTACCATTATAATGTGACTCATCACTACACTAAGCTACCACTGCTTACTATCACTTACTAGAATAGTAAAGTAGCTCGTTAGATATTGTCACTAAGTACTACTATTAGATTTATACCACGAAGAAGTATAGACCTGTTTCAGCACTGTAGGACGGGACAAATTGTCCAATGATCTCGTGCCACTAGTCACACAGCACCAGACCGCTACCATACTCCCCAATATACTACTGCACTCTCTATACTACTACACTACTCTATACCACTATGACCTATAGTACCCAAGGCCGATTCCAGTGTCAGTAATACACTGTAGCCAGTACTAGTAGTGAGTAGTAGTAAAGTATTTCTAGTAGCCAGTACTAGTAAGTAGTAATAGACTAATTCTAGTAGATTGCTTGTTGTATGATCAGTTTACCAGTGCTCAAAACCAGGGTCTGGAGTAGTCTCGTACGGTTCGGGTTCTTTTCTTTAGATTCTAACTTCACTAAATTGATTTAATAGGGATATAAGGCTATCTATGGAAAATAGAGCTTGGGTACTTCCAACTTTAATTTAGCCGGTTCGACCTGCTTGAGATTTCCAAACCCTAAAGATCCACCCTTGGTTACACCAAATACTTTCCAGTTTTCATCCTCTCCATTAAAAATGACTCCTGCATCTATCGACAACCTGGGCACCACCGGAATTTGCTGGCTTCCAAGTACAAGATACTCAAAATCCGACCGAGCCAAGCTGTAAAGCGGCTCCATCTTGCCATTGATGCTTGCATGTAAAGCAGGATGTGTTGCTGTCGTACAACAAAAAAGGTCAAGATCAAGTGAGCTGTACTGGTAGTATAATACTATGCTCAGTAAGCAGTATAGGTATATAAAGTATGAGTATGAGAGTTATACCGTGTGTAGTAGTCGGTGAGCAGTAGAAGTCAGTGGTAGAAACAGATTGTGGAGTTATTGTTGACTATTATCTAGTGACTTTTGCCAGCACTTAAATGAGCCTGAGGTTCTCAAGCTGTATACGCATAGAGACCAGACCATAGATCCAGTTTTATAAAATATAGTTGTAGAGATTGTAGACTAATTTTGAGATTGTAGACTAAACTCGTGGTAGCACGATTACAGTATAGATCAGTATAGATCACAGATTCTTATACATACGTAATTGAAGTACATTCACAACTCCACCAGAATTGCCAGCTCATTGATCACTAACCAGACTCATTGACAGACTCATTGATACTGATCACTTCTTGGGCTTTTGCTGGATCTTGGCAAAATTAAAGGTGGCAGGCACCTGCGTGGCAGTTTCTCCAAAGATCAAGAGCCCCACCCATGGCTGGACGTTCCACTGCAACTTCAACGTGACATTGCGGCCACGGAACGACTTCTCCACGTCCCAAACAGAGTACTTGGCCTTGGCATTTTTTAAGTGGATCTTGGCGTCCTCCTTGCTGGTAATAATCTTATCCCAGTAAGTCACGGTGCTGGAGGAACCCGGCGACTTTCCATCGTATTCCGCAGTCAAGTACACGAACACTTGCTTGGTGTTCCAGTTGAAAAGGGGCGTCAAGTCGGCAGACAAGTCAAACAGGATCTTTGAGTTTTCACGAGGATGGCCCACCTCGGCCCCAAACGACCGCGAGCTCTTCATCAGAGCCTGCGCCTTAATGTGGCTGATTTCCGTGGACCCAATACTCCAGGCCCCGCCAAAGTAAAGCTGCATAAGTGATAAGATGGCCACAATAATACTCATGGCCGACACGGCACTAATGGTGCTGTTGGCCACACCCTGGGCACGAGTGCATAAGCTAAACATGAGTGGTGGGGGAACTTGACTCGTGTCGCTCTGATACCGTACTGCACATCAGTACACCAGGTGGTGGAAACGTCTAATGTGCGACCCCAGCTTTGGCCTGGATACGCAGTCTAAGCTTCCAACTGATTATATGTTATTTTTTCAGGAGTAGCCAACTATTTTAATTGGCTACTTAAGTAGGAAATTTGTCGATAAGTGTTATGGAAGCGGTACTATTTTATTGGACTACAAGTTCCAAGCCTAGCAATAGAGTTCACACCCCTAAGTACTAAACCCATCACTATACACTGCTGTACCACTATAGACTGATGTAGACCTATAGACTGATGTACCACTCTAAACGACTATACTATTATACACGACTATCCATTACTACTATTGATGGTATGGTTCAGAATTATTTATTATATTGTTTCTGTATATAGTGTGGCTATACTACGAACCATGTCCTAACCCAACAATTCATATTCTCAGTGCCGAGTATTATACATTGAGTCATTGTCTTCAAGTGATTTCTTATATTAAGTGTTTCTATTTTCTAAACTTTTTTTATGTTTTTTTTGTGTTCTCTTTTATTTTCTTTTTTTATATTCTTTCTTTATGTTTTTTTATGTTTCTTATTTTTTTTTGTTTTTTGTTTGGTGGTGGAGTGGCAGAATCTGGTCATTTTACAGACTATAGTAGAGACCCTCACTACACTCCATAAATATTGAAGCACCACTTAAAAATACAAAATACCAAATTCAAAAAAATCGTTTATACAGAATTTCAATGCTCCTCAAAATAACATCATACAAAAGATTCATTATAATTTTTTATCATGACTCTTGTGCTTCTGGCCCGTGTACCGCACCTTCCATGCTTCGTACGTGTTACTGTAGACTCGCACCCACTGCGCAGTAAACCACACGCAGCGACTTATTTTATGTTAGACATGAAATCTACTCCACTGAGTACAAGATCCATTCATGTAGCAAAGTGCCTAAGGAACATTTTCAGAATGAATGTAGCCATCAGGATAGAAGTCTCTACATACCATTTCTAGGTGGCTATGTCCAATAGCACCAGATATATAAAGGACGTAGTAGGCGATACTATCATCCAGCACTATCTGCAGATCAGTCCAGACCTCTGTCGGTCAATCGTTTATGCTTGCATTAGATATTCTGAACATTCTGACCAATCAGTCAGTTTCTAGACTTGTGTTCAGCTTGACGTTCACGAATGGTCAACATCCTCTGGAGAAAATTGAATCAAGCCAATATCATTAAAATGTGACAAGCAATCAATCATCTCCAAAGTCAATGGAAGAACTAACTAACTACCTCCCAAAACCTAACACGTCACTAAAAAAATACATCCTCCTAAATATGCAGAGTACTATAGAGCTCATGGGGTAGTATAGAGCTCATGGGGTAGTATAGAGCTCATGGGGTAGTATAGAGCTCATGGGGTAGTATAGAGTCTTGGTGTAGTGTAGAGTTTATGGTGTTAGATTCATTCCTGTGCATGGTAATACCTGATCGTTACTATATTTGTTGATGATTCCGCAAAGGGAGGAATCTGAGCAGCTTATAGCTGTGAAGTTGACACGGCCTTTTTTAACGGGAACCACGCACCGGAAATCTCCGTGAAGGGTGTCTTTTTAACGGAAGATTCCGATGTCCAATGGAAGGATTTGGTGGTGGAATTATTTTGGAATCACAAGGAGCAATGTTGGACTTGTTGGGAGTCCATGGCTCACATGCTACGAACCCAGGTGACAAAGGCCAAGAACTCCATTACTTAAGATTAGCTTTATTGACGAACAACATTAATACCTCGGATTATAATGAAGTAGCTAAACACACCACTATTAACTGATTGGGCGAGTTCCCACTAAGAATAGCCTTTCAGAATATTCCAGAACACCTAGCAATATACAGTAGGATAGAAAGTGGTAAAGTAGTAAGAGCAGTACACCCCTAAATATTGTAGCTTTCCTACAACATAGTTCAAGCCACGGAATACCCGGGAATCATCTACTATAATATGTTCTGGTCCAGTACTCTGTTACTGTGTTGTATAAATTCAGTAGAGTGCTATAACAATATTAACTTGAAAACTACCGGTAGAATAGACTTCACCTTCTATTAGAATGGACTAAGGTCATGCTGCTGATACGCAATACTGAAACTCAATACTGATACTTAAAAGTGATACTCAATATGATACTTATACTTATACTGATACTTATCTGATACTTATACTTATCTGATACTTATACTGAAACTCAATACTGATACTCATACATTCTAGTCAGTCTTTCGTCAATCGTAGTATATACTGTTATTGATTTTGATGTAGTCATTGATTGATTGACTAGAGATTGATTGGAATCGATGTGTCCAATAATCTATAGTCTATCGTCTATTCAGCAGTACTGGTTAGACTTGAAAGAGTCATGAATTGGATCTGATGGAACTTCAATGAGCTCAGAAAAGTTAGGTGATTGCTGAACTCTGTCCACATTAATCACACTCAATCTTGAACCTCCAACCAATATGATCCATCTGGTTGGCCTTGACTCTTAGCCCTAACTTTCGGGGCTATATGACCTAGACACTCTTCAAGTACTCCTGGTGAAGCTTTTCCTGCGCCTGGTACTGCTTCATCAACTTCTTCTTCATGCTCTTGGTGACCTCTTCACCCGATACCGTTTTGGTGGGAATGCCCTGCTCGTCCCACTCCGAATACACACTCTTGTCCTGGAACAAGTCCTGCGGCTTGATCTTCATCTTGGCCTGACGCTCCTGCTCCTTCCTGGCGTTTTCCTCCGCCTGCTTCTGCTTCTTCTGTGCCTTTTCCTGTGCCTGCTGCTCCTTCTGTTTCTGTTGTGCAATCAACTCCTGTCTTTCCTGCTCATTCAAGAACTTGACCAAAGCCCCACCGTTGGGCCGGTCATCCAAAGAAATCCCAAGGTTAAACAACTCTGACCTTAACGAATCAGATGCCTGTAAGAACTCGGAAGATTCTGCTTTTTTGATGGCCAAGTCGCGGATCAAGTCTCTGAACTTCGATAAGCTCTTGACATAAGGCATGGCCACTTCCTCTGCAGACCCACTCTCGTCCTGTTTCTTGGCATCCACCCATCCCAAACGGTCCTCACGTGTCTCGAACCCTAAAATGTTCAAGATCTTGACGATCCAGTGGGTAATGGCAATCAAAGGCTCGATTCTCAACTCGTTCTGCCCATTCACAGTACTCTGCAAGTAAGTGTTTGTCTTGGAAACCAAGTCACTGATGGCCCTTAAGGCTCCAGGCGACGAGAGATTATCACAGAATGCCACATGGACCTCATCTTGGGCCGAGGACAAATCCTTGAGAAGTTGGGTCTCTGCGTCTCCCAATTTCTTGGATACTTGCACACCACCGGTGCTCTGTTCATTCTGGTCACTGTTCAAAGCCCTGACGGTGGTGAAAAACTTGGACAACGAGGATTCGTAGGCCTTGACCTCGTGAATCAAAGAGTCCTTGAAATCAAGAGGTTTCTCCCAGTTTCCAAATGCAAACACCAACCGGAGTTGACGAGGTGTATAAGTCTGCAAGGCCTCCTCGATGGTGATAAAGTTCTTCAAACTCTTAGACATCTTCTGGCCCTGGATGTGCAAGTGGCCATTGTGCAAGAAGTAGTTGATCCACTGCTTGTTCTGGAAGTAGGCTTCAGACTGGGCCAACTCATTATCGTGGTGGGGGAAACATAAGTCCACACCTCCAGAATGAATATCGATATTGTCTCCCAACACATTGCTAGCCATGACAGAACATTCGATATGCCAACCTGGTCTTCCCTTACCCCAAGGCGAGTCCCAAGAAGGTTCGCCCGGCTTAGAAGATTTCCACAAGGCAAAATCTGCCGAGTTTTTCTTACCGTTGCTGGAAGATAACGAGCCTTCTCCCTCGCTAATGAGGTCCAACGAGCCCTTATTCCAAGGCTGCAACTTGGCATAGTCATGGTCCGGGTGAGCTTCAAAAGCCACGGTATCAAAGTAAACACTTCCATCGGCCGAGGCATAGGCAAAGCCGTTTTTGATGATTTGCACCACGAAGTCTACGATTTCTGGCACATACTCCAGCACACGCGTGGTCACGGTGGGTGCAAGCACATTCAACCTGGCCATATCGGAGTTGAAGCTCTTTTCCCAGTATGCAGGCAAGGCCTTAAACACTTCAGGATCAGTCACGGTGGCACCATATTCTTTATCCAAGGAAGGAACCACCACATCCTCCACCTGAGATAAGAATTCCCCAACATCCTGGTGGTTGGTGGAGAAAATGGCGCTGTGTGCAGTGCGCGCAGCCTTAATGTGCATGGGCACTTTCGGGTTTTCCTGGGCCAAAGCCTGGGGGTCTAGCGAGTCCAAAAACGAAGCCAATTCCGAGGCCAATTCACCCTTAAATTGAGGCAAGTTCTTGGCCACGTATTCGCCAAGGTAATCTGTCGTTTTGGCCACCAACTCCGCCGAAACCGTCTCGTATGCCTGCACAAAGCGTTGCTTGAACAAGTACTGCTGACGAGCAGCCACGATGATCTTATCGTCGATATCCGTGACGTTCTGCACAAAGGCAATGTTATAGCCAAAGTAATCCTGCAAAATCCTCCTGCTCAAGTCCGAGCACACGTAGTTCCGGGCATGGCCCATGTGGGCATAATTATACACCGTGGGGCCGCACGCATACCACGAGATTGCATTATGCCGAATTGGAACAAACACGTCTTTTTGCCGGGTAAGCGAATTGTAGAGCTTGAGCACAGGCCCCACTCCGGCACTGGGCTGGTGCCATGCCGGTTGCACGATTTTCTTGGTGTTGTTCATGACTAGTCGAAAACCTTTCATACGCTGACTTGGCTTGTTCGCGCGCGGCCCCAGCATATGCCTTACTCAGCCCACCACACTACTGGTATGTACAATTTACACTGCTATTAAACTGGTATGTAGTATACAATTTTCCACTGTGCTATTAAACTGGTAATATAATATACTACTATAGACTATATTACTGTACTACTGTACTACTGTACTACTGTACTACTGTACTACTGTACTATACTACTACTATAGACTATGACTATACACTGTACACTGTACACTATACTATACACTATATCATGCACTATTCTGTTATACTACTATACTACTACATTATATCACTATACACTTTACTAGTCTACTGTACTACTGTACTTATGCTATACTACTGTACTTATGCTATATTACTATACACTACACTACATTGAACACTATACTATTGTACTTCGAGTAGAAGATAAAGCTGCGTTCCGTGACTTGAGCTTATCTGTGGGGGTATCAGCATCACTGATCTTTTTTTTCTTTCTTCTGCACCTTCTCTTTGCCTTGGACTTGTGACACATCCTGAGACTTTACCTCCTGGGCCTTTTTATTTGCAGCATCAGCCTTTTCCTTTTCGGTCTGGTCTCCTAAGGCTTCGGGAACCTTATCTGTAGAAGCCTTCCGTGTCGTCAAATTGTAGCTATCTACAAGGCTTTCCGGGAGATCAGTCCTTGCGGCTCAGATACATTGAGTAGTGCAGGAAACACAAAGTCATAGACGAGGTTCCATGAAGAAAGCTGTATGATAGACTTGACTTGAATATACTGTTCACGTGTATTTCGGATAAACCATATTTTGAGGAATCATCAACGAGTAAAGGTAACTTAGTACTTAACGTTACGCATGATTCTAACACAATGATCTAATTCATGAAAAAAAAACATGTAAATATATACTTCTAAAAGGAATGAATCATCCCACCTAAATAAAGGGCTAAATTGTTTTGTGGGAAGATCCCGCATTTGAACACTACTGTTATACTGGTATTTTACTATACCCTGTATTATACACTGGACACCATACCATAATATACTATACCCTGTACTATCTAACACTCTATATACTACTCTATATACTACTCTATATACTACAATACTACTCTACATACTACTCTATGTATCACAATACTACTCATATACTACTCTACTGCTGTCTTGGATTCAGTCACTTATATGTATAGTTGAAGACCTAACGAATGAATATTGGGTTACTTAAAGTGTGGCCTGGTTTTTCACATAGTTGATCTAACTGGTATTGGCTTGGTATTGGAGTGAATACACTAGTATACCTTGTAATAAGTATCATTCAGAGGGCATGTGCTAAACATAGCACTCCATAGTAAATCTGCTAGGACCCCCTAGTATTGACACTGGTGTTGTTGATGCAGAACTCTTGAACTCTTGAAAGATAGCATAACATTCCTCCAAGTACGGTATATCTAGGGTTTATATGTAGATACAAATACATGCTCTGTTCAGCAAATGTTTTCACATATTACCTAAGTATAGGAGTGGAAGTATATAAACAAAATACTTGTTGCTATGAAACAACTGAAGAAATATACCACAACGGCGCACTTTAAATATAAAGTAGCTATGCATTGGTATTCTATCTAAAATACCACTTATTCCCACAGGATTTGAAGAACCATAAACGTATAATAACTAATGCATATAGAGCAAAAATAAAAAAAAAAGAGATTGCAGCACCACAATTTCACTCATGGTCTCCCACTGCATTACTCAAAGTATTAGAGAATAGTTAGAAGGTATTTAGAGGTTAGTTAGAGGACTGTATGAAGGACACTGGTCCAAAGCAGTTATACCTTACTACTGGAATCAAACCGCTCTAAATATTTGCTGGGCTATACACTAGATTAGGGATTGATGGGCTATTGGCTCAGACTTGACGTCACATTGCCATGGCAATTCTGGTACGAAGCTAGTGCATTTGCTACTACATCCTACTACTGAATTTTGTAGTACCGAATTTTGTATTACTGAATTTCCTACACCATTATTTTTAGTATGAATTTGCATGACTATTGTCTCCGTCCACGATGTAACTAAACCATTAAGCATATACACTTAATCCCAAGCCATGTGATTGTAGAACTAGCCTCAGTACTTATTCCAGTGTCTTGTTTCTGGTAGTAAAGGTACCAAATGTTAGAACTTAACAGGATATCCCTACTGTTAGTCTATATATTGAACGTATTTCTTACGTCCTAAAGTTTATCATGGTATGTATTGAACCTAGAATAGTCGAGGAACTCCCTGAGTGATACAAGGAAAGATTACCTCGCTGTTGTAAACACTGGGACTCACGGTTTTTCTTTCTCCATTAGAGATCTATACTTGTATCCTTTTCATTGCTACATTCATCAGTACTCAAACTACTCTAATACCAGAAACTACTATATACTACACTGACTATACTCTTGTACTCTCCATGTTCATTGGTACTCCATTGTATACTGCCTTAGCACTAACTGCTATTACACTAGTCCGTATATCTACTCTATAAGTATACTCTACACTCTAGCATTGTCTCAACTCCACACTCTACAATCCTACTCTCTACATATAGGGACAGCATTAGGGGACATCATTAGAGGACTGTACTAGAGGACAGCATTAGAGAATAGTAATAGAGAATAGTAATAGAGAATAGTAATAGAGGACAGTACTAGAGTATTAATTGAATTGAAAGAGTATTGATTAGAGGACTGTATGGAGGACTGTATTAGAAGTTGGAGGTAGGTTAGAGACTTACTAGAGATTTTCCTGAGAAAATCAGGGCGATGAGATCATCTGATCCATGAATTGTCTAATGTTAGTTGAGTTCTGAAAATCCATCAGTAGTAAAGTGGTCGCATGGCGCATGGTCCCTTAAAGAAACTAGGCGTGTTTCAGGGCCAAGCTCTAGAACGCAAATTAAATCATCATCTTGGTAGGAAGTACATACTGTAGGTTAGGTTGGGGTTAGGTTGAGATTAGGTAGGAATATAGATATGTGAGTATAGAGAAGGTAGGTGAATATAGAAGTTAGATATAGGAGGTATATAGGTGGGGATTGAGAAGTGAATAAATAGGTGAGTGTGGGTGGAGATGGGTACACGTGACCTGTGTCCACGTCTCAGGATCCACTACCACAGCTCCCCCAGCCATATCCACCCAAACACCACACCCCAAACCTGTATACTGTTCTAAAGTAGTTTAAACCATGTTTCAAGATAGCCGTATTTATATGCACACTTCAACATACCATAAATATGTCCATGTCCCAATTTGTCGTGCACCTATATGGAGCAAGAGGCCCAATAAGCATAGGGCTCGAGCCCTGACTCTAGAGAATGCGGCCGAAAAACACCCGTACACCCGCGCCCCATTCCACCCAGCGCGAGTCCAGCGCTATGTGCACGCCGCTCCCGGCCCCGTCGCACTAACTAAAAAAAATTTTCCAGACTCACAAGATCCTTCTTCTCAACTATACAGCACTATGTCTACCACCGTCAAAGCTGCCAACTGGAGATACGTTGAAATTGGCCGTGTTGTCTTGATCGACAACTCCAAATTGGCTACCATTGTTGATATCATCGACCAAAAGAGAGTATGTCCATTCTACCCAAGTTCTCTATAGTGGGCCAGAGACAGAGAGAAGGGAGTCATGTGAATTAAATTTGATTTTAAGTTTGAATTTGAATGTGTTGCAAAATGAGAATGACTGAATGAATGAATGTGAAATAAGATGGACTGTTGAATACGTGATTTTGAAGATCCATGTTGTTCTCGATGGTGATGTATTGATGGTACTGGTCTTCTCCAGTATACTGTATGTCTCAGTGTCTCAGTGTCGCAGTGTCGCAGTCTCAGTATATGAGTATATGAGCTCGAGACCATCCACCAAATACACCAAGACATCATTCTTCTTCATATTGATTTTTTATTCTTCATTCTACTCATTGTTTTATTCTTCACCTGTTCATTCCTTTTTGCTTCCATTCCTTCATTCTTCTATGCCTTTACTCCTTCTATTGTCCTGTCCTTTTTCCATTCATCTTCTCTTTAATACCTTACTAACATCCAGGTTTTGATTGATGGTCCTAACGTCGAGAGACAAGCCATTGCTTTGGCCAAGGTCGTGTTGACCCAAATCGTTGTGCCAGGCTTGGAGAGAGATGTCAGCACTGATGTCGTTTCTAAGAAGTGGGCCTCCGAGGACGTCGACGCCAAGTGGGCTGCTACCTCTTGGGCCAAGAAGTTGGCCGTCAGACAAAAGAGAGCCTCTTTGTCTGACTTTGAGAGATTCCAGGTCATGGTCTTGAGAAAGCAAAGAAGAGATGCCATGAAGAAACTCTCTGCTAAGTAAGCTTAGCGTCCCCTACATACGACTAATATACTGCGTCATACGATCCACTAGTAGACTCCAGTTCACTCTGTCGATTCACTATAGTTTTACACCATCTCTCCAGCTTCTTTTGTTTGGAGGGGTCGTGCAAAACCCATAAAGGTAATAGTTACTAACACTATTAATACTACTGATACTGTCTAGCACTATTACTGACTGCCACTGACTAATACCAATACTAATACTACTAATACTACCAATACTAATATCAATACTACTAGTACTACCAATACTAATACTAATAATACTAATACTAATACCACCACTACTAATACCAATACCAATATCATTGCTATTAATACTAACACCACTACTAATACTACTACCACTGACTACCACTGACTACCACTGACTATTTTTTGTTTTTTAAAGGTACTCGTCTCTCTTTCTCTCTACTCCCTCTCTCTCATGTACACTGATCTATTTACACTAACTATTTACAATCACTTTTTCTTCTTCTCGGCCTCTGCAATCAACTGTTTCTGCAACTGAGGCGAGGTCTGCGAGTACTTCAAGAACTCCAAGGAAAACTCGCCCTTTCCTTGCGTGGAAGCCCGCAACGACGTAGCAAATCCAAACATGGAGTTCAACGAACACTCGGCAGTCACCGTAAACTCGTCCTGCCCGTTGATGGTCTCCATGATCATGCCTCCCAACTTGTTGATCAATCCAACCACAGGACCTTGGAACTCGTTAGGAGCACTGATCTCCACGCTCATGATAGGCTCCAAGATCACTGGCTTGGCCTTCAAGAATGCTTGTCTGAAAGCACCATGCGTAGCAAGACGGAACGAGAGCTCCGAAGAGTCCACCATGTGCAGCGCTCCATCGTTGATGTGCATATGAGTACCCAACACACGGTGTCCAATCAAAGGTCCCTTTTCTAAGCAGTCCTCGAATCCCTTTTGACACGCAAACAAGAACTTCTCCGAGATCTTGCCTCCCACAATGTGCTGGGAGAACTTGTTCTCGCCGTCAATGGGCTTAAACTCTCCAATCACACGACCAAACTGTCCAGAACCTCCAGACTGCTTCTTGTGCGTGTAGTCGAACTCGGTGGGCATGGTGATGGCTTCTCTGTAGGCCACCTGCGGCTTACCGGTGGTACAGTCCACTCCATACTCTCTCTTCATTCTCTCCACGTAGATTTCCAAGTGCAACTCACCCATTCCGGAAATCACGGTTTCCTTGGACTCCGGGTCGAAGCGCACACGAAACGTGGGGTCCTCTTTCTGGAACCGGTTCATGGCCTTGGAGAAGTTGCCGTTATCCTTTGCCTTGGGCTCGATCGATAACGAAATCACTGCATCCGGCACAAACATCGAGCTCATGGTGATGTTCTTGGTGGAGTTCAGCCCAATAAACGTATCACCAGACGCACAGTCGATTCCGAAAGTAGCACAGATCTCACCGGCTCCGATCTCGTCCACATCCTCCATATCACTGGAGTGCATACGAACCAACCGGGCCACCTTGACCTTCTTTCCGCTCTTCACGTGCGTCATGTAGGCTCCCTTCTTCAACTTTCCTTGGTACACACGGATATAGGTCAATTGGCCGTACTTGCCCTCCTCCAACTTGAAGGCCAAACCAACAAATGGGTCATTGGAGGATGGGATCAACTTGACGGGTTTTTCCTCGTGGTTGACCAACTCAAGTCCAGTGTTTAAGATCTCGTTGGGTTGTGGAAGGTAGTCCACCACAGCATCCAAAACACTCTGCACTCCCGTGTTGGCAAGCGCAGAACCCATCAAAACAGGAGTGAATTTCCGTGCAATGGTGGCTCTTCTGATGGCGTCCTTGATCTGCTCCACGCTAGGCTCTTCTCCCTCCAAGTAAATGTCAGCAATCTCGTCGTCTACATCGGCCAAGGTCTCAATGAGCACCAGGCGTTTTTCCTCGACCAAATCAGCCACTTCAGCCGGGATTTCGGGCGTAATACGCAACAGCTCTCCCTGGGCTCCTTCATTGTAGATGGCAACGCGATCAATGATGTTCACCACACCTTTCAAGTTCTCCTCTGCTCCAATAGGCACCTGGATGGCCGCAGCCGGGGTCTTCAACTTGGAGTTGATCTGCTCAATGACCCGGAACGGGTTGGAGCCCATACGGTCCATTTTGTTAATAAACGTGACTCTTGGCACGTTGTAACGTCTCATTTGACGGTCCACCGTGACGGTCTGCGACTGCACTCCACTCACGGCACACACCACCAACACAGCACCATCAAGCACCCGGAGAGCACGCTCCACCTCGATGGTGAAGTCCACGTGACCCGGCGTATCGATCAAGTTGAAGTGGTAATCCTTGGCATCTTTTTCCCACGAGCAGTACGTGGCAGCGGATTGGATGGTGATTCCCTTTTCACGCTCCAAGTCCATGTGGTCCATTTTGGCACCCACCGAGTCTCGGCCTCGCACTTCGTGGATAGCCTTGATGCGTCCGGTATAGTACAACACTCTCTCGGTAAAAGTGGTCTTTCCGGAGTCAATGTGGGCGGAAATTCCGATATTCCGCAACCTTTGGGCATTGGCGAGGTCCTTTTCGCCCAAGTTCTTGTTGATCTCGTCGATAATCACTTTTTCCTCTTCATACGAAGTGGGCACGGCCGGAAGGTGGTTTGCATCGGTAAAAGCGGCCTGAGAGGTGGAAAACGGGCGGAATTTCGCCGGGAAAAACACACGGGGCAGAGATGCTACGCTGCTAAGCCGCAGAGGTCTCAATACGCTGCGGATCATGCGGTTTGGGAAGCGAAGCGTTTGACTGTGTAGTAGAAGTAGTGGAGGTTTGGTGAAGAGTAGAAAATTTTATGCCGCGTTCCTGCACATGCGCGCAGCAGGGTGCAAATCTCTAAATACTTACAGTAGTGTAGTATAATATGTGTAAAATAGTGTAGTAGTTAATATAGTGTATTTAGTGTAGCAGCTAGTATAGTGTATTTAGGTTAGAATTTTTTTTTTTTGCTTTTGATTCTTCAAGTGAGTCCTGTTAGATCCACTACTGGTTGCTCAGATCTTGGGTGTCTGTTCGATCCACTACAAGAAGGATTGACGAGGCAGGGAGTATCAGAGACATATACAGCTGCTAACGGACTCTAACTAAGATATAGTTGACCATTTCCCGCTTTCGTTTTTTTATAGCTTTATTTTAATTACATACTGCCTTATGTAATCCACCTCTTCAACCTAACTATACTCTACTGCCACGACTACCATTTGAGCCCTAGAATACGATGAATACTACCCTATTCTATACTACTTACTACTTACTACTTACTACTATGTAAAGATAGGACTTTTCTGTAATAGTCTTTCTACTTGCGCCACTTGTTTGACAAACCAACCATGCAAGTATTGACACCCTGAAATTGAACTTGTCAACACAATATATTGGTGCAGTCACCGTTCAGATGCACCTCGCTGACCGACCGGCAAAAGACTCTTTTTATGTAGCAGAGACTCCTTGGCATTGGCTTCATTTTCGCTGATTTCCAGAATGTACTGTCTTTGAACCGATTCCCAAAATTGATACTATTTACTCGAGCAGTATAATAGAACATGGCAGTAAGAATATTAGAGCATAGTGGTAAGTGTTAGATCCACGATGGGCAGGGTTCTGCCCATAGAGGTATTATGAAGTCTACACCGTCTGGTTCTAAAAATGGCCAGGCCATCATTGTACGAAGTACTATGATGAGCGTGATACGGAGTTTTCAATGGCCATCATAGTACTTCGTGCAACGATGGCTCATCGAATGTGCTAGAACAATCATCACCATTGTTCTGGTGAAGAGTTTTACAACTCCACTTTTTCTCTTCAAAGTTTATAGAAGTAGCTCAAATTCCTCTCTTTGAGGAATCATCAACAAATAAGGATAACTTAGTACCTTACTGTTACAACCAGGATACAACACAAGTATATCTTTTATAAAATAAATAAACCATTTCTTTAATCACTTTGAGCAATGAATAAATAATTTTATAATTGGACCCACTTTGGTTTTCTAGTTGAAAACAATTGCTAAAGGTGTTAATGCTTATTAAAGTATTGGTTCTTTTCATATTGAGCCTAGTATTATTGATTACAGTACTGATACACTAGTGCTGCTCTACTCAACGTTCGACTCTCTGGCTGAGTAGTAGGAAACTGGAGAGAAGTGAAAGTGGGGGGGAATAAAGGCATAGAGAGGAGAGGAGATGAAGACCAAGACCAAGTGAAAACAGAGAAGAGAGAAGATTTTTAGTACCTGCAGTACCTATAATCACTAATGTAAAACTTGACAATTGACTACCTTTTTTACCATACCAATATCCACAATTCTAATTACAGTATCATGTGTGAATAGTCAGAAAAAAAGGTAGGCCATAAATCTCGATACCGATTTGCAGAGTTTATGGGAAAGTCATTTATATTCAGCAAGATGTGATTCTACTCATATCTTTTAAAGAGACCATTGATCAATTGAAGCTAAGGCCATCGCAGTGTACCATCATTTTTGCAATAGCTATTAGAATTGGATCAGAATCTATCCACTTCTACCTCCTATAATGCTAACCACTTACTACTTGTGGTAACGTATACTGATAACCAGTGGTGGAAAAAAGCCTGCTAAGTAATCACATATTGATATAGCGTAATTCAGCCATTCAGTATTCAGCCATGCAGTATTCACACTGTGACTTCAGACTGTGCCCAACGTTTGAGGTGGGAGAAAAAAGTATTCAGGTCAATGGGCTCTCAGTGTGATCATTACTCAGTCAATATTGTAGCAGTTACGCTAATAGTCAGTATCGTTCAGTATGTATAGTAGTAGTAGTAGTAATATACTACGTAGTGGTAGTGTAGTAGTATACTACATAGTAGTAGTAGTAGTAGTAGTATACTACATAGTAGTAGTAGTAGTAGTAGTAGTATACTACATAGTAGTAGTGGATTCTGGTTACGTCAAGTACTCAGGTTACTACGTTCACTGGATGACACCTCTAAGGAAAAAATCTGAGGTACTCAAATTCTTTTGAAAAAGAGGACATGGGTGCAAAACTCAGCACGATAACAATAGGTGAGGGTTCATAAGACACGGCGATCCAACATCGTACGATACTGGGACGACATCTTACATTGACCATTGTTAGGATTGGACATACTATGCTCTTTATACCTCACAGTAGAGACCTGTCTACTAACTAGCAAAGTAGTAGTGTATAGTATAGTATTAGTGCATAGTATGAAAGTGGTGGTACTATAATACAGTAGTAGTTCTATATAGACTATTGTGCTACATATTACTCAAAACTGTTGAGAGTAGATACAGTATACTACAGTAGTATTGGTGTGGTACTATGTGTTACTATAGTCATATAGTTGTAGAGTGCAGTATAGTACAGTATAGTGGCATGTATAGTAGTAGTAGTATACTCTAGTACTATAGTAGTAGACGTAGTAGTATATTCTGGTAATATAGTAGTAGACGTAGTAGTATATTCTGGTAATATAGTAGTAGACGTAGTAGTATATTCTGGTAATATAGTAGTAGACGTAGTAATAGCAGTATAGTGTGTAGCTATAGGTGTTAGATCCACCATAGGTAGTGCTCTACCTAATGAGGTATTTTGAGCCTACGCTGTCTAATCCTAACAATGGCCATTCCATTGTGCCACTCCTCTACCATCATTGTACGAGGTACC
>NKZK01000610.1:0-73643 GCA_002370145.1 [Candida] ipomoeae | reverse complement strand
TATTGGTTTGTTTAATTTTGCTAGTGTGGTTCGAAACATTTTGCCACGCTGGTTTGAATAGTTTTGAAAAACACTGTATACGCTTGGTTCGAGCTATAGGATTTATTGTATGATTTTGAGCAGAAAATACTGAACACTTTCTGAATAAACAACTCAAGTATCTAATTGATTACATCTTTGATTATTGTAAATTGCATTGAAGGTCACCCCACCCTATTGGATAGGTAGATATATGCAGTATGATAATGCACGAAAGCGTGTTAATCCGAGATTGGTTGAATCTCGTGAGAAGTACATGCTAGTTAGCACATAGTTCCATTGAAGTGAATAAACAAGATCTAACATAGAAGCTAATGAGCAAGATTTAGAACTAGACTCTCACTGCAATGAACTTCTACTCGGTCCCAGCGATTCTGTATCAACAACAACAAAAACTAAAGCGCAAGTCTAAGAAATCTTCACACAAAACATCCAAAAAAGATTCCTCAAGTGATAACCAGGATAAATCAGTTCTTCATTCTAGTCCGAAAAGTGAACGGCTGATATTAGATGATGACTCCAATTTGACAGAGGACGAAAGAACGAAACATCACGGCCCCTTGAATAAGAAGGCAACCAGCTCCAGCAGAAGTTCCTTAAACTCACCTCCTTTCGCTAGAATCAATACCAACAAACTTGGTGATTCGCAGCAAATTTGGACGCTGAAGTATCATGAAAGTGATTCTCCACGAGTGTCTCAAGACGATTTCCGTCGCCCGAGCATCTCCTCTATGGCCTCTTTCGTATCGGGAAAGTTCAGTCGAGTAGCAAAACTGCAATTATCACAGTCTTCAAATCTTTATGCCTCGTCAATACATTCTACGGAGATACCAGATGCTAAGCCCGAAAGCTTGCCTGATCGCAAGGAGGAGCAAAATCTCTTTTCTTATATGGATATACCCGATTTTGTACCCATTCTTGACTTATCAGTTTTAAATGATATCGAGGATATCAAAAAAGAGTTTCTCAATCCCGACTCTCTCAGACAAAGATATCAAACTTTTTTGAGCATCCTCTCAGAACACCATATCAATGATCCTATCAATTTTGCTTCGGTTCGTGAACAATCATTGAGGAGTTTTGCAAGAAGACTAAAGCAAAGCCAAAACCACCACATCGGGGGATCAGAGACTGTAGATCAGAGTAATATGAATTTTCATGAGGATTCTTTGACCTACGAATTGCTTGAAATTAGGTTTTTTTTGAGGAAGCAAATTAGAGATGAAAGTATAAAGCAAAAAAGAAATCCAGGGATGAGATTAATGGAAGAAGTTTTGCATTCGAATTTTTTCAACTACATCAGATATTTGGTCAACCTACCTGATTTACCCCCTGATTCAATGAAAAATCTAAGTGAAATTCAAAGAAAACACTACGAGTACAGGTCATTTTTCCATGATATGAGTGCAATAATCTATGCACAAAAAAAGGATGGTTTTGAAGATGAGATTTCTACATTCACTTCGCGTGTTCAACTTCTTGTTCAAGCGATATTGAAATCATCATATGAGTTCATATTACTTGAGAAGTATGTGATACAAATTTTAGTCAAACTAAACAATGATTTTCTCATTGAAAACAGAATTACCAAGAGTCTTTTTAATTCTTACAAGTCGAAAATGATTTCAGGGGATAAGGAATCAGTGAAATGCCTAGTGCTCAACTCTTTTTTCAGTGTCAACTACTCATGGTATCTTGCTATAACAATTCCTTTTGTGAGATTCTTTGAGACTAGTATTTTTAACGAAGAGGTCTCAAGATCGCCCAAGGAAGAAAAGCGTGAAAATTCCACTGAGCAATTCAAGACCCTGGATGAAGCATTATTCCATAGGTTTTTTGGAATTTTGAAACTTACAGATTTTAATGCTTTTGCTAACATGAGCCGAAAGAAGCTCGTGAAACTTCAAGAACACTATCCAACTAGTGGTGGGGATTCAGGTACTCACAAGCCTGGTTTGAATTCTTGGAAACCAGCAAATTTTGAATATTACACAGAATCTCTTTCAACCATTGCTAGTGATACATTCCACGTCATACATATAAGGGACTTCCAGGTACAATTCACCAGCAATAATTACAGAACAATTCTAGTCGAGCTAGAGAGAATTTTGAAACATGGAGGTTATCTTGAAATTCCATTGATTGTTTCTGGGGATGAGAGCTTGAAAATTACTTGGGATGTGTTTGGGGATAGCTTCTTGAGTGGAGTTAGTGCAGCTGAGGCAGATAATGAGCAGGCCACTTCAGCATCTTTGAAAGATTTATTTTTCGAACTCTGCCGCATTTTTGGAGACAAGAGCGTCAAGTTCACCACCGTGTTGTTGACAGATAAGAATGAAATGAATAGGTTCTTGTTAAATAAGGTTCTATTCAGGGCTTTCGAAGTGGACGGAAATTTCGACGAGTACGACGATTTTCTTTCACAAGGGATGGACATTGAGAAAGAAAATTTGAAGTACTACATCTACATTCAAGTAAAGAACTGCAATTGATAATTGATGAATAGCTTTATTTTTATTCGATATATTTTCACGATTAATTACGCATACCAAGTTGATTTCTCCTTACAAAAGCCTATACTTACAAGTTGTTTGAGTTTGTGATTAAATCGGAGAGAAACTGAATGAAATGACCTTCGAACTTGATTTGAAGCATTCCAGTAGGAATTAAACAAGGGAAATATATGAGCCATTCAATACAAGAGTGCAAAACATGTTACTCAGTAAACATATTTAAAATATTTAGAATGGAGTGTCCATGATATTAGCTTGTACGCGGTTAGTATTAGGCACTTGTCATTTTTGATTCTAAGTGTTATAAATGTAACTATTCCTCTTTCTTGAAGGTTTTTAGGTGCTAGAAGTGCAAGACTATGAAGTTGTATATATCAAACAGCACGTACACTAAATATCCAGTAGCATGTATACTGGTAGAACTACTGTAACAATGTCTCAGTATCAAGTTTATAGTCTAGTGTATAAACCAGGTCACAACATAGATATTTTATCTAGATCTTCGAGCATTCATTATCATCTACTAGTTTTATATATTTGCTAGTGTTTTTTGCTGGTCTAAATTATTAATAAATAGTAGTACACTCCGTCATGACATAATTTACCTATGCCTCGCATCTTATCGAGATAGTCTTCATTGAAAATTCGCCTATATTTATATGGAAATGCTTATAAAACCAATGAGTTCATGCATGTTCGCTCAAACAAAACCCAAAGGCATTCCGAAATTCTCAATTTCCTTCAGCTTGATAGTTCTGAACATCCTCTAATTCCGCTCGTTTGGTGTAAGGATGTGGAGCCTACGGTTTCTAGTCTTTGAATAATAATTATACACACTCTTGATTTGAGTGAGGGTGTGCATATTGATCTATGACTCTTACTGCTGGTAATTTCAGAAAAGAATTCCAAAGGTGTATACCAAAATAACAATGACTCAAAAAATTCATATAATTGACGTTAAAAGTGGCAATTTGCAATCATTGAGAAATGCTATCATAAGCTTGGGTGATTATGAGATAGTCTATATCGAGAATGAAGCAGACTTCGAACGGTGTGAATCTGAAATCAAGAAGCTTTTCTTCCCCGGTGTGGGCAATTATGGCCACTTTGTGAAAGAATTAAACACTAGGAATCTAGTTAATCCATTAAAGAAGTATATTGAGTCTGGAAGGCTGATCATGGGTATATGTGTTGGTCTTCAGGCATTCTTTCGGTCCTCCGAAGAAAGCTCCGACGTTTATGGTTTAAATTTTCTTGATATCAATTTACTGAAGTTCAATAAGACAGACAATTTTTCTGACACCAGTCAACTCAAACCGGTACCACACATTGGATGGAACAAGGTTTATAACATTATGTGCGGCGACAAAGAGATTGATTTTAACGTGGCATATTTTGGTATGAATAAGCTTAACAAATATTATTTTGTGCATTCGTACGCTGCAATTATTGATTCAGATATCAAGCAGCAAAAGATTCAAGAAGCACAAATGGCAGGCTGGAATTTTTCATTTGCAAGATATGGTTCTGAAAGATTCTTAGCAGCTGTGTCTTACAAAAACCTCTTTGCAACCCAATTTCACCCGGAAAAGTCTGGAAAGGCGGGACTCAAAGTCATGAGAGCTTTCCTTGAAAATGATGAGTTTACCCAGATCGACAGCAATATCGTACAAAGAATGGCAGACGTTGAGGTAACCGAGACTGGGTTGTCCCGCCGTATAATCGCTTGCCTTGATGTTAGAGCTAATGATGCTGGTGACTTGGTTGTTACGAAAGGCGATCAATACGATGTTAGAGAGTCTTCCTTGAGTGGTGAGAGCACAGTGAGAAATTTAGGTAAGCCGGTCGAGTTAGCCACGAAGTACTATAAAGAGGGCGCTGATGAAGTCACCTTTTTGAATATCACTTCTTTCAGAAATTCTCCTTTGAAAGACTTGCCGATGCTAGAGGTTCTCAAGCAGGCAGCACGGAATATCTTTGTGCCATTGACTGTAGGTGGAGGAATCAAGGACTTAGTTGATCCAGTGACAGGAGAATCATTCAACGCTGCTCAAGTCGCAGACTTGTACTTTCTTTCGGGAGCTGACAAAGTTAGTATCGGCTCCGAGGCTGTTTTGATCGCGGAAGAGTACTATAAGAATGGCAAAGCAAAGCTGGGATGCTCTGCTATAGAAACTATCTCCGCACGCTTTGGAGTTCAAGCGGTCGTTATATCTGTCGACCCAAAAAGAAAATATCTCGAAAGCCCCGAAATGACTAATATGGCTGTGATAGAAATTTCTAACGCAGAAGATTATGGGCCACAGGGGGAAAAATTTTGTTACTATCAAGTGACGTCGCAGGGAGGGAGAAAGACACACGAATTAGGTGCATTGGAGCTTTGCCAGGCATGCGAGGATCTTGGTGCAGGAGAAATTCTATTGAACTCAATAGACAATGATGGTACAAACAAGGGCTTTAATATAGAATTGTTGAAGCAAGTGAAAGGCGCTGTTTCAATTCCTGTTATTGCCAGTTCAGGTGCTGGAAATCCGAAACATTTTGAAGAAGTCTTCAGAATGAGCCCTCCTGTCGATGCTGCTTTAGGAGCAGGTATTTTTCACCGAGGGGAGTATGATGTGAATGCTGTAAAGAGCTATTTGCAAAATATTGCAAAGCTAGACGTGCGTTTCGAAACAAATGATCAAATCTAAAATTTTATAGGCGGTACTATGAATTCTGTCTCTAAGCCCAATAATGTAGAAAAGCGGTGATTTCGAAATATTGGCTGTGTAAAATGCGCATGAATACTGGAATATAACTTTTGCTTAATTCCTAAAAACATTCTCGGTTCATCACAGAATAATCATGCTATGGAAAATTTCAATCTAGAAGAAAGTTCACATGGGAAGCAACAAGCTCACGGATTTCAATGCCCAAGGAGTCCGTCTAACTTAGTTGACATTTCACCCCTCTTGAATTTCGAGCATGATGTCACCTATAATCATACTTCCAGTGAAACAGAGCACCTTGAATCTAGTACACAACCCGAGACAGATGGGAATGTTATGAATAACAGTGAATTTTTTTATGAAGATGCAATAAATGACATAGATTCATTTGAGCTACCTTCAATATTTTGCACTACAGGCATGCATCTTTCCAAAATCTCGCACAAATCGAAGAAGAGAATAATCCTTTGGGTTGATTCCACTAATTTCAAGCTCGTGTACAAGCAAGTGACTAGAAGTAGTCTCCGTGAATTCCTCATTGATGACATAAGAGCTATCTCCTCACGAGAGAGAGCGAACCACTACCGAGAAGAATTGGGTTTATCTAAGGAGTTTGAAAGGCGATGGATATCAATAACATACTTCGACCCAAACAAAAGCAAACTTAAGAGCTTACACTTGGTGGCAGATACTAATCACGACCTCAAAAAACTTCTTTATGTCCTTCAGAATTTCAAAAATATCAAAGACAAGATTTCGACAAATTTTTTGGTTGACCTCAAGGATCTTGATCAAGTGAGAAGAAGTCTTCTAAGCGGTAAGGCTGAACATGTGGATAAAAACCAGAAAGAATTACTCAGATTATCAGACATCTTAAAATATTGCAGGCGACTTAATATAAGTATGTCCAATGATCGTCTTGAGAAAATTTTTCGTGATGCCAAGCTGCCCACTCAAGATGGCATGAATTTTCTGGAGTTTAAAACTTTTGTTAAATTACTTACCTTCCGGGGAGATATTCTGGCTATTTGGGAAAAGCTAACCATGGATTCTAATCTCATGAGCTTTAGCTTGTTTCGTGAATTCTTGAACGAGGTTCAGAAAGAATCGTATGGGCTAGAATTGGAGGAGAGAATCTTCAAAAAATTCATTACACCAGGCCTAACCTACTGGACACGGGAAAATTGGAGCAATTTTCTTTGCTCAAAGTATTGCACACTCTCGAAGGAGAAATTCCTCGAGGTCAACTACTTTTCTCGACCACTCAACGAGTACTACATTCTTTCTTCACATAATACGTATCTCATGGGAAGGCAAGTCGCGGGCGACTCATCGATTGAAGGATACGTGAAGGCTTTACAGCGTGGTTGTCGTTGCCTTGAAATCGATATTTGGAATAATGAAAACGACATTGAGTCGGAGCCAATTGTTAATCATGGAAGAACATTTTCGAACGGAATTTCACTCTCCAATGTGCTAAGAACTATTAAGAAGTACTCCTTTCTTGTTTCGCAATACCCATTAATATTGAGTCTCGAGATACATTGCTCAGAAGGAGCTCAATTGAAAGTAGCGTCATTACTTCAAGAGACTTTTGGTTCTAATTTAGTGCTGATGCCCATAGACACTAGCAGAAATTTACCCAGCCCTGAAATGTTAAAAAACAAAATTCTTCTTAAGATCAAGAAAACGAGTCCCTTTTCAGGCGGCATTGACGAAGTCGGCCGAAGTTCCACTTCAACCACAGGAACATCTCTTAGCGAAAGCAACGATGTGCCACTACCCTCACGCAAAAGCACGCTCAAACTCAGAAAAAAGTCAACAAGCGAAGTGCTGGAAGTTCTCAGTAAGCTAGCAATTTACTGTCAAGGTATCAAGTTTCGCAACTTCTCATTACCAGAATCCAAAACATATAATCATTGTTTCTCCTTGAGTGAGAAGTCTGCCAATTCAATGCTCAAAGACACATCGAAGGCTGAGTCTTTAGACAAACATAACAGAAGGTTTTTAATGCGTGTTTATCCATCCAAAATTAGGCTCAAGTCATCGAACTTCATACCTCTGAGGTATTGGGCACATGGGGTACAGATGGTTGCGACGAATTGGCAGACTTATGACTTGGGTCAGCAAATCAACGAATCATTCTTTGAAACTGTGCAAAACAGGGGATATGCTTTGAAGCCACTCAATTTGAGAAAACCTATTATGAAGTCGACGATGAGAAAAGTCAATATTCTGAAGAAGATACAAGTGAAATACTCAATTTCTGTCATAAGTGCACAACAACTACCTCGAACGGCCAATTCTGAGCCAACAAATCCTTTTGTCACTGTGGAAATCATCGGTCTGACCGAGACAAACTGGGAGAAAGTCTTGAAATTGTCATCTTCAGACGTGGTAGCGGGGAATGGATTCAATCCAGTGTGGGACCAAACTTTTGCTGGGACATTTACTACTGATCACGAATTGGTCTTCCTTCGATTATCCGTTAATACATCGACATCTTCTACGACTATTGAAAGCCCCAAAGAGCTTGGAATTGCTGTGATTCATTTCTTCGATATGAAGCATGGATATCGATATTGCAGATTAAAGGACACGTGTGGAGAACACCTTTTGCATTCTTCCTTGTTCTTGAAAATTGCGTATGATATTCTGTAGCGTGCATGCAATGACCTCAGAAAAACTTAATCACTCGCGATGAGTAAATAATTGTAAAACAGCATCATTGTGTAAAATGGGTAAAATTACCACTAGCGAGACGAGAGAAAAGCAGCGCCATAATCCTTTGCACAGGGATATCAAGACTTCTGGAGGAACTTTAAGATCTGTTCCCAGGGCAGCCAAGCGGCCTACCGACGAGGTAGAAGAAGATGGTTACCTCGATGCGGCAACATCAAGAAAGATTTTACAGCTTGCAAAAGAACAGCAAGATGAAATTGAGCAAGAAAGCAATCAAATTAAGGCTTTACCAACCTTATCTTCAAGACCACCATCCAGTATTCTTTCCGATGAGGAGGAGGAAGAAGGAGGTGTCAGCGACGTGTATTCTGACTTCGAGCAAGAGTTCCACGAGAATGAGGATATCGAGGTAGATGAGAGAGACCAAGAGCTTTTCGAAAAATACTTCAACCCAACTGGTAATACACTTAATCTTGTTGATAAGATTCTCTCTAAGATACAAGAAAAAGAGAAAAATCTCAATACTGAAACCTCAACCCCAGGAGCTCATCAACAAGTTTCGTTGCCGCCAAAAGTCATTGCGGCTTACGAAAAAATTGGCCAAATCTTGGCCTCATACCGTCACGGAAAACTTCCGAAGCTTTTTAAAGTTTTGCCGACTTTAAGAAACTGGGAAGACGTGTTATATGTGACAAATCCTGAGAGTTGGAGTCTCCATGCGACTTACGAAGCAACGAAGCTTTTTGTCTCCAATTTACAAGCTAACGAAGCACAAAAATTTATTGAAAATGTTTTACTACAAAAGTTTCGTACTTGTATCGAAGATAGCGAAAACCACAGTTTAGACTATCATCTTTATCGTGCAATAAAGAAATCTTTGTACAAACCGGGAGCATTTTTCAAAGGGTTTTTGTTCCCATTAGTGGATGATCACTGTACAGTACGGGAGGCAACTATTGCTGCCTCAGTTCTCTCTAAAGTGTCAGTGCCTGTTTTGCATTCTTCAGTGGCTTTAGCACAACTCTTGCAAAGAGATTTTTCGCCTGCATCCATCGTGTTCATCAGGGTATTGATTGAAAAGAAGTATGCCTTGCCATACCAAACCTTAGATGAATTAGTTTTCTATTTTATGAGGTTTAGGAAAGCGGCACAAGAAGAGATGAATGAAAGTCTGGAAGACAATATGCCTCCTTTACCAGTTGTCTGGCACAAGTCATTCTTGGCTTTCGCCCAAAGATACAAAAATGATATTACAGACGATCAGAGAGACTTTTTATTGGAGACTGTTAGGCAAAGATTTCATCATGCTATCGGTCCTGAAATCAGACGCGAGCTCTTATCAGGCATAGCACGGGTAGAAGACCCAAAATTGAAGGAGGCTTCAATGCAAGATGCCTTTTAATAGTGTAATAGATTTTTGGTGCAAACAATTTATTCAAATTAAACCTTAGTGAACGTGCGGCTCCATCGTGCGTGATCTTGCGTCCTCACATAATTTCTTGAAGTCAGCAAAGAGGGCATAATAGCTTTGAACACAGCCAATGATGGTTAATGCTACCGTAGTGCCTATCCATAATCCGTAAAGTGAACCTTTCCATCGAGAAAAAAAAGAAAGGTAAATTGACAAAGGAATGCCGACAACATAGTATGATACCAAATTCACAATTCCTCCGATTTTTGTTTGGCCTTGTCCTCTCAAACAGCCAGCGGAATTAGCGTTTATCGAGTCTGAAACTTGCATGAGGGCTACAAGCCACATAATATGGAGGATTATCGAAATCACATCTTCATCATTGGTAAATAACTTGGCAATTTGGTCTTGAAATAAGAATATAGTCAAGAAGTTGAAAATAGAGATACACAATCCAAAACTGATGGCAACTTTAGTCGAACGCTTGGCCGATTCGTCGAGGCCAGCTCCCAAGTAATTTGCAATTCTGGTCGAGGAAGCAATACCAATAGCAAATGGAACCTGGTAAGTTAAGGATGCAACGGTTGAACCGATTGATTGTACAGCTAATTCTAAAGTCCCCAAGTAAGATGCCATTAAGGTCAAAATTTCAAAAGCCAAAAATTCCGCTTCAAGCATGATCCACCCTGGAATAGCTAAATGGACTAATTTACTCCAACCCAGAAATGATTTCTTGTAGCTGAAACCATTCCAGCATTTCAAAGGATGAACTTTTTCCGGAGTTTGTTCTGTATCCACAAAATAAACAGTGAGGACTAACAAGCCTAAAAACATAAGCCAGTAATTGATTGCTACTGCAATAGGAGCACCCAAATACCCAAAATGTTTCACAAAAACTAGATTCATAATTAAGTTTGAAGGTGCTGCAAAAAGCAAGACATATGTTGAAACATGGTAAACACCTTGAGCTTGAAGAAAACGCTTACCACATTCGAAAAAAATGTAGGCAGGAATCCCAGGTCCGATAAAGTATAAATAATCCGCTGCTAATTTGGCAGTCTCTTTGTCAGGAAGAAGCAAAACAATCAATTGGTAACCAAAAAACGTCCAAACAAACAAAACGGGAAGCATAATGACAAGAATTAAAGCAATACACTTTTGCATGTAGTCCCCCACCAAGTGATACTTTTTAGCGCCAAATGCTTGAGGGCATAACGTATCTAAGGCAGTTGCAATACCCTGGATCGTTGCATATCCTGTAATGTTTGCAGTCATAGAGCCCATTGAAACTGCTGCTAGTTCTGTGGCTCCCAAGTGGCCCACACTGAAGACAGAAACAGTTGACAATGAGTTTTGTAAAAGGAAGGTCAACACCAATGGGATTGATGATTTCACCAATGCAATAAGTTCGATGTGGACCGTTGTTGGTTTTAACTTATGAGTGACGATGGCTTCCTCAAAATTTGCCGCAACTGCTTCATCGTCACCACTAAATTCAAGATTGTTGGCCCTTAAAAGATCTCTTTCTTGTTCAATCACATCATGTGCAATGCTGGACTTCCGGCGAATGTTGGTGGCAGGCCTACCTAACAAAGCATCACTCTCGTGAGCTAGCCCTGCACTTTCCTCTTGGTCTTGCGAGTTGTTTCTGGCCCGGAAAAAGTCAGCTGGGGTGAATAGACCTTGCTTTCCCACTGACCCAAAAACGACTGAGGCTCTACGCTCAACATTCGAGTGCGTAAATTGATGCCTTTTTTGATCAGGAGAGCTCATTGTAATAATCTTAATGTAGAAGTTGATTAATCCTTCTACTTTCAAGATGCTCTATTAATGCAGTATCAATTTCTTTGTTACAAAGTTAAAAGCTTATAACAAAGGCTCGGTGACGCCTCGGCGTCCAGTGTTATCTACAGGAAAACCCACGGGGGCATTAAGGCGTTATCGCGAATACGTTATTGTTGTGCAAATGATCAATTACCGCTTTGAATTCATTACAAATATTATCATTATTGGTCGCTGATATTCAGCAAGAGCTGGGCCAAACATCTTTTAGTGGCTGCGTCATCCTGTAGTATATGCAAGAAAGTACCATCTCTCAAGGGTTCTGGTAAAATGGTTGATAAAACTTTTCTCGCTTCCAAATTATCCGACAAACGCATATAGCAACGCACTACGTGTTTTAACAAGCGCCCCGAACTGCTTGAAGGAGCCTGTTGTTGATTATGCAACTGAAGGGGTTGTTCAATCAGTTGTTGCGGTGAATTCTCGGAACCCGAACTCAATTGCTCGATCATTTTCGACAAGACTGAGGCGACAGTATGAAATCTTTCATACGTAGTGCAAATGTAGGACAAACCTTGATCGTCTAAGAGAATCTTCTGCAAGATGAAGATAGCAACAGTTTTTGATAACTCGGACGAAATCTCCATGATATTCAAGCACAAAGGAACAATCTCAGTGGTAAGCAAGAAATTGATCACTTCAGGTGTGTCATTTTTGACAAGAGCGCCAATGACTCCTAAACTTGTGAGTCTCAAATATTCAAAAGAACGCTGCCGGGCGTTTGTTGACAAAAACGGATATAAATAAAGAGGCATGTTTGCACTCAAAAACAAGCCTCTAGTTTGATTGTTTGAAGCCACACATTGAAGCAAAGCTAGCGCATTGCAGACACGGTTGGAAACGGATGCTGTCAACACTGGAGGATTAAGATAAGGATACACGAAGATGATCTCTTCCAACAAAACAGTCATGACTCCAAATGAGTTCCATAGAACTAAAGCTAGGTCATCATACTGTTCTCTTTTCTTTCCTAGTTCAAGCAATGCACGCTCCCTGTTGGTTCCAGTGACTAATTCCGAAACCCATTGATATATTTGCTTATCACTCAATGCTCTATTCTTATTATCTTTATTTTCCTTGTTATTAAAAGCTCCCATAGTTGCAGAAGTCGAAGCTGTACCCACATCACCTGCAGTACTATTCATTATGGCACATAAATAAGGAGTTGAATTATGGACTGAAAGGGCGCTTGAATCTTCGAACATTGTGTGCACGTACCAAAAAAAATGTCGCGGAATCTATGCAAAGATGCTGTAGGGGTTTGTAGACTTAATAATCTGAGCAATAAAGCTTTCTGGAGGATAGTTAGAGACATTTGGAAATTAAAATACATAAGAAAGAATAGCAAAAAATAAAAATTTTACTCCCGAAAAAAACGACCTCGGTGAGGATCGAACTCACGATCTTGAGATTAACAGTCCCACGCCTTAACCATCTTGGCCACGAAGTCATTTTCTTCTGGTGTTAGGAAAAAGCCTATGAGCACTAGAATTGAGTATTCAGTGCTTATGGATCCTACTAACGAGGCCAAGCCGGAGCGCGGCCTCAAACCGTAACCATGCCATTGGTATGGTAACGCTGGATGCATAAGAAGGGATGCAGACGCCGTGGAGAACCCAAATCGGGATTCAAAAGAGCCAATAGGATTCACGAAGTGAATCCCGTTCGGAAGGCTGGCTGTTTTAGGAAATTCTCCTGAGGGATTACCCGAAACAGCAGAGAAGTATACAGAACTTACAGGTTCGCCTGATTAGAAGGTCCTTAGGGATTCCTCTAAGTCATATTACCGTATTCGAATATACAACTGATATATAACTTTGTTTCATATCCCACCGACCTGCTTAAAAGTTCTAACATCTGGATGTTAGGAAATTCTTACAAGGATACTGAGATGCAAGGTATCCCGGTCGGGTAACACTGGCATGTCATGAGCTTGTGTTACAGTTATATGCAGGGTTGCATACAACCAGCGTATATAGCAGCGAGGTTTTCCTCCCTCCTAACAACAGGGAGTTCCTCGACTATTCTAGGTTCAATACATACCATGATAAACTATAGAACGTAGGGAATACGTTCAACATATAGGATTAGCAGCCATGGGCGACTGTTAATTCCTAACATTTGGTAGCGCAGCTTAACCGATCCGTTCATGGCGCTAGATAGCTCGTGCGTTCTCCCTCCCGCCACCAAGAACGTTCAGTTTCATCCCTCTGACCTCCCCACTAGCAGACGCCCCCTGCTATACATCAAAGGCTCAGCAGAGGCTACCTGCTCTTAAACAAAGCGAAGCAGAGGCTACCTGCTTAACAACAAAGCTCAGCCCCTCCACAGGCTGCATACGAATACGTGGGTAGGGCCGTGGGTCCCTACAGAGCGATATTGTGAGTCGCTACACAAATGGACCGCTCGGGACGAGCTGGTCTTAACGGAGGAGTATGTTAGGAAATTCTTACAAGGATACTGAGATGCAAGGTATCCCGGTCGGGTAACACTGGCATGTCATGTGCTTGTGTTACAGTTATATGCAGGGTTGCATACAACCAGTGTATATAACAGCGAGGTTTTCCTCCCTCCTAACAACAGGGAGTTCCTCGACTATTCTAGGTTCAATACATACCATGATAAACTATAGAACGTAGGGAATACGTTCAACATATAGGATTAGCAGCCATGGGCGACTGTTAATTCCTAACACTGGATAAAAAGGTGCGTCGATACAGCTCGAAACGGTAAATGGGGTCGGGGTGAATCTCACTTACGACACTTGATACTGTTAGTGAAAGATTAAGGAAAAGAACGACCAAGTCGAAAAAAACGGATGGGAAATTAGTTCATTTCTTTTTTAATTTTTTTAGAGCCAAGTTGTCTTTTTTTTTTCGACAAAAACACTTAGATTAGGTACGAGGAGGGTCAGTGATTGAACTCTGGAAAATTTAAGGGACCTGTTCATCCGAAGCATCGTCCTAAGCTCTCTATACTGATACTCGTAAGGGTCTAAAGGCAGTCGATTCCTTTTAAAGATGGTATTGATAGTACAAAATGTTTAATCGAACTTTCCTTCTTAGCATATGAATATCTTTAGAAAATAATTTGGACAAAGCCGAAGAGAGGTTACTTCATTAAGGATTCAATACAAATACTTGCTCAATTTGTGGAATACTGTGGGCCTCAATGATTAGTAAGATTCCTCGGTGTGCACATAGCGAATACACCAAAGCACGCCACTCAGAATACTCAGTTCAGCATATTCGTATATCCAATTCCCCACATGACCAGAGCATTCGAAACACTTTTCAACGTTGATTTAGAATGTCAATCATGCGTGGATTGCGTCAATGATGCGCTTAACCTGGTTAAAGGTCTTGAAAGTATAAAGATCGATTTGAAAGGTGGAACAGTCGCAGCTACGGGAATAACTCCGCCATCTGAGATAGTAAGGGCCATTCAGTCATGTGGAAAAGACGCCATTATTCGTGGATCTGGTAAACCTAATTCCGCTGCTGTATGTATCTTGGAGAGCTTTAAACCTGACGAATACCATCATCCAGTGAAAGGATTGGCCAGACTTGTTGCTGTGAGTGACGACGACATTGTGGTAGACTTGACAGTCAATGGACTTCCGAAGGGGATTTACTATCCTCAAATTAGAACTTCAGGAGTTCTTAGTCAAGGTGCGTTGTCAACGGGCTCATTGTATCGCGCTCTTGAGCCCATCAATGTTGACCAACCCTCTGATATTTCATCGAAGATTAATTCTCTAGGTGCCTTCAGTTCAAAGTCGCTGGAACTTTTCTCTGCCCAATCTTTTTTCCAATCCAGCTTAAAAATCCAAGACCTAATTGGAAGAAGTATTGTGTTGTCTACAGTCAAAGATGATGTTACCAGCGATTCTTTATGTGGGGTGATTGCCAGGAGTGCAGGGGCGTGGGAAAATGAAAAGGAGGTTTGCAGCTGCACAGGAAAAACTGTGTGGCAAGAACGTAGTGATGCATTGAATAGAGGAGTAACGTCATGATTGAAACACAGTTTTATTATGAATGCTACGGACCTAACGAGTATATCGAGATAATTATTATTTGTCAAAGGAATTATGTGCAAAAATATATGGATTTGCATTTCAGTTCTTAGAGCTCCTTCGCACAGCGCGACCTATTGTGATAGTATACAGGAATATATTAAGGCAAACTGTAACTTCTTGATCCGCTTTTTGAAACATCTACATTGGTCCATCGTAAGTACGTCCTTTCAATGTCTCGCTCCAAATCCTCGGTGGATAATCCCGAAGTTTATTCTGTATTCCGAGAGCAGATTGAAACCATCAAGAATAAGCGAAGTGTCAAGATCAAACTATCAAGTTTTCCCTCATCAGCCACATTCGCAGAAATATGCAACGCTCTTGTCAATATTTTGAACCAGTTCAACCCTGCAATCCATTTGGAGAAAATTTCGTTGGCTGATAATGGACTCACAGCGCTTCCAAATGAATTTTTCTTGCTCTGCGACAGTCCGTTGAAGCTGTTGGATCTTCACAATAACCAATTTACTAGTCTTCCCCATCCTTTGGTCGCCAACTGTCCCAATCTTGAGCGTCTAGATCTCTCAAGCAATAACTTTTCAATTATATCAGGTGCTGTTTTTGGCAGGTTTTCCAACTTGAAGTACCTTCTGTTAAAGGACAATAATATCTCCTACCTACCTCCAATTTTGGGGGAAATCATCAGTCTAGAGACATTACACGTTTCTGGGAACCCTTTAGTGATGCCCAGTGGCGAAGTCATAAACTCCATGACAGGTGGAATCAATGATCTAAAGGCATATTTGGTTTCTAATAGCAACTCCATAGACCAGCATATTGAGATGCAAATTCAGGCACTACAAACTTCGGGACCTCTACCATCTACTCCGAGTGTTGCAAGAGCAAGATCCCTTTCAGATACACGAAGCAAATCCCTGAAAGCCTCTAGAAGAATGGGTCTTATAATCAACAGTAATAAGGCTACCCCGGAAAGCAATGGGAGCAACGCAACTTCTATGTCTGGTACAGGTGAATTATACACCCCAAGTAAACCGGAAAGAAAATTGCTGTTGCCAATAAGTGGAGGTAGTGATATGTCGTCGGCTTTTGTCTTAAAAGAATCCTCGATCCAAGACGATTACAACCAGGTATCTTCAACTTACACTGCTTCCACCGCCGGTGTCCCACGTTCTACGTCACCACCATCGCATAGTACTTTACAGGGTAATTTGGTGCGTCCTCCAAGAAACAGGTCTAACACTCTCAAAGATATCGACCAGATTTTAGAACCAAATGAACTCAGTGAAGACCACAAACCTGGAGCGTATTTTAGACGGTTGTCTACTTTGCAAGAACGCCCTGCTGACGAATCTTTCAAAATTTATTCAGACGAGGGTACTGATTTAGAGCCAGAATTGGAAGATGCAAAACAAACTGTGCAGAAGACTCAGAATACTGAACACTCACAACCCACCGCACCAAGCAAAAGAGTTCTCTCCAGTACACAAGCATTAAATTTGGGCCACAGTAACCTGCATTCACAAGTTCCCACTCAGAAAAGCCTTAGCCATTTCAGGGCTACTCAACATGATCGATCTACAATCGTGAAAGTTTCGAGGAAGATTTTGTTTTCTTTTAGTGAATTGCATTTGTCTATTAAAAGATTTGCGGGCTTTTGTTGCGATAAAAAGGTGTCAGCAAAAATTGTGAGTTTACTTCACTTGTCGAAAGAAAACATCGACATATTGGTGGAAACAATGGAAGCTGTCGAAGACAATGGCGAGAGTCATGACTCTATTTTGAGCTCTCTTCAGACTTGCACATCTTCTTTCAAGATGATTTTGTCTATTCTTAGCGAGAATTATGCATCATTCGTTGCAAAAATTGATGTTTGCTTTATAAGGATGGTATTTTTGACTTTATTTGGCTCTCTTAATGAGTTGCAAAATGCACACAAACTTTTGAATCCTACCAATTCAATACCTAAGAACCAACCATCTTTGTTCAGAAACCACTCAGTGGTGTCTGACTTGGCCAGTGGAACGCCAGTTGATTCCAAAGCAAAGAATTTGTCTGCGATTCTTGGTTTAACAGAGGAAGGCCCTATAGAAACGCCGGCTCTTCCTTCGGCATCAGAAACAGTCGCATCTTTGGAGGAAATTGACGAGCGCTTATACCAATCTATTAATGTCGCTACCGCTAATGCTCAGGTAGTGTTTAGCGAGTTGACTAAGGCAATGAGCAAAAGTGCTATTGCTACTGCAAACACTAAAGCCAACCAGCCAATAAACCCCACTGTTGCACTCAAATTCAAGGAGCTAACAAATGTTTGCATTTCATCCATGGAAATTACCAAAAGGCTTGGCACAAAGCTCACGACCATCAGAGCCAATCAAAATTCGCATGCAAGAAGATCATTCTGGGATGACATTAATCTATTCTTGAAAGCGATAATCCAAACATTTTCAAGTGTTAAAGGAATCATGAAGGATGCTCCAATTTTAAATGAGATCAGAAGATCTATGGCCAACCTCACAAAAACTACCAAAGAGTTGACTATTTTTTTGGAGGCTTCCTCATACAAGTCCATGCCTGACCTTCTGGGGTCTCCGCCTCTGGGTAATGTTTTGGCATCAGGCTCCAACATACTGTTGGCAGGCTCCATGTCTGCCTCATCGGTGAACTTAATGCAATTGCCGAGTGTTGGAGCAGTGAGAACTCCAATAGCAGCCAGCATTGGCACAGCTGCAGCTCAAGCCATGAGTGCACAGCAAGACAACCAATCTAGTTCTAATAGTTCTATACCGGCGTTGAATATACCTCCACTGGTAGCTTCGGACCTTCTGAATACAGGGCTACATACTGCCCCAGTGCAGTCGATGGAGCAATTCTACGCGAAAAATGTCAACCCGTTTGATCGGATCTAAGTGCGTGTTGTGCATAGCATGAGACGCGAAATTGATTTGTGACAAAATGGTCAAATTGTCTTCAGTTAATCACCAGAGTGCAAGTATGAATCAATTGAATTTGGCTAATGGTGGTTGCATCCCGGATCTCCAAGACTTGGGGAACAAGTGGTACACAGAACCACGTGAATACCTTCCAGCTTGGAACTTCAGTGCTGAGCTATGCCGGGAACATCACTTAGATCGTCCTCCATGTTTTTTTCCTAGCGACTTTTCTAATCGTCTTGGCACTAGAGTCTTTAGCTCTATCCCAAATCTCGTTACTTCGTGCCCAGCGGTAAAGTTTTATCACGATTATCGAAATCTTGCAGCCTCACATACCTATAGGATATGGACCACCCAAGGAAATGATTGGGAGTCAGAGAAAGATTTAATTTGCTCTTCTGATCATGTAACCAGCGTAAACTTAAATAGCTATACGCCCTTACAGACCAATTGGTCGAGTGGATCAAACTTTGATTTTCTGAGCAAAGAAATGACAGTGTCGCCGATTTACGAAGAAGCCTCAAAATTTAGTCAAATTCCTATAATACAGACTAAGAATGAAAGTGCGAAAGACGAGGTTGGAACTCTAGAGACCAAATTTGAAATTGCACAAGACGAAGCTGAAACTCAGGAGACTAAATCTGAAAGGATACTAGAAGAAGCTGAAACAAGGAGATTAAATACCTCTTTTCTTGATTTAGACCCACCGAATATGCCGACTCAAATATCTCAAGCAAGAATCAGCCATAGCCCACAGAGGTCTGTTCGAGGCAGTCCAAAGAAACTCAAATCAGTGATTGATCTATCTCCAGGACACAAGCCGCCGGGTAATTCCAAAGTGGGAAATTTGAAGAATATGTTTAGGTTACTAATTAATAAGAAAGAAATTCAGAATGAAGAGCTACCGGAGCCAAATGGATCCCAAAAACTGAGTGACATTGAGTGCAGTGGTGCAATAAAGATCTGCGCAAGGGCTTGGTCGGATATGGAGATCGGTTTCGTTGAGCGCTGCATACTGGAGCTATCGGAGTTGATAAACACGGTGTCCGAGCAGATAAACAACCTGGCTCGAGAAACTGAATACGATTTCGAGCATGCGAGGACAAGGAATTCTGCCCAGAAAACTGAGTACGAATTCGAGGATGACGAATTAACGTACAACGAATGGAGGCTTTGAAGCAACGATGTAATACATCTCATAGAGAGATAAGAGTGCATATTGTAGCGTTAAGCCGATTGGGCGGAATGGCCGCGGAATTACCGCTGATAGCGGTTTTTCCTCACCAGAATAATACAAATAGCTCTGTATCGCCCCATGAAAGGATTTCATCACCGACCTCAACTTTTTACCATACTAGCCTCGACATTTCCTCATACTGGCCTTGTTTCCTTATAATACTGATCTTGATATTTTTTTATACTGATTACTTCTCATATTGATATCAATTCTCACACTGATATCTCGATTTACTCATACTGATCTCAATATTCCCTCGTCGTTTATCTAGATTCCTCTAAATTACTAGATATGACTACAGAAACTTTAAAAGTAACTCCAGCGTCGTCGGGTTTCGGTTGCACCATTGAATTGCCTTCGTACGCCAAAAACGATCCTGCAAACTTGGAAGAGGATGATTTCAAAAAGCTCTACGAGGCCACACTTACACACCTTGTGACTATAATTCCAGATCAAGCAAAACTTTCTCCCAAAAGTCAGTACCTTCTTACCAAAAGATTTGATCCCACGATTCCCGAGCCAAACGAAGAGGGAGAGGCTGCTTACGGACATGGAAAAGAATTTCGCCACGAAAAGTCAGTTCTTAGAAAAGACGGATGTACTGTGAAGAGCCAACCTCAGGTGCAAATTTTAGGCCAGGGCACCTTCGCTGCAGACGAAGCAGGAAATGAAAATGGCGAAGAAATAAAACTCACTCATCCTTCCCATACTAATTTCCACAAGGATCCCTTGAAGGAAGAGCAGATAAAAAAATATCACCAAACCCGCTTTTACAGATGGCATATTGACTCGGCTCTTTATGACTTATCACCTCCCATGATAACCACCCTTTTAGGAATTAAGGTCCCTCCTGCAACTCACTCGCAAACAATTGATTACGATGATGGTAGCGAGGAAAAGTTGAAATTGACCCAAGGAGCTACATGTTTCATAAACGGTGAAGCTGCTTTTCAGAGGCTTTCTGATGAAGAGAAAACGTTCGCTTTGAACACAGTGGTCGAGTATGCACCTCATCCATATATTTTTATTTCTCCGGCTAAAGCCACTAAAGACGGACTCACCATGGAATCCGAAGGTAGGGAAATGAAATTCGATGATTTACCGGAATGGGAAGAAAAAAAGATTAAGAAATTGCCTATGGTGTGGACCAATCCTGTCACTAAAAAACATCACTTGCAGGTGCACGGATGCTGTCTTTACAAAATGCACACAAGTCTAGAGGGCAAATTGGAAACATTGGAATTGGAGGATGCAAGAAGAAAGGCTCACTCCATGATGAGACCAGCAATATCACCCGAAAATGTCATGACACATTCCTGGAAAGAAGGCGATTTGGTGATCTTTTTTAACAGAGGAGTGTGGCATTCTGTCACCGGAGAGTTCAAGGGTGTGAATGGCGGCTTTGATGAAAAAAGGTTGATGCACCAGTGCAACATAGCCAGTGGATTTGACCCTGTTACGATCCAATAGCTCGTTTGTAAATTTGGTTTTATAGGTATAGGAATTTAGTCAGTCTAGTATACAAGATCGGTATGGGTTCTCTGTTCAACTAGCAAACATATCCGAGATTTTATTATCGAGTCGCCTTTCTAATAGGTTAAAAAAATCAAAAACCAAAAGCCTGTGGTTTTCACTCATTCGCCTAAACAGATCTGTCCTTGGTTTTAATTTAATATACACCCAGACATCGAAGGTCTCTCTGATGATCAGACATGATTTGAAGACCGCAACTCAATTCGAATTCTTGTATATATTCGGAGAGCAAAACTTGATCAATTTGCAAGATAAATCACACACACCTGTTTCATCACTCAAGTTTTACATCATTTTTTGAATTCTGACTTCACTAATTTGGATTTGGGGAAGCCTGCATCATATCTCGCGCGGCACATCTTTCGTAACCTCCGAGAAACATATCTTCACCAGCATGTCCAATTATATTACAATTGCAACATGCAATTTAAACCAATGGGCTCTTGATTTTGAGGGAAACCGTGACAGAATATTAGAGAGTATTCGTGAAGCGAAGCGCCAAAATGCTAAGCTTAGAGTCGGGCCCGAGTTGGAGGTGTGTGGTTACGGATGCTTGGACCATTTCGCTGAAAATGACTTGTTTGCTCAATGCTGGCAGGTATACTCAGAAATAATAGAGCATCCAGAAACTAAAGATATTATTTTGGATATAGGAATGCCGATTATTCATAAGTCGATCAAGTACAATTGTCGTATTTTGAGTTACAACCGGAAAATACTTTATATTCGTCCCAAATTGTACTTGGCCAACGACGGAAACTATAGGGAAATGAGATATTTTACGCCATGGAACCGTGTGAAATATCATGAGAATTACCAATTACCCAAGCTGATCCAGGCGATTACAGGCCAAAGCTCCGTGGTCATTGGCGACTGTATATTGGAAACCTTGGAGACCAAGATTGGTGCAGAAACATGCGAGGAGCTTTTTACTCCACAGTCACCTCATATATCCATGGCGTTGGATGGAGTGGAAATTATCACCAATTCGTCCGGCCTGCACCACGAGCTTAGAAAGCTAGATGTGAGGTTGGAGCTCATCACGGAGGCTACGAAAAAATGTGGAGGAATTTATCTTTATTCTAACCAGAGGGGCTGTGATGGTGACAGATTGTACTATGACGGATGCGCATGTATAATTGTTAATGGAAATATGGTGGCACAGGGCTCTCAATTTTCACTCGATGATGTGGAAGTCATCGTGGCTACCATTGATTTGAACGAGGTTCGCTCTTACCGAAACCAGAAGTCAGCAGCTCTCCAATCGGTGACACAAGAGTCTCCATATCACGTTATTTCTTCACAGATTGAGCTTGCCCCGCAATCACAACTTTTTGATCCTTCTATTCGCCCAACAAAAGCTCTTCCCCAAATCAGGTACCATGAACCTGAAGAGGAAATTGCCCTTGGGCCTGCATGTTGGTTATGGGACTACTTGCGCAGGTCAAAAATTGGTGGCTTCTTCTTACCTCTCAGTGGAGGAATCGATTCGTGTGCCACTGCAGTGATTGTGCATTCTATGTGCCGCCTTGTTGTATCTGCTATTTCTGAAGGAAACGATAATGTTTTGAAGGACATAAGAGCTCTTGTCAAAGATGAACATTTCCTTCCTCAGACTCCACGGGATGTTGCAGACAGATTGTTCTACACTTCGTTTATGGGCACCGAAAATTCGTCTGCAGAAACAAGATTCAGGGCAAAGGAGTTATCATCGAAAATCGGATCTTATCATATTGATATGAATATGGACACCCTTGTTCTGACAGTCACAAATGTGTTCGAAGTTGCTACCGGAAAGAAGCCAATTTTTAAGATTTTCGGTGGCTCCCAAACAGAAAACTTGGCCTTGCAAAATATACAAGCTCGTTTGAGAATGGTTCTTAGTTACCTCTTCGCACAATTATTGCCGTGGACTAGAAACAGAGAAGGTGGGCTTCTCGTTTTGGGCAGCGCTAATGTGGACGAGTGCTTGAGAGGATATTTAACCAAGTATGATTGTTCAAGCGCCGATTTGAATCCCATAGGTGGTATCTCAAAAACCGACTTGAAAGCTTTCATTAAGTGGGCCGAGCAAATGTTTGAACTTCCTATTTTAAAAGAATTCTTGGACGCTACTCCCACAGCAGAGCTCGAGCCAATAACTAAAGATTACGTACAGTCTGACGAGGTGGATATGGGAATGACGTATGAAGAGTTGTCCATCTTTGGTAAGTTGAGAAAGGTTGATAAATGCGGCCCTCAATCCATGTTCGAGAAATTGTACTACGAATGGTCTCAACCACCCAAGAATTTAAGTGCAGAGGTTATTGCTGAAAAAGTCAAGAAGTTCTGGTTCTTTTATGCTGTGAACCGGCACAAAATGACAACTATGACGCCCTCTTACCACGCAGAGCAGTACTCCCCAGATGATAATCGCTTCGACTTGAGGCCATTTTTAATTAGCCCAAGATTTCCATTGGCTAGTAAAAACATCGACGCCATAGTGGAAAAGATCAAAAGTCGCAAGACTGGCTTGGGATTTGACCTAGGCGTCGAATAAACTCAATTGAGGGATCCTCCCCATAAGGTTTCAATCTTGGACTCTTTGCTCATGAACTTGGAAATATCGTTGCGCCGCATGAAATCCAGGATGGTCATGACGAACTGCTTCGGGATGTCTTCCTGGATAAAGTGACCGGTATTGGTGGTATTATTGAACACCACTAGCTGATACTTGCCTTGCATCTGGCCAATCATCAAGTCCTTATCAAGGGTGTCATTGCTCGAAAGAATGAGCAACTTAGCCACGTTTCTATTGGAAGATATGAATTTCTTAGATAGGTCCACAAACCATGAACCCCAGAACTGTTTCATTGCAGAGAAGTCAGCCCTCCATAGTAATTTCCCTTTGACAGGCCGCAAAAGATCGCCTACGCTGACTTTAGCTGATTCTACATTTCGTAGCAAACGCGTCAGCAAGTTCCAGTTTACTGCCTCGGATAAAGAAGCAAATGATTGTGGCCTGTTGCTTAAAAACTGGGGAGCAACAAGTAAAGATCGCACGGCAGTTTCTTCCACAATATCGACCACTACCAAGCCACGCACGTTTGGAGGATCCTGTCCAATGTAATCTGTCGCCACTGCACCACCCAAAGAATGACCTACTAGACAGACGGGATTTTTTGGAGCATGACGCAGATGGAATTCCTTAATTAGCATGGAAAAGTCACGCGTTAGCGTGGTCAATGAGAAGTTCAGAGACTCTGGGCTGGACGATTTGCCATGGCCTCTCATGTCAAAAACAAAGAATCCACCTTCGATTTTATGTTGCATGCAATAGTTGGAAATCGCCCAGAATGTCATGCCTGAAGATCCGGCACCGTGATGACAGATATATAGAGGAGCCGTGTCCAGGGTTGGAGGTCGGTAGTAGGTGGCTAGATTGAGACCATCTGGAAATTGATATGTTTCTTGAATAGGGAAACATGCATTTTTGGCCGGATTCAGCAGCTCTTCTACTTGGATTTCCTGAACATCACTTGGTGAAGGAGCAGATCCTTCATTAGCTGGTCCTGGGTTCTCGGCCACTGAATCAAGATCAAATGCGAGAGCTCGCTTCCTCAAAAGGTTTTTTTGCATACTCATAGATGTCCCTGTTCCATCAAAATATGAAGGAAATCGATTAGTTTTCTGTACAGTTGTTGGAAGTCGCCCAAGAATGTATGAACTATACATTATAGTGCGTCAGTGAGTGGGTGCATAGATTACGTGGAGTAAAACACAATGTTTTTTTTTACACAATTGTTTGCCCGTGAGTTTGCCCATTCCAGGGCTTCTCTAATCTACAAGCCTACTCTGGTAATAGTGCAGTTTGCTAATAAATTTGCTTTAGTGCCCACGTGACTTCGCATCTTAGTCATCTCCAACGAGTGTTGCAGGTGAACACCATGACGGATCTCACCGGCCACTTTCAGAAGATGGCTAGCGCCATCTTCGTCGCCTTTCGTGCACTTAGAAATGGCGAGACTCCCGTAGCGTGTGTTTTTGTCCATGAACCTAGCGGTAAAATCCTCAGTTTTGGTTGCAACGATACAAACCGCTCTCTTAATGGTACCCGACACGCGGAATTCATGGGCATCGATAAAATTCTTGAGGAAAACAAACTCTTGAATCGACCGAAGAAAGATGTCGTGTCTTTTTTTCTGCAGGTGACTCTATATGTGACGATAGAGCCCTGTGTCATGTGTGCACTGGCCATTGAGCAGCTAGGCATCAAAAAAGTATATTTCGGGGCTGCCAACGATCGATTCGGCGGTAACGGGACGGTGATTAAAGTTCAAGGTAACGACAGCTACCGAAGCTATGGCGGTATATTGAGAGTAGAGGCCATACACCTACTACGAAGCTTTTATATACAAGAGAACGACAGTGCACCAGTGCCCAAGGTGAAGAAAAACAAGGATATAGAAGGCAAGGAGTTCCCCGGGAACCTTGATTTCTCCAAGTACTTAAGCGAAGAAGAGTTCACACAGGAGTATGGCGTTGCAAGATTTACCCAGTTCTACAGTGCTCCAAACCTGGAGCACGAGATTACGCCTCTCATTTCACAAGGTTATGCATTTAAGGAGCTTGTTTCAGAGGACGCGGTCCTTTTGATACCAAAGGTTCTGGACTTGTACCCGGGCGTAAACCGACATGACAATACAAACATTCAAACTCTCACTGATATTGAAGCGCTTGCGGAAGCACTTCCTAGAATCACCCTCGAGGGAAAGGTAGACTATAGTGACGAGAAGCAGAAAAAGAGGAAGGTCGAGGGCTAGTAGCTACATAACTAGGGTTCTACATAGGCAATGGAACAAGCTATATACGTCATTGCTTTGGTTTCAAGATAATCCCGAACTTCGAGAAGTCACCCTGCTTCGAGGTATTCCCAATTCAGTAAATTTGTCGTTGAACAAAGAGATATCATTGTTCTTTTAGCGATGTAAATTGCTCATTCTTTGTATGAATGCAGTATTTGTTTCACTTTACTTTGTCTCAAGCACTCTAGACTCGCGATACTGGTTCAAGCGCGGGTTTTTATGCACCAGCTCTAAATTCTTGTTGTAAGGGTGAAGTGTACCTTTTTCAATAATGCATAGCGATGCAAAAGATATGAAACCGCTGGTGAAACAATCTAGTGTGATTGTTTTAAAACTCATATTTTGCTGGTAGTTGAGCAAAATTGTGTTGGCCGGGAAGCCTCGTGGCTAAGCCCCTCACGCATAATTACTGGCTCAATGCTCAAAACGGAAGCTGCGAAAGCCTGGCCAAAAAGAGACTTGAAGCTGGCACAGCACAGTTGGGGAGCTCTGAAAGCCAAGAGTGAAATCAAAATATCTTAAATCTATAAGTAATTACTCTTGACTTTCTTGCAATGCTATATTTGACCAATTGACTGAATATGTGCCTTCTAAAGGGGCACCTGCTATAGTGCGGGATTCAGATTACGAGCTCGCCCCTGTCGTTAGGACGGGCCCAGTACTGTGCATGCGTGTTTCGCGGCGCAGTGTGCGCACGCCTGGGAAATTGGTATATAAGTCTCGTCAGTGCCGAAGTTCTTCACTCTTACACAGTCAGTGTTTACAATTTTCTAGCAGTCCATATCTCTTCCGCTTAACTGCCGTCCACTCCTTTCCAGTCACTCATTTATTTATTCCGTCACTCTTTTTCAATAATGAAGTTCTCTACCTTAACCTCTTTTGCTCTCGCTTCGGCTTTGGTTGCCGCATCGCCTTTGCCCAAAGTTGAGTTTGTGACTGTTACACATTACACCACCATCCAAGTTAACCATGCAGAATACGCTGCCGCCACCAAAGGAAATTCTGCAAGCCCCGAAACTTTGTTGAAAGCTTCTTCTGCCACTGCTTGCTCCAGCTTATCCTCGCCAAGTGCAATCGCACCTGCTTCTGTTCCCGTCAACCAAGCCACAATACCCTCTGTGACTCCTGCAGCTGAGCAAGCTTTGCCTCCTGCACCTACTGATACTTTCAAGCCTTCTGCTGCGCCAGTTGAAGACCCACCAGTTGAGGTTATCCCAGTTGAGAGCGCTGCAGTTCAGAGTTCAAGTGCAACCGGTTCCACCAGTGATGGCGAAACCTTCCACGGTGAAGGTACTTATTACGATCCTGCAATGGGCGCCTGTGGCGTTGAAAACAAAGGAGATGACCTCATTGTTGCTATGAACAAGGAATTGTTTGATCAATACACTCCTAATGGAAATCCAAACAAGAACACTTTGTGTGGCAAAAAACTTAATGCTCACTACGGGGGTAAGACCGTTCAGGTTACTGTCGTCGATAGATGTGAGTTATGTGGAGAAAATGGCTTGGACCTTTCTCCCACTGCATTCTCCAAGATTGCTGACAAAGACTTGGGCCGCATCAAAGTCTCATGGGAATGGGCTTCTTAAAGTCTATCAATCATAAGCTACATCTGCAACATCGTTTCGATTGTTGAAGATGTCTTTAAATCGAAATATACAGTTGGTTTATATACCAATGTAGTGTTCGACTGATTTCGCATCCATTTAAATCACCTCTCATTAGTGTAAAATAATAGCGTGTTAGAACAGTGTTTTTTGAAACTCTTCTTAAACTTTGCCAAGTTTCGAGTCTGTTGTTCCCCAGATGTTTGAAAATTTTTTTCGGATTTCAAGTGACTTTGGAATATTGTACATCATCATATAGTACTTTGTTAGGTATTCCCGGAACAATAAATGAAGAAACTGTAAACATTAATAAACTCTGAATAGCCTAATAAAGTGGGTAAGAGCTACACTAACAAGGATATTAATCCCGAAAAGAATGAACATAGAATACCTTCTCTTTTAGAAGCTAACATCAGAAACAACTCGAGAGAATACGAATTTCCTGAAATGCACCTGCATACAAAGTGCGGTTTAACTGCGCTCTCAGCACGCTTGAAGCCCACATCATGGAATCTGATGACGAATTCATCGATAATGGCTCCGGCCAGGAGCTGAGGGAGATGTCCATGTCCCCCGAGCCAAAGGGAATGGCCAAGCGCACGCGGTCTCGTGCCCCCACTACTGACTTGAAAACTGCCTCTGGCGCTTACACCTGGGAAGATGAGTACCAGAGAACATGGGACATCGTGAAAGAGGATGATGAAAGCGGGAACTCTCTAGAGGCAATCGTACAGCAAATGATTGGCGCACGGAAGAAAAAGATCATGAAGAACCCTACAGTTCCTTTCCAAAGGGGAATCATCCGGACGTTGGTGGTAGTCATCGATGGCTCGTCGCAGATGCTAGAGAAAGACTTGCGCCCAACCCGCTTCAGTGCCATGTTGACATACCTTCAGGAATTTGTGGTGGAATTTTTTGACCAGAATCCTATTTCTCAAATGGGAGTTGTGATGATGAGAAACGGCGTGGCCCAGGTTGTTTCAGAGGTGAGTGGACTGCCCCAACATCACGTGGACAAGATACGGGCCTTGAAATCTCGACAACACAACCGGTTTGAGCCCAAAGGTGACCCGTCGCTACAAAATGCTTTGGAGCTCTCTCGATCTCTTCTCAACCTGAATTTCGGTGGCCCCGGTGCCTCTGCATCAAAGAACTCCAAGGAAATACTCATTATTTTCGGAGCTCTCTTCACTTCTGATCCGGGAGACATTCACAAGACCATTGATAGTTTGGCCCGTGAAGAAATCAAGGTCAAAGTTATTGGTCTTCTGGCCCGTATAGCTATCTGCCAAGAGATAGTGTCCAAGACTAACTACCTGGCCCAGGGCCTGTACCGACCAGAACGCAATGCCTCCCAATACTACGGAGTTATTATGAATGAGCATCACTTTAAAGAGTTTCTCATGGACTGCGTGGAGCCTCTTGCAGTCTCTAAGACATCGACCGAAGTCCAGCACGAGAAGACCGAGGGTGTGCCTCTAATTCGAATGGGATTTCCTCTGAAATTTCTGGGCTCCTTGACTGCATCTAGCGGCACTTTGAACGCTAACTTACCACATCTATGTGCATGTCATCCTACGCTTGGATCCAACGAGAGCAAAGAAGTGGTGACTGTGCAAAACCCAACCGCGAGCCAAGTCAAGTCGACTTCCGAAATCGGCTACATTTGCCCCCAATGTCATAGCCGCGTATGTAGCCTACCTACGGTGTGCCCTGCGTGTGGTCTTATGCTTATTCTATCGACCCATTTGGCTAGGTCCTATCATCACTTAGTGCCTTTGATGAATTTTAAAGAGGTCGCACTCTCCGAAAGCTACACCTCCACTCACTGCTACGGTTGCTTATTGAGATTCCCAGAGGGTGTCGATATTTCAAAAGTGACTGCGGGGTCGAGTTCCAGATATCAGTGTGGTAAGTGCAGCAATAATTTTTGCATAGATTGCGATATCTTTGTACACGAGGTTCTTCACAATTGCCCAGGGTGTGAGAACAAAGCTTGAGATACCAGCAGAATGTGAGAGGTAGATTATGATCTTTATGAGTAAATTGTAATCTTTTAGTAAACTTTATAATACAAACGGTGGTCAATGATTGTGTGTGTTCATTTGGAACCCCAGGTGGACGACCCTCCATCTTTTCCCCAACCCGAAGTCTGATTGCCGCTATTACCCCATGCCGAGGAGCCACCAGCAGCGTTGTTCCAATTGCCCCAAGATGAATTTCCACCTTGATTACCCCAGGATGAATTTCCACCTTGGTTGTTTCCCCACGCAGAATTTCCACCCTGGTTATTACCCCACGACGAATTACCGCCTTGGTTGTTGCCCCATGCGGATGCCCTTCCCGAAGATTTGCCCCATGTAGAGTTTCCCCCGGAGTTAGAATTCCAAGTGGAATTACCTCCAGCGTTTTGGTTTCCTCCCCAAGTGGAATTACCTCCTGCACCCCATGCCGAAGATCCACCTGTTACTGAATCACCACCGGAGGTTCCCCAAGCGGAAGCACCGCCTGCGTTAGAGCCCCAGGCAGAAGCACCACCGGCAGCCGGAGCACCCCATGCCGAAGCATTACCAGCAGGGGGCGCACCCCACGCGGAAGCCCCACCAGCAGCTGAAGGAGTCTTTCCACCCCAAGATGAGGCACCGCCTGCAACCGACGGTGTAGCACCACCCCAAGCAGATTTCGCGCCTGAGGAGAAAGCTGGAGCCAGGCCACCTCCGGGGCCTCCTCTGGGTCCCTGATCGGAGGCACCAATAAATCTGAGATATGGAATCGACTCTCCCCGTATCAACACACTCAACTTGGTTTTGTTGACCTTGATCTTCTTGGATTTGGTGTGCAACTCAATTCGGGCATCCACATCATCTGTCTCCACAACTTTACCCATGAGACCTTTGTGATTTCCTCCATTTATGACGACATCCTTGTTCAACAACTTATCGCGGCCACCGGCACGAATTTTCACACCGGATGCCATGATGGGAGCAGCTTTCAAGTTCGGATTCATGCGGCTCAAGTCTGGCCCAAGGGTTTTGGAAACCATTGAGTTTTTGGTAGAGATCGTGCTGACATTCAAGGCATTGGTGGCGAAAATCCCTAAATTCTCGTTGAGCTCATGGGATTCAACGAACAACACATTCTTGTATATATGCACCACCACACCCTCCTTCTTTTTGTCTCCACCCTTTTCCTTCACGGAGTCGCCAACGTTCACAGTCAAGCCGCTTCTGTCTGTGGCCACCTGTTCTCTTCTAGTCAATTTGAGTTTCGAAACGATACCAGTTGGCTTGACATCTACCACTCGTCCATCGCCAGTAAGCACACCGTAGAAACCAGTCTCGGCTTTCACAATGACACCAAACGTCGAAGCATTGAGCTGTACTAAGTCTTTAATTTCATACTTGCTGTTCACCATGTCCACACTTGTGGAAGAGTCGGTGGCCTTGATCAAGTAATTGGCAAACACACGTACATCCTCTTTTGTTTGGTCACTCAATAATACCACGGAATCACCGTCAATTTTAATAACCAAACCGGTTTGGTCAGTGTGTTTTCCTTCAATGACTTTCACGTGATCGCCTAACGTGAACACTTTTCTCAAGTCGCTTGCAGTGACTGTTAATTCCTGGTTCACCAACTGCCTATCACCGGCATCAGTGACTATTATACTAACTTCATTCAAGGAAACACTAGAAACCTTACCCATGGTTTTAGCTTGCTCACCACGACGAATTTCGACATTATCACCTGGTTGGAATGCACTGGAAAGTCCACCTTCTTGGTTTTTGCTGCTTTTTAAAGATGCTGCAACGACTGCAAGATCCATGCCATCTTCATCAGCGCCTCCGGTTTGGAAACGGTCCAACTCCTCCAATTTAGGATATACGTCCTTAGTTTGAAGAAATTGCAATTTGAAGTCTTTGTAAAGAAAACCTTCGTGGTATTCGTCGCCTCTGTAGACAAAGGATCGGGGACCTCTTCCGGGTTGCAAGTACTCAGAATCGTACGTTCTGGCCTCTTGCTCGTTGAAAAGTCGGGGGATAGGTCTTGCTTTCAGTTTGATTCTCTTTCCTTCAGGCGTAAAGTCATCATTCTTGCCGTAGTCAAGTCGTGGCACCAACTTACACCGCACTTCCAAGCCATTTTCCGACAAGTTGTCCACAATGGCCAAGTCAGTCTTATATTTACCACGAGTGATTCTGACGTAGATACCAGGAACTATCTCCACATCTGACGACTTTACTTGCTTGAGCAAATCAGGATACTCGCTCACAGGCACGATGATTCTCTGATTGGCATAAACATTCACCATACCCGTCAATGCTTGTTGAATGGCCTCGGGTTTCTTGGCCTCCATATAAATATAGCCCTTGAAAGCATCTCTTTGAAAAATGGACAAGACGTCAAGCGGGCGACCCAGGCGAGCCAATGTGCGTTTTTTCTCGTACAACTTACGCACCAATTCCTTTTCTCTTCCTGGGGTACACCGGATAGCAAAAATTGCCGGATCATTAATAGAAGGCATCAAAAGCTTTTGAGAAACAGTTCCACTGGCTGCAGTATCGCCTCTGTATACGGTGTGGGTCTTTCTGTACCGTTGCTTCAATGTCTCAGCCAACTTCTCTGCATCCTGCTCCTCTGCCTGCTGCCGACGCTGATCATACTGTCTATGGAGTCTGTCATCGTCCACATCTAAATTGACTGGCGCAGAGGGGTCTCCCCTATCGATTTCGCGGTCGTCAGAGATGAATTGTTCCCTTAAAAGCTCTGCTTCTTCATCATCTTCATCGAGTTCATCCTCCTCTTCATCATCAACTTCGGCCTCAATATCAAGAAATTGGTTTGCTCTTCTTCTCTTGGCTTTTCTCTTGGTTCCCACATCTTCTTCATCTTCGTCATCTTCGTCATCGTCATCATCATCGTCATCGTCATCGTCATTGTCATCTTCATCCTCTGCATTGATATTATCAGCTTCACCTGCTTCTGTAGATTCATTACTAGTTTTGACTTGGGGGATAGTAGAGTCATTCAGGGTTGGTTTGTTCTGCGAGTCTTGGTCGTCTGCTCTGACTTGGTCAGGAGAGTCGGCGAAACCTTCTGCTTTGATAGGAGAGGTCTGAGACTCCGAGCTGAGCTCATCATCTTCTCTTTCTCGTTTGACTCCATGAAGAGGCTTGGTCTCCAGCGCCGACTCGTTGTGGAGATTGCCGTCAGACATTATGTGTTTGGTGCTGTCGAGGAGTGTGCGTGGGTGAAAATTGGTCAGTTTCTGTGCGTAGTGTATAAACCGTTTGGACCGCGCCTGAGTAGTGGAGTACGCCCGAAGTAGAGAACGTGCTACAGGCAGTAACTTTTGTTTTTTGATCTTTTGCTTTCTGTCTTTTTCAATTCGTCTTCTAATTTTTTATTTCTATCTGCAATCCGGCATTTTGAAGCATTTTGACCAGGTTGCCTGTCTTATAATCAGGTATCGTGGAAGCACTCATTACCCTGAATACAAACCAGACATGCTTAGTTTAGTTCTGTAATGCAGGCCAGCTTAACTCTTATTTTTTTTCTCTGTTACCAACCGGAAATGCCTTCATTTATTCTGTTTCCTCGCACTAAGTATTTCATGTCGCATTCATGCCGGATTATATTTTGCACCCACATTTATGTATGCTGATAAACATAAACTATCACAAGCTTCTTCCACAAGAAACATACAACTACCAAAATGTGGGGACTAATCTTATGTTTCTATCTCACGTTTGGCTCTGCCAATATTCTTTTGGCTCAGACAAACATTATTAATGTTGATTGCAAAAACATCACCAGCTTGGACTTCTCAGCCCCACAAGTGATGTACCGGTGCACCAACGACAATACATTAATCATACATACTGAGATGATGAAATTTCTGGCTACCGAAGAAGATGAGGAAATGGAGTGGATTCACTTGAAGCAGGGCAAATTGCTTAAGGAAAAGAAGTCAAACAAACCATTGTCCTCATGTTTGAGCACCATCAGAGGCGGTACTGGGTCCAAATCAGTGACGCTAAGCAAGGGAACAACCGGATCTCTTGGAGTTGATTTGCTGGCTCCTTTCTTTGACGTGGAAATTCTTCGTGTGTCAATTCTGCCTTCCGTCAATGTAAATGCTCGACTCGAAACTCAGGCTGAGTACAAGTGTGATGTAGTGGCGGGAGAGGTGCTCCAGATCCTTTCTACGACGACAACATACAAACTCATGAATTGGAAGTATAGACCTATTTGGGGAAGTGTGAGCCATGTTGATTCTGGAAATTGGACGGAATTATCCAACGATACGGTTTTAGGAGAGTTTCACGAAGTGTCTTGCGTGAGCACCCCAGCGACAGGACCAGGGCTCGTGAAAACTGTAACGGATTAAACAATAAGTGGAGATGAGTTAAATTAAAGAAGGAAATAGTCAAAAATTGAAACAGAATCAACAAATATTCGGAAATGAACTGTAGCTCAGAATGAAATATACCACATTATATGAAATCTAAGTCGGGTCTGTAGCTGCAGAAAACCATTTTGTGAAGGGTTTTGGAATTTCGTGTCACGGCATTGAATAACAGGCTACAATAGGAAGTGGCCAGACAATTAATAAAAGTCATACATTTATGAATAGCAGTGTTATAATGTGTAGTAAACACCACCCACTATAGCCTCTTTAGTGTCATGTTCTTTTCATAAGTTGAAGAAGTCAGGATGGCACAAATAGCGGCTTAAAAATATTAAAGTAACTTGAAGCTTAGCTACATCTTGAATCCTGAGCATGAAAGGATTCTTTGCACATCGTGCAGGTCGCGAAGAGCGTTGAACCACACATCGATGAAGGCGCGATGTTGCTCCCTCACCACAAACCCCTATGTCAGAGATCAAAGCCCTTGCCGCCGAATTGAAGAAAGACTTGAAACAGTTCCCAAACTTTCCTCAGGAGGGAATTCTTTTTGAGGACTTCTTGCCCATTTTCTCCAAGCCACAGCTGTTCCAGAAGTTGCTCGATGCCTTCAAATTGCACTTGAACGGTAAGAATATCGACTACATCGTGGGATTGGAGAGCAGAGGTTTTCTCTTTGGCCCCGCATTGGCTTTATCTTTGAATGCTGGCTTTATTCCCGTTAGAAAGCCGGGCAAATTGCCTGGTGCTACGTTGTCTGCCGAATTCAAGAAGGAATACGGCACGGATGTCTTTGAGATCCAGCAAGATGTGATTCCAAAGGGCGCCAAGGTTGCCATAGTGGACGATATCTTGGCCACCGGAGGAAGTGCCAGTGCTGCCGGTGAATTGGTGGGAAAAGCTGGCGGAGAGATTCTCGAGTACCTTTTCGTCATGGAGTTGGACTTCTTGAAGGGAAGAGAAAAGCTTGGAGCTCCTGTTTTCACCTTGTTGAGCGGTCAAGACGAAAAGCTCAAATGATTTAGCTGTTTATTTAGCTTCTAGAGTATGAGAGCTCAGGTTGCATGAGATCATATATATAATATAGATTGTATAAATCGGTGGTTAAAAATCACTTTTCCACTCTTTAATTATCAGGCCTTCATTAGTGTGTCATTTATAGGCTCTAGTGTATAAGATCCTAGCATAAGGTTCTAGTGTATCAGTTTTCATATAATATGCCCTTAGTCTTCTACAACAGGCTATTCTTCGCATGAGTAGGTCATTAAATATAATGATATATATTGGAAGATGTAATGTAACTTGCTCAAAATAGCTAATGGCGTTCTTTCCACAGAATGTTCAACTCTTAAACACAAGAAACGCTATGTCGCCAATGTAAAAGTATGAAAAGTAGCCTTGCTCGTGGGTAACGTAGGAACCAAAGGATTTGCCTGCAATGACGTGCCATGATGCTCCATACTGCAAATCCAACTCTTTTTTGAGGTATGTGGCGATATCCTTCTCCACTTTATAGGCCTTTGTAGCATCCATGGCCATTTCGAGGACCCGTGTCTGCATTTCTTCGGCTAAGTCCGAAGCCTTGAGAACAGCTGATGGTTAGTATCATTTACAGAAGACTAAGTGGTTGAACATACGTAAAATGTCATTGCCCGACATTGGTAATGTTGTTGCGTTGAGTACGCAGTCTTAATGTTCTGACATACCATACACCCGTACACCACATTTTGATAATCAAGAAGCTTGGAAAACAATATTTGGTATTTGAACTACTCAAGTCATTTAAACCTCCCTTGGCACAAATGAAGTAAGAAAAATCCTAGGGGTTAGAAGTTGGTGTCTCAGATATATTCGGGACTGCATATAATATTACAAGCATATAATTAGGCATGTGTCATACAGGCCTTTTTAAGATAACATATGAGAAGGATCTGTAACAAATGTGTTGAAAAGAAAAGCATGCTGAGTATGTTCTGGGAGTCTGTGGAGGGCAACTGAAGATTCTTCTGCTGGTCATGTGACCCAGCAGTACACTCGCACTCTACCCCACGTGACCCTTTAATCATGTATCCCCTGATCACCCAGCTAATCATTTCCTCTTTTTGTCTCAAGCCAGTTTGCCAATCCAAATAGCAATCTACCAATCCAGTTTGTTTGAGTTAAATTCAAAGCAATATACTGATTTGCACTTTGCTGATTCCCTACTGCCGAAATAAAGAACTTCTGAGGTTTCTGAACGTCTTCCCCTAATCCAACTTTCGAGTCCACTACTTACCCCAGAGCCATGATTGGCCACCACAATCCTTTGCTGAACGGCGCAGGCTCACGAGACGACTTGATCGAAATTGACAGTGATTGTGAAATAGTCAATGAGGAGCTTGAAGAGGTGATTGGCATGGAAACTTCCGACAACTCCGACCGCTCGGATGTTGAGGTCCAGACTCGTGAAGACTACGCCAAGAATGTGTCCAGTGGTAATGCACCCGGATTTATCACTCCAATCCCTATTGCCACAGATTTCAAAAATTTGGGAAAGAGGTTGATGAAGCCTGTCCAAGATTACCCTGTTAAGGACTGCACCCATTATGTTTGGACTATCGAGGATTGGAACGCAATCAAGCGGGAAAACAAGGTGGCTAGCCCTGCGTTTGAGTGTGGTGGATTTAAGTGGAACATCTTGTTATTTCCGAAGGGAAACAACGATCTGCTTTCCCTATATATGGAGCCACACCCATGCCCCGACTCAGACGGCAAGCTAGACCCAAACTGGTACATTTGTGCTCAGTTTGCACTTGATATTTGGAACCCCGATCACCCAGAGTCTCACTACCCAAGTGGCTCAAGCCACCGTTTCAACAAGAATGAAACGGACTGGGGATTTTCCTCTTTCATTACCACGAGGGACCTTGTGAACCCTCAGAAAGTCAATCAATTGCATGCAATTATGGAGAATAACAAATTGAATATTACTGGTTATGTTCGGGTCATTGACGACTCGTCCACGGGTGTTTTGTGGCATAACTTCATTAACTACAATTCCAAGCTAAGCACTGGGTTCGTGGGTTTGAACAACCAGGGTGCAACATGCTATCTTAATTCTCTCTTACAGTCGTACTTTACCACTAGAGGATTCAGAGATCTTGTGTATCAAATCCCAACCCTGGACTCTTTACTGGAGACGTCCAAAGCAAATAGCAAAGCTGTCGCAATTGCTTTACAAAAGATCTTCTCTTTGATGCAGCTGTCGAAAGAACCTGTCGGTACACTTGAATTAACAAAGTCTTTCGGCTGGGACTCCAGTGAGGCTTTCACCCAGCATGATGTGCAGGAGCTTAACCGTGTGTTGATGGATAAATTAGAGTCTGCAATGAAAGGCACGAAAATTGAGAACCGCTTAAATGATATCTTTGTTGGAAAAATGAAATCTTATATCAAGTGTGTGAATGTTTCTTACGAATCCTCTAGAGTCGAGGATTTTTGGGACATACAACTTAACGTCAAAGGCTTCCAAAACTTGCAACAGTCTTTCGAAAACTATATCGAAATAGAAATGTTGGATGGAGAAAACAAATATCAAGCCGGTGAGGGCCACGGATACCAGGATGCGAAAAAAGGAGTTGTTTTTGAGTCGTTCCCCCCAGTTTTGCATTTGCAATTGAAAAGATTCGAGTATGATTTTATGGTGGACGATTTAGTGAAGATCGATGACTTTTACGAATTTCCAGATAGCATTGATCTCAGCGCATACCTTGACGACGATTTAGATGATAGCATTAAAAATGAGAACTGGAACTACAAGCTTCACGGAGTTCTTGTTCACCAGGGAAGCATTTCAAATGGTCATTACTACGCCATGATTAAACCGGAAGGAAACAGCGACACATGGTTGAGATTTGATGATGATAGAGTTTGGAAAGTTACACCTTCTCAGGTGTTCAAGGAAAATTTTGGAGCTGCTGACCTCACTGCTAATCAAGTGAGACAACTCACCAGAATGGAGCAGAACGAGTACCTCATTCGGAGGGCCACATCAGCATACATGTTAGTGTATTACAGAGAGTCTGAGTTGCCCATGATTTTACCTGATGAAGTGGGGGCTATCCCTGAGCACATATTCCAACAGATTGAAGCTGAGCGCCTCGAGATTGAAAAGCAAGAAAGATTGAGAAGAGAGGCACTTTACTTCATTAATGTGAAGATTGTGACATCCAAAAATTTTACCTACTTCAATGGATTCGATTTGTGTCCCGATCCCTCCAAGACTAAAGAGTACGGTCCTGAAATATTTGATGCAAGATCATACGGTTCAGAGATCTTGGTAAGAAAAGATGCTAAATTTTCATCCCTCTTGAAACTTTTGAATGATAAATTGGGCTACTCCGATTCAACGGATTCAGACGGTATGGATAGCTCTGAGGATTATCCTGTACATGATGCTGATTTCGATATTTCTGCTTTACCTTTCAAGTTGTTAACAATCAAGCAGAGAAACAACAAAACCTCGCGTCCTGATTGCGGGGTTCCGCCTGAATTGTTTGACGAGACGGTTATGGAGGTTTACAACAAGTGTTTCAAGAGGAAGTACGACGAAATGGCCTTCTTCGTTCTCGAAACAAGAGAGGAGCTCACGAATATTGCCCCTCCAAAATCCCTTATTCAACCGGAACTCTTTAACTTTGATGAAGTCTCTGAAAGAATAGTATCGCAAAGCTTAGTGCAGGCGGTAAAAGAAGACACTGGTAATGAAATAATCTTGTTTATCAAGTACTTTGACCCAGTGCTCTCTGAAGTGAGGGGTCTCACCTTTTTAACTGTCAACAAAGATGTCATTATCTCACAATTAACCCCCAAAATCAACTCTCTTTTGGGATTTCACACAGAGACTTCGTTGTCATACTTTGAGGAAATCTCAAGGATGAAAATTGAACCTGTGGACCCAAAACTAACCCTCGAGAAGAATGAGTTGAGTACTGGCGATATTTTAGCCGTGCAGCTTTCTGAAGTGCAGTCTGTCGGAGGCAGGATCAGCGGCGTTCAGGATTACTACAAGTTCCTTTTTACCCGGTTGCACATTCATGTAAAGCCATGTAAAGTGAATGACGGAGAAGAGGATAGTGATTATGTTGCTGAAGAAGACGCCGTATCCGAGAAAGAAACCTCAGTTGATATAAACGGAGAGTCTGCAGAAGCGAAGGAGATCAAGCTAGCTAAAGAGATCAGCAAGTCTTTCGATATGTGGGTTTCAACAACTCACACTTACCAGGAGTTGGCGGAGGCAATAGCCAAAAGAATCGGCGACAAGACCGACCCTGAGTACTTGCGGCTATTCGTGATTAACACTTACGGAACAAGATTTCCATTGGCCTCAAACATGTCCCTTTCCCAAATCTTCAATAGGCAGGTGGCGGTGTCTTCGGTCTCTGAGTTTGAATATGAAGTGCTCAACATAACACTCAGAGAATATGAGAGCATGAAAGCCATCAAGATTTACTGGCTCAACAGTGTGCTCCAGTTCCATTTATTGGAGCTTTTAGTGCCAAGGACAAGCACGGTTGCCGATTTAGTGCTGAAGGTGGTGCATAAGCTCAACATCCCTCAACATCAGTTGAGTGGTATTTTGGTGTGGGCCAGTGAGGAAAACAAATATGCAGATCTCATAAAATTCGACCGCTCCATCGAGGATATCAGCGACAATTATGAAATCTTGTGTGGATACTTTCCCACAGAGGTGGAGATCTTGGTTCGCCACGATATGTTTAAGAGGTATCAAGGCACTGAGACTGATGGTAGTGACATCGAGGATAAGGTGACTCGGGAAGAGTTCAAGAAAGCACAATTATACTCCAAGCTGTTGAACATTATTCCGGTCTTTCATTTCCAGAAATCTACCACTTACACACACAGCAAGCCATTTGTCTTTGCTGCATTCCCCGATGAACCTTTCGAAGAAACAAAGGAGAGGCTTAGAGTGAAGTTAGGGCTTGGCCAGCAGGCGTTTGAAAAGATCCGTGTTGCGTTGGCAGATGCAAATGACAAAGGCAAATATCTCGACACGGAAAGAGCCGGATTCAATCTTCTTGAAGAAATTGCCAGTTTCGATTCCCATGTGTCTTTAGCTTTGGACCATCGCGACAGAAACACCAGGCGTTCCAATACTCAAGATAAGGGTATCTCGATTGGATAAATGCGAAAATCCTCTGCTTGAAACAAGCCATTTTGAAATATGCTGATTGGAATATGCTGCTTAAATAGGCTTCTTTGAAATAGGTCTTCTTTAAATTATTATTGCCATGTGCTTTGTAGCTATGTATAAACTAGCTCTGGTTTAAAGGTATGCTCTCAAAGCATTCTTAAATTACTGCTTCTCTCCCTTTGAAAGCTGAGACTCATATTCCGCTTTCCTCATATCAGTGGAGCTGAGTTTGCCTTGCCAGTTGTTATCGGCATTCCCGTCACCACCAAGCACCTTAGCAGCTATAACAGCAAGTCCAGGCATATCGACCTTTTGTCTATACTCATTCACATACTTTGCCCCCTGAAGAGTCTCTTCGCTAATTACCAAAGCATTGATATCGGCAATGTATCCAGTGGGCCCACAGACGTCGTTGATCTGGTATATAACATAGCACTGATGATCCTGAAGCATTTGTCCAAGATAATCGCAGACCGCCTTAATACGGTACTCCAAAGTCTGTAGCATCAGAGCGTACTTCTTATTCTTGAGAAGTTCTGGACCTGTGACTCCCACTATGAGCCGAGTTTTAGTCACGAACGCAGCAATGGAGAGAAGTATCTTGTGCCCATCATGAAGGTGGTCAAACGTGCCTCCCACCGCAACATTAGAAAAGGAAAACTGTCCATATGAATCTTCTTCTTCGGAATTAGGTTCTCTTGACGCCATAAAAGATCGGGGAGTGGGGGGCTGGCTGATTTTGTAAAGTCGTGCGCAGTTCAATTCATGGGGTACGGCCTCCAGTGCCTCTAGGTAGAGTATTGGTATTTCCCAGGCCTGCAATCGCCACAGCGGCAAGTTGAAATGCACGTCCACCTGCATCTCGGCCCCAAAACCCTTGGCGGCCAATAAGCTGCGGACCTGGGTGTATAGCGTCAGGAGAACATGGTTCAAGTGCAGTGAGTGGGCTATGTGGTCCCGGACAATCACTTTGACGCCTGTGTCACCATTTGCAATCTTTTCAATGCATTCTGCAAGAAAATCGCTGTAATCAAAGGTCAACGGCGAATTCACAAGAATAAGCATCTTGGCGTTGTAGAGTGAGGTTCGTGAGTTGATGTGCGCAAATGAGTCGTGCATGTAACATCCGTTTGCAGCCATCACTATGTCCAAAATATCTCAAATATCTCGTAAGAAAAAGCCATGAGCGAAAGAGCTTCGTCTCTCTTTGAAATCACGCATTGTGTACTTTTATAGTTAACTTAGTATTACTTGCTCTTTCATGGGCTTTCTAGTAGTAGCTACTGATATCTAGATATAGTGTATTCATTAGTATTTAACTCATTAGTGGTTTCTCTTAGAATTTTCTTTTCTGAGTAGTAATCCCCTGGTTTTGTCTCCTTTAAAATTGATCTGTTGATTCCACTAAATCCAATAAGAGTTCCCACGATGTCTAATTTTTTGACTTTCTCGATTCAATGTGGCACACAGTTGTGATCTGGTGCACAGTTGTGGTGATGGAAAGAAAGTACCTTGCTGGGAAGCCCTGGGAGATTTGCGGGGGTTGACTGTGTATTGGGACCAAATTTATATCTTTACTCTTTCTCGTTTTTTCTTCAAATCTTACATGTGATTGTATTTGTAGAATTTGATCAGTGTGGGCTACGCGTCGCATAAACAAGTACTTCCAAATATTTCATTCAAAAATTAAATAATAAGTTCGAATGTTTTTTTAGAAGCTATAAGTTGGAGGCTCATAATTTTAAACTACTGCAAAGTCTGTCCAAATATAAGTCATCAATAGTTCCATTATCGAGACTCATACTCAGTTTTCATATTGATAAAAAGAATCAAATTGACTTACACTATAAACTGACAAGCGTAATTCTACTTCGAAAGAATTCTAAGAAATGCTTTTAAAAAATAACGTATGGTTGTTTAATTCTTAGTTTATGTCGAGTACTCTGTTTCTACGTTTATTCGCCGATGATTACTCTTAGAGGAACTATAGCAACTTATATACATTAGTCCGGCGTAGAAGAATTTGACGGGCCGCCATGAGGATCTTGGTCCTCAACATCTGATCTATCAGTGCAGACTTTTAGCATCCACATATCTAATGGTGGGTCTAACAATATTAGTGTTAAAAGCCAACAGTATTGATCAGCTTTGAAAATATTATAATTAGATGTAGAATCTTCTCCAAATCATCTAGATGATCAATTCAACTAGTGATAAAAAATATTGTGATTAATGAATCCTTTTTGCTCTCATGGATAAACACTTTGTTATATAGCACCGAGCAACATAGTTTAAAGGAAGTACTTGATGAATAGATACTAGTTGAAACACCAAGATAAACGTCCGTTGAGCAGCGATTTTAACTGCAAAACAATTTCGTCCTCAATAATTCATTCCATAGAACTTACATACGTATACCCATACTACCATACAGAAAAGTAGCCATTATACATCTAAAATGAAAAAATAATGACCAGTGTCACCTGAAAGCTACTTCATAACCAATTGGCATTAATTATTACGTAGCAAATGCTTTATATACAAGAATAGACCACTAGAGGCATCTATGAGTTTTTTGCCTGTGTTTCGATCAACAAAAAGATCTTTCTCTGAGCAGTCTCGAACGCTTTGACGTCCGCCGTCCGCCGAGCCTGGAACAAATCTCTCAATGCAAGCATAATTTTCTTCTCCCGCTCATTGAGATCGTCTCTACTCTTATACTTCTCATAGACAAACTCCATGGATTGGAAAATCAGTTCCGCGTAGCTTCGCTTGTCGGAAACATGAGTGAGGTTGCGAGGCCGGTATATAAGAATACCGGATCGGATAATCTTAAGATGGATGTCCACAGTCAGCTTCTGGTTTGGAGCAGCATCCACCCATGTGACTGCATACAACCGATCCAACAACTTATTATATGACTCCACGAAGAAAGTATCGACGCTTGTTCGATTGAACCTCACCATGATGCTCTCCATAAGCACCTGTAAATTGTCCAAAACCTCATGCAACTGAGCTGCAGTAAGCGAGTTCTTGGCTGTGTTGTCATGGAGACTACGCAGCACATTGAGTTTCCAGCCTATGGTGCGGTTTCGGTCGTTGAAACGGTAAAGTTCCCGGTTGAGCATGGCGAAAATGGCGTTATAGGTGGCAGGGCGTGGCTTTAAGACATTGTTGGTTTTTGGGCTGCTGAGCACTGAGACGATCTCAAGTGCATACCCGGTAGGATTGACACTGAAGTTGTCGTCAATTTTGTAGATAAAGTCTTCCACGAGGTTTATGTCAACAACCGCGGTGTCCACACGGGAGTTAGAAGCCGTAGTGTCTTCAACGGTGTTGAGGTTGACGCGTGCATAATCTACCTTATTGACTGCACCAATGGCCATTTGACCACTTGCAATTTTTGAAAGATTCACGTTTCGGACGCCGGCCCATCGACTGAGTGCAGTCCACATCGCCAAGTAAAAATTTTGAAAGAGTCCGAGTTGAAGTAGAATGTCGAGGTAATTGCGGAGGAGAAACTTGTTAACTGCGTATGGCTCTACTTTCAGCTCCAGGAAGGTTTTTGCCTCGAATCGCTTATGCAAGTCGGCCCATTTTTCACGCGTCAAATCCACTAAGGGCTTTTTCTTGTCTGAGAAAATGGCCCTGCCTTTGTTTCGGGAAAAGGGACTGGGAGGAAATACCACTTGAGGATTTAACTCCGAAGTAGAGTCTCCGAGAACGACCTGAGGTAAGGTTTCCTGTAACAAGCCCGATCTTTCCACTCTAGTGTCGGTTTTTCTCTTCACCTCGGGCGAGACATCCACATTGAGCGAAGCTTCTTTTGCATACTGAGTCATTGCACTGATTTCGGGAACCCAGGCATTCAAGTAGCCAAGTGCATGCTGCAAATATGCGTAGTGGCTTCCCGAAGAAGGGCTCCAGGATGTTCCAGCTGCATGATTCACGAAACACTGGAGGAAAATTGTCACGAAGTGACGGTCAATGTCCATGGGTGGGGTCCGCATCTTGGCCTTATATTTATGCAAAAGCTGAGGGTTCATTTCGGCCTCTTCTTTGCTGGGAGGCACCGGTGGCATGGCCGCCTCTAGCACTTTTTCCAAGATGATTTTTGCAGCTGCAACCACTTGCGCCTGGCTCTGAAATAGTTTCACGCTTCGTTGCAGGGCGGTTATGTGCAGGTCAGTCCTGATTGTATCAACTTTTTTCTTGTGAAATTTCTGGATTCCAAGCAAGAACGTCGAAAATGTTTGAATATCTGGGAGTAATTTCAGCTTTTCGAGACGGCCGAAAAACGCCCATGCCGTCAGCTGGTTATTGGTGTAGTTCTTCATCAAGGCCTTGAGCGCAGCATTGAAGACTGCAATATCCTTGTGTTTGAAAGCATCAAAGCGGGAAATGATTGAGGCAGCCATGGCATCAGGGAGTTTTCCCCATTCATGGCAGTTAGCTACACCATTGAAGTAGATCACAGCGGTGTAGGAATTTTCGGGAATGCCCCATTTATTTCTGGTGGCCATCACCTTATCGGCAAGATCCTGTTTATTCTTTTCCAAGCACCACTCGAGGATGGAGTTCATGCCTACCGCAGCAGAATCTTTGGGTGCAATGCGGCATAGCTCTAAAGCACGTGCTATATCATCGTCATGCTCAAGTAGCTGAATCACGTCACGAGTCACGAAATATGGGTCCTGGATGGTTTGGCGGTTGACTCCCAAAAGCGTCATTAATAAATTGGGGTCGATGGGCTTGCGAGAGAGTTTTCTGATTTTCATCAAGTTGTGAAATATATCCACCAGCTTGGGTTCTTTCATCTTCAAGTCCTGCGCCTGGAACAGGCGCAAATTCATGGCTTTTCCATCGCTCGTTTGAAATGGAAATGTGTCGTACTTGGCCTTTAAAAGCAAAAGCGCTTTTTGATGTGAGATCCCAGACGCTTTAGTGGGCTGAAACGCTTTCTGCGTGGCCCTGGTGCCTTTTCGGGCAAATTGAGCATCACTGGTTTTCTTGAGTTGGCCAGTCTCAATATAATTCTCTAGCTTCCACTTGACATGGCTTCCCTTCTGAGAGACCCTGGGGGCCTGAGATCGGAGACCTGAGAGCATTATAGATTCTGAAACGATACGGGGAGCCTAGATGATGCTTCTAGAGAAGTTGTATGCCAGATAAGTGGATGTATGCCAAATAAGTGGATGTATGCGAAGAGCATGGAGCCTGTATGCAGCACATAGCTGAGAAAGATACATCTTCTCTAACTGTGGTGTCAACAATACACATTGCTTTACATACACGCGTGTCTCAATGGCTATGTCATCGCTTGAGGAGACTATCGGATATGGGCTTGAAGAATTATGTATTTCATTCGAGGATGAGAAGATCCTGGCTATTGCTCGAAAAATCGCTCTTCTAGACCCGCAATCGGTAAAGGGTTTGGTGTGCCGTATGATAATGGTATTTACACTTCTGGATCGATCCTTGATACCAAAGATGAGTATTCTTGTTCAAGAACTCAACAAAATATTTCCGCAAATAGGCGAGCTCTTTATTACTCGTCTAGCGCTTGTGTTCAAGAAGGCATACATAAAAAACGATGCTTTGATGGTGAACTACGCCATCGAGTTCCTTTGCGAACTCTCCCCCATGAAAATTTTCGACAACATTCTCCTCATTCAGATTTTGCAGGTGCTCATCAATACGAATCCCAATGAACTGGCAGTTTCGGTGGTTGGGCTAATCCTAGATAAACTGCGTCAGCATTTGGCATCGACATCAAAGGTCGGATTAGAGATGGTCTACGAGCAGTTAGAAAAATTGCTGCAGCAGGAAAGTCTTCCGCTAAATGTCCAAAAACAATGCAAGAACTTTGTGATGAGGGCGAGATCTATGGATACACCTGTTGAAGAGGCTGATGATGACGAAGACGTGCATTTTATTGACTTGTCACTGCATCTAGACCCACATACCGAGTTGAACCATCCTGAAGAGAGACATGAGACAAACAAGAAACACGAGGAGAGAGAGCATGAGAAAGTGAAAAATGAGAAAGGTTCTGAAGCAAAACCAATAGTTCCCGATTATCAAAAGCCAATCAATAATGCAACTGAGGTCAAAACGGAGACTAAGTCCAAATTGGATACCCGTCCTGAAATAGAAACTGAGCCCATGGATGCTAAATATAAGGAGACTGAGCCTGAATTTCATGCAGAAGCCCCCACAAATGAACCTTTGACTGCCCCTTCCCCTGCTCCAAACGAGCCCACCCCTACACTCGACCTTACTAATTCCAAGGCCATGGAGATCCAAAAAAGCATATACCTTACCATAATGTCCAGCATGTCTTCCGACGAAGCCGTACACAAAATACTTAAACTCATTCGCAAGGAAAAGCTCGACTATGAGGTGGTGGTGGATATGATCATAAAGTGCTGTGCTCAAGAAAAGACGTACCTGAAGTACTTTGGCGTGATTGGGGAGAAAATGTGTCAATTGAGCCGGCGCTGGTACGTGGCTTTTGCAACTGACTTTGTCGATAAGTACAACTCCATTTACCAATATGAGGGACCGCAGTTGCGTAACATAGGCAAATTTTTCGGTCACTTATTGGCTTGCGATGCTATGGCCGTACCTGATACCTTGTCGCATGTCAAGTTGACTGAAACGGACACTTCGTCTGCAGGAAGGGTATTTATCAAGTTTCTATTCCAGGAGATGGTGGAGGAGTTGGGCGTGAAAGAGGTGCAACTGTTATTGCAGGACCCACAAATACGGGGGACGATCACCGGCCTTTTTCCCGTGGTGGGTATGTCCCATAGAGACTCAGACCGCATCATGTTTGCGATCAACTATTTTACTGCTATTGGCTTGGGAGTGCTCACTGAGGAAATGAGAGATGCGTTGAAAGAAGTGACGGCACAGAGAGGACGCAAGAGATCGAGAAGCCATTCTTCCGATAGTTCACGTTCTTACTCAAGGTCTTACTCCAGATCAAGGTCTTACTCCAGATCAAGATCATATTCTAGGTCAAGGTCGTATTCTAGGTCCAGATCTCCTTCCCGATCAAGGTCCAGATCTCAATCGTTCTCCAGATCCCCATCCCCACAGCAAACCGAAACAAGATTCTAATCCTAGGCAAACTTAAAAAGATTTTAATTCTCCTCCAACAAGAAAAGGATCCAATCGTTGCCGAATTTAAAAAGGTTCTAATCCTATATCAAATTTGATGCTTGTCAAAAGCCCCAAACCTGTATATATCTTGCTACATAAAAGTGAAATGGCGGCTAAGAATACCGTTTACATTTAAGCACATTAATAATATTACAAGCAAATGCAATAAAAGAAATAGCTTCCTCAGATTAATTTTAGAACTGCTTTCGTGATTTCGCAGAAAATGTATGCGAGAGGTGCGGATTCATAACATTTGGCGCGAGCCAGCTCGTCAGCATGACGTGATAAATGACCCCAACCTTCGAGGCGACCCGACTTGTGCCGCGCCGGAGATATCGGCTTCCCGCACCGTGTAGCAACCCACGCTAAGTAATGGTGTGAGTGCAGAAGCCAAGGCAGTAGGTTAGAGTACGGTCAGGGCAGATAGCAGTTAGGTGTACAATAAGATCGGGACGAATGTGTCACGTACTAAAAATGTCAATTCGTTAATTTTTTTTTAATAATTTTGGTATGATCAGAGGCTGTTATAAACTTCAAATATGGTAAGTGATGCACGTGACCCAGAGGCGCGCTTTCACAACCAATAACAGAGCTTTTAATAATCATCGCAATATTTATTGGCGTGCGTGTTTAGCAGTTGTATTTAAACAGAACGGCTCCCGCAAATTCCTGAGATTTTTTTCCACCATAACTTAGTGAATAAACATGCCCGCCAAATTCGAAAAAGGATCTGAGAAAAAAGGTGCCAATCTTTTCAAAACTAGATGTTTGCAGTGCCATACCGTTGAGGAGGGTGGCCCACACAAGGTCGGTCCTAACTTACACGGTGTTTTCGGTAGAAAGTCCGGTCAAGCTGAGGGTTTCTCTTACACCGACGCCAACAAGAAGAAGGGTGTTGAGTGGACTGAGCAGACCATGAGTGACTACTTGGAGAACCCAAAGAAGTACATTCCTGGAACCAAAATGGCTTTCGGTGGTTTGAAGAAGCCTAAGGACAGAAACGACTTGGTCACTTACTTGGCCAACGCTACCAAATAGGCGTATATTTAATCATTCTGTGTATATAGATCATAAACAAAATTCGTGAAAGATATAGATTTGACATAAGACCCACTGGCTCATGACATGATGTTCATTAAAAAAACAGTAAAATTGCTGTAATTGTGTACAGGTTTGAAATTACTATGTACTTCAGAGACGATAACATAAGGCACTGGATTGCCGGACTGCTGGTCTGTCAGACATGGCCAGACTTAGCAAGGCTTTGAATGATGTGCCACGTGTTACAATCGTCATTCTCTGACCAAGACTTGCGGTCAGTTTAATGCATTTATATGCCCCCATATTTATTATCTCTTACATAACTATCTCGTGTATACCTTCCCCGTGTCTATTAACTTGTTTATTTCCTGGAGATTTCCCACTCCACATTGGTGACACTCACCTCCTGTGCCTTGTTGTCATCATAATCATACCATTCTGCATCTTCTAAGTCAACTTCTGTAAAAACAGTTGGAGAATCGACACCTTTGCAAGTCCACTGACCTTCAGGAAAAAAGTCAAGGAAATCCACACCCCTGGCGTCAATTTCGAGAATATTGGCTGAAGTGCTCCCTTCACTAAGTTTTTCCTTAGTACGTAAAATCAGAGCCGAGTGTTCATTTTTGCAAAAGGAGCAACGAAATACAAAACTTGCTTCGCCTCGGGAGCCGCTGATTTCGTGCTGTTCAAAACGGTTGATATTGACATTCTTAGGGTGCACTTCTCTGCACTTGGTACATTCGATCTTGAATGTATACTCGTAGGGTGACTCTGGCGTGTCCAATGGTTCAAGGTCTGTGACGTTTGAGAGTTCGCCTTTGATTTTGAGGTAAAACTTCACCATTTGTAGAATACTTTAGAACTGGTGAATAAATCTGAGGCTTTTGAAGAGGCCGGTATTATGTGCAGGCACTATTCAGATGTAGGATTCTCCAATATGAGTCACTACTTTTTTTTTTTCGCCTGGCAATCCAAGATGTGAGTCATTAAATGAATTTTGTCACCTTTCATTGTCGAGGAGGAGGAGATTTCAAAAGAGTTCGATTGATAAACCGGTTGATTCAGTGGACCAGTGCACCACACCATAGAGCGCGCAGGCAAAACGCCAAGTCCATCACACTTGCTGAACCAGATGAGTCTAAATGACATAAAAGTTCCTGTCGAGGTCAACCCGACCGAAGACACAGAATGGAACGATATTCTCCGTGCACATAGCATCATCCCGGAGCGCCCCAAATCGCCCACTGAAGAGCTTGAGGAGATGTTGGAAGCAGCCGTCAAGAGTCAACACGAAAATAGGCTCCAGGACAAAACCTTGGACCAGTTGGAGCAGCTCGAAGGCGAAGAGGATGAAGACTTTCTTGAGGAGTATAAGATGCGGCGGTTCCAAGAGCTTCAGCAAGTCCAACAACGGGCTAAGTTCGGCAGTGTGTGTCACGTGACTAAACCTGAGTATGAACAGGAAGTGACTCTTGCGTCCGACGACAACTTTGTCTTGCTCCACATGGCGTTGCAGCTGGTAGTTCAGAGCCGGCTCCTTAGTTCACTCATGGTAAATTTGGCTAACAAGTTTCCGGAGATTAAATTCGCCGAAATCCCTGCCAACCGGTGTGTGGAAAACTACCCTGAATCCAACTGTCCCACTCTAATCATATACCACAAGAAAAACATTGTCAAGCAGTATGTGACCTTGACGGAGCTAGGAGGCAGTGACTGCAGAATATTAGATTTGGAGCGGGTCTTGGTGGATCTTCAGGCGGTCAAACAATCCGACGAGAGGCTCGTGATGAACCTGCAGGACGAAGATTTGAAGGAGGCCCACCGTCTTAGGTTTGTGAAGAAATCCATACGGAACAATGATGACCATGACGACCATGATGACTTTTATGAGTAAGAAGAATTCAATTTATAGGCCACGGCGGACCATTTAATTTCAAATTTGCATGAACTGTCATTTCTTCTTGATTAAGAAGTAGTATAGAATTTTAGAACAATTCCGTAATATTTCTGAATCGACTCAAAACTATGTGAAATCAATTGAATAAATTATTAAATTAAGTCGTTTGACGTCTTTTGAATTTGATTTATTTCGTAGTTGTCTGCCTTGAAGGTTCCATTGATGGCGCGGGAGTCACTTTTAAGTGCCCATAACGTGGGTCATGACATTTTGGAGGGGTTTGATTTAATTCATTGACTGATTTGATTTATATCAGATTGGAGACGTATGAGGTTGGACAAAGCCTGATAGGACCTAAAAGTCAACAAAGACTGGATACACAGTCAAAACACAAGAATCCTAAAACTTAAAATTAACAATGAATAGAAGACTAAAAAGACTAAAAGACCTCCATGAATGGGTAGTTTCTACATGGTCACATGACCGAGGTCGCGTGCGGCGGAAGTGATTTGTTTTCATGTGCCGATTATGCGGCGCGATGTGAGCTCATCAGTACTCAAATCACCGGCCGGCCCATTAGATTTGGCACCAAACCGTCACCGGCATCAATTTCCACCAAAACAAAGCTTCGCAGCCGTAAACGGAGGATTCGTGGTTCGGGGCCAAAAGTGCGTTTCATCCGTGTAATTTATTTTATTCCAACATATTCCAACATATTCCAAACCATTTCATTCCAGTTTTGATCTATTCCAATCAACACCATTTTAATCTATCCCTAACCATTTCATTCGATTTTCAACCCATCTATTTCACATTGTTTCTATAATATCGCAGATGGTGTCTAATATTGGCCAGATCCAGCCCTGCAAGCACCTTCAGATGGTGCTCAGCTCCAAAGCTAATGCCACCGTGAAATCCACTTACCAACAAGCTGTGGCCATTTCCATCAGCATTAACGCCAGCCTCCAGAAATGCATGTCCTACACACAAACTAAAGACCAACAGCCTGTTAAACAAAAGAAATTGAACGAGTACAAGGCGCAGGTGCTACGGTGCTCAGGATGCTCGGAGTCCAACTTCTACTCCGTCTTTATATGCTTGCAGTGCCCGAATGTTGGGTGCTATTCCAAGCATGCAGTGGCTCATGCCAAGGCACAGAATCACATGTTTGCTATTGATTCCAGAAATGGGCTTATCTTTTGCTTCCAATGTATGGATTATAAGAACCACGGCGAGCTAGATGTGATCCGCGTGCAGGCCATTCTAGAGAAAGCAGGCCATTCTGACCTTGCCCAACAGGCAGTGCAGGAAAGACAGTCGGCCGAGCTTGACGAAAAGTACATCAAGCCACTGAATCTCGCTCTTCTGGGAATCAAGGGAATCGTCAACCTCGGCTCCACGTGCTTCATGAGCTGCATATTGCAAACGTTGATCCACAACCCATTAGTCAAAATGCAATTTTTCAACAATGACACACATTTTTTTAACTGTCCCTGCCAGCCGGCCTATAGCGCAGGAGACCCCATTGATAGCTCGCTGGCCTGTATCACGTGTTCAGTGGACATGATCTTCCGGGATTTTTACACTTCCTCTTCTCAGGAAGGGTATGGAATTACCAACTTACTAAGCACGGCATGGTATAAGAACCGGTCTCTTGCTGGGTTTCAGGAGCAAGATGCACATGAGTTCTGGCAGTTTTTGCTCAATGAGTTTCACAATGATTACGAACGTGTGCGTCTGACCTTGCACCTCAACGGAAATGGAATTGAACATGAAAATGGAAGCCAAAATGGAAATAAGAATGGGAACCAAAATGGAAGTACATCTGGTTCTAGCGACACCTCCCACAGATCCTGCGGATGCATCATGCATTCGACCTTTCTGGGAGAATTAGAAAGTTCGGTCATTTGCTCGTCATGTGAATCCGTCACCAAAACCGTCGATCCATTAATCGATTTGTCCTTGGAAATTATCAATAAGCGGAATAACCCGTCGCTTCAGGACTGTCTAGACCAGTTCACGCGAAGCGAAATCTTGGATGTCAAGTATCAATGTCAATCATGTGGGAAAAACACCAAGGCTCATAAAACCTTGCGGATTAAGCAGTTCCCCAATGTTTTGAGTATCCAACTAAAAAGATTCGAGCATAATTTTTCTAGTGACAAGTCCACGAAAATTGACGACAAGGTGGCCATTCCATTATTCTTGGATCTCTCCAAATATGCATCCGACGCCGGAGATAGCACGGCTAGAAACTCTGACAGGAAGGTCTACGAATTATTTGCAATGGTCAATCATTCAGGTCTGGTCAATACTGGTCATTACATAGCGCTTATAAAAAGCGGGTCTGGCCAGTGGCTTCGGTTTGACGATAGTGTGGTGNGCTTATAAAAAGCGGGTCTGGCCAGTGGCTTCGGTTTGACGATAGTGTGGTGTCTTATGTGTCCCAGGAGGAAGTGCGGAATAGCAAGGCCTATCTTTTGTTTTATATTGCACATTCCATCTAGATTGCATCCACTGCAGGCATAAAGAATTATCTGTTGATGCAAACAAATTAGTTAATATAATCAAGCAACTAGAGAACGGGGAATCGATCGTTTATAGAGAAGCATGAGGAATATAGCACTTTTCAAAATTAATCAATCGTCGGAAAACAAACAGTTGGAGATTTGGGAAATTTTTCAAATTTTATCTGTATGTGCCAACCAGGTGTTGGATTTAGAAAATCTGACTCCTGGGCTTCCGACTCCACTTAGTATGCCATACTGAGCTTCTCGTAAAAAGATCAAGTATTCGATCGAAGCATTCACTATCCAATGGGAATCAAAATTTCAATGCCCAAAATCATAAGAAAATATAATTTTCACACTAAGGCACTTTTTCTTATTTTTAAGAGAAACCATAAGAAGCTTCAGTCATGGCCTTTTTGAAGTACGCATATCCATGTTTATGAATGCGCAGTCGCATGACTGCAAATGTGGCGTCAATGAAGACAGCAAAAAGGCCATAGCGAGAAAAAATAGAAAAAAACATAGGTATAGTAAATTGAAGCACGTTTTTCAAAATCTTTAAATATACAAGGCTCCGCCATGTACTTCAAGAATCTCTTTTCAACAATACATTAACAACGCCAAAGTCAATTGTCTTATAATACAACCAATTAGCTTAAAATTTCCGCTAGAAAGTTTATGGTAAAGGTTATGGATAAAATTGTGATACGTTAACAGAGTGAACCTCTAAGAGATAAATTTGAAGGTATCACCAAGCCTGCCATCACATGATTGGCCACAGAATTTCACTAAAGGGTATTGTAGTATTGGCGCAGCAGATATTTGAAAGCGAAAGGTAATATAAAGTTTTACACTATTATGAAGCAGGAAAATTATTGGGTACGATGTTAGTACAGAATTACCGTGCTATCTCACTATAGCAGCCTACTATATGGTATAGATCTCTAGTCAAAGACATACACAGCTCATACCAACCTCCACTAATGATTTCGTGAGTAGAGTACAGCGGGGAGGTATCCCAAGATATGCCTCTAAGATATCAACTGCTACTCAATTCACTTTGAAGATTCTACACTGGATTTAGAATTATATAAAATCAAGCATGTATTCATAATCGTAGCTATCAATCAAAGCAAGTGATAGGCTTTTGGCTTTAAAGCCAACTAATAAATAAGAAGCTTAACGCTTTTCTAACTTACGGCGATGAGAAGAGAATTTTTTGGTGGCAACATGCATATATTGCTCCATCTTTTCCTTGCTCTTCTTCAAAGCCTCATACTCTTGTTTTAAACTCTCGAGTCTATCAAAAGAGATTTTTCTTAAATCGGTTCTCTTGCACCGGTTCATAAATCTGACTTGTGTTGCAGTAGATTTGCATTTAAACACTTCATCAATGTACTCATCAGTCACATCCACATCTTTGTTCTCCTTTCTGAAGATTGCTTTGTACTGCTCGTGGCAGCCAATCTTATAGTTGAGGGCCCTGTCATATTGACTCAAGATCTCGGAGGCTCTAGTTGTGAGACCATCCTCCATTCTCCTAAGAGCAAGGTAGGCACTTTTGGTCATTGAACTAAATTTTGCCTGAGTCTCGTAGTGCTGTATCAATCTTTCCTCAAACTTGTCCATCAACTCTAACAGATTTTTGTGGCGATTCATTTCTGCACAAGTCTCAAGGAAACTATCCGAGCAGCCATTCAAGTTTGCCACTAATAAGTGCAAGTAATGTTGAATCTTGTCAAAATTGGAGAAGTACTCGTTGAACTTTTCCTCACACACTGTAATCAATTCATCCTGAGCCATAATGAAGATTTGCATCTGTAATTGATTTCTTATCTTGAATACCTCCCTTCTGTCTTCTTGGCAATCGGTAAGGTTCATCATAGTAAACTGGTTAATGGCAGCAAAGTGTTGCATAGCTTCTTCAGCCTTTTTAAACTCCTTGGTCAAGTCAATATCCGGAATGCGAAGGAGTTCATCTCCAGAGTGTTTGACTGTCTTCAAAATACCTTTCAATTCTTTGTTCCTGTTGATGTTTTTTCCGTCATCTTGGGTCTTTTCTTCCTCTAAGTCACTTTCGTATACACTCAGCGAGGTCTCAACACTTTGGTCGTCGCGAGCACTGTTTTTTGTCCAAAACTTCACCTTGCTATCTTTGCGCCAAATCGGAGTAGATTTTGTCAAAGATTTCAAAAGACTGCCTATTTTTATCGAACCCTCCAGGTTGAGAGAATCATTACTTGATACCCGCAAGCCACGTGTACCCAAATCTATCTTCAGTTTTGTCCTGAGATTCTTCCATAACTTGCCGGAAAGCACAGCAGTCTGGAAACTATCAAGACTCAGCCTAAGAGAGTTATTGGAGGACTGTGGGCTTAGAGGGATATCAGGAAGGGCTTCGGGAACATTGCAACGGTCTTTGTCATCTTTGACACCAACAGGTAAAACACAGGGATCTCTAGAGATAGCACTAGAACGTTTAGGAACCTTAACTCAGATCTTCGCTACTTTTTTTGCTTCCAAACGGTCCACTTGGGTCATTTCTGTCTCCAGGACTCCTGGCTGCGAAATGACATTATCAGATGCACATGAGGCAGACGAACGATTAGAGGACGCAAAACTATCGACACTATTGGCACTCACTGCTGGCGGGCCCTCCAGGGAAGCGCTTGCAACAATGGCGGGAGAATCCGTACTCAGAACGTTCGACTTTTTCAGAGAATTTCTGACTTTGTCCGCTAGCCTTTTAGCGGAGTCGCGGAAGGAGCGAAATGGATGCCAGACACGTTTTTCAGAGGCAAGGTTAGTAGCGTTTTCCAAGGGGGTTTTACAAAGTTCCTGTTTTGATTCGGTCGCAGTGATATTTCGGGGTCGTTTTGGCTTGGACAGTACAGGCTTGACAGTTGAGATTTTCTCGCTGGGCTTTTTCCGAAGAGCCTTCTTGGAAGGTTTTTTCCCAGTTTTTTTGACGGGCCTCTTGAGATTTTCAATGGGTTCCTCGAGCTTTTCAACGGGAGTTTCAACAGGGTTTTCAAAGAGGTCATTATTTTCAACAGGAATTTCATCAAGAATTTCAGGTTTCACAGAAGAATCAGAACACTTGGGTACCACCGGAGTGGTCTTGCGCTTCGTAGAAAAAAAGCCAAAGAACTTAAAGAACTTTGGGACTTTTTTTTCAGGTTTGTCATCAGGGATATCATCAAGAACTGGAGACACAGGCTTGGGCACAGAAACTTTCAGGTCATTTTGAGTTGACTTTTTGGTTTCAGGCTTTGTGAAACTAGACGTTTGTGGCACATGAACGCAAGGAATTTCGCGAACCAAGTTGGCTTTCTTGGAAGAGCATTCCAAAGCGGGCTTCTCAATAACAGCAGTAGGTGTCAGAACAGGAATAGGTGTCGAAACAGGAGTCAGAACAGGCACAGGAGTCAAAACAGGCACAGGAGTCAGAACAGGTTCAGGAGTCAGAACAGGCACAGGAGTCAGAACAGTGGCAGGAGTCAGAACAGCGATAGATTGCCTAATTGGGGCGGGTTGCTGGCCTGGGACAGATTGCCGAACTAGGAAGTGTTGCCGAACTGATAAAGGTTTCTGAACTGGTAAAGGTTGCTGAACTGAGACATATTCCTTGGTAGGAGACTGCTCACGACCATTAAACAAGTGATGCGGAAAATCAATTTCGTCGCAGTCATCTTCAACATCAGGAACGTTGACATGACTATGAAAACTTTCGGGAAGAGATTCATAAACAGTGGGCACAGGAGAAAGCACTTTAGGCTCGGCTTTCTCCAAAACTTGTTTCTGAGACCTCGGGAAAAACAGGGCAAATTTGAAGAAGGAAAGAAGACTGAAGGTAGCTTCACGCTCCTCCACTTCCTCTTCAACGGGTTCAAGAACAGGGACTTCGATTTTCCAGGCACTCGCCAAGCTGGAAGTTTGAGAATTGGGTCTCGAACCCTGATTCAGCTCGCCGTTCTTAGCAGTTAAAGTGTTGCATTCAGAACCTGCGGTGGCAATTTCTGCCAAGCGAGCCTCTTTTTCCCTTTCTTCCTGTTCCCTTGCTTCCTTTTCCTTTGCTTCCTTTTCCAATGCCTCCAATCTCAATGCCTCTAATCTCAATGCCTCCAATCTTTTGGCTTCAATGTGGTCCTTGATAGCTTCGGCGTTTTTGCGTCTGCGCTCAAGCTCGTCCTCAGCAGGTCTCTCTTTACGGGAGATTTCAAGCCGCTTCTTGGTCATCTTCAGCATTGGAGCATGCACAACATGTCTGCTAGCGCAAGGCAGTTCATTGTCCTGAGGTAACTCCGGCATCCAAGAGGAAACCTGGTCCTTCAACACATTGAATCCATTCAAAAGAGCGCTTTCAATGGGGGCAGTGATGCTGGCCTGAGTCTTCTCCATTCCAGGAAAAGCTCCAGGCATCATCTCACCATCTTTGGTACTAGGCCGTGTCCGGGTACGAGGCCGAGGAGAACCATAGCCGTAGATAGGGCTTCCATTCTCAGTGGTTTTGTACGAGACTTTCGGAGTAAGACCTCCACGACGGTCAGCGTATCCCCGGAACTCCAATTTGGGAGTTCCAGGCACTTCATCCGGAATAACGATCACCTCCTGTCGTCTCTTTGCAAGCTCGTCTCTTGCCTTGATCTGCCTTTCAAGCTCTTTTTCCTCGTCCTCCTTGGTAACATGAGGCTTGGGCTCGAGCTGGGTGTTAAGGAAGTAGTCGGTCGGGTAGTAGGTCGTAATCACGTCAATTCCGGTACCAGGTTTAGTTTGGGGCTGAACCTGGTTGCGGGTTGAGTCTCTCTTGACATACAGGGTCTTAAACTCATACGGGTTTACTTTGGGTTTTTCCCATTGAACAGTGGTCTCAGGCGGCAAAGCGCTAGAGCCACGAAATGGGCTGTCGGGGGAATTCATCGAAAGCACAACTCTAAGTGACAAGGTGTTACTTTGTTGCGGTCAATGAAAGGTGTAGTAGTGTAGTTTTAAAAGTTGCGAAATCTCAGAATATATACATAATTACACTTAGAGACACAGACACAGACACAGACGTCCACAGAGAGAAATTATCACAGTGTGAGTGCCATTAAAGCAAAAAACTGCATTTCCAAACTGGAAATCAATCTTCGAACGTGAAATACAAATAAGCATTACCAAAATGAGCCTTTGTAACCCCAATTTTATACAAGTGCCTGGTAGTACCTGGCATATTCTTGGTGGTAAATTGTGCATTGTTTGGACTTTTCTACTGAATAATACCTATTTCTCATCAACAAATATTTTAAATGAGCTTCTACTCAGATTAATTTCTCTACTTCGGCATGAAAAATTTGAACCTTGGAAGGTCTATAGTATGGCTAAGATCTCACAGAAAATGGCTGCGAAATGTTGAGAAACAGGAGCCACGGCTCCGTGTTTCCCTGAGACCGCGGTCACTCATGTGACTGTGGTCGTGTGAAGGATCACCCCAATATAAAAGGACAAGCTCCCGCTATTCTATAAGAGTATCCGAAATATATATCAACTGAGGGAGGACATACCAAGATGTTTTCCGACACCAGACCCACCAATATTAACTACTGTAGAGGTACTGATGTTTACGGAGGACCTGGACTGATTCTCTTCATGAAAAAAACATGCATACAGATTTACTCTCAGTGTATGCATAATTCATTACTTGGTCAGTGACATGGTTTCATGAAGTCACTGGCCGGGTTTTATAAAGTCGTCGGCAGAAATATGTGCCTTGTCACACATATTCTTAAATAAGCCGTTTTGCCGGTATAAGGTCCAGGGCGTGCCCTTCTCAACCACTTGACCTTGGTCCATGACCAAGATCCGGTCGTAGTTCAAAATGGTACGCAACCGGTGTGCAATACATAAGATCGTGCTCCGGTTAAACTCCCGACTGATTGTGTTTTGGATCTTGGCGTCAGTCTCGTAGTCCACGGACGATGTAGCTTCATCCAAGATCAAGATTTTGGAATCGCGAACCAAGGACCGGGCTAATGCAATCAACTGTTTTTCGCCAAGCGAGAAATTTCCTCCATCATCATCAACAATCTGGTCCAAGTGGTACTTGTGAAGCTCCTCGTAGTTGCTACCCTGTAAGGAGGTTGCCTTAATCTTGGGCAAGATGTCCAGGTCAATGAGGCCAGAGCGGCGGACGGCGTCCCACAACAACTCGTCATCGAATTGCTGAAATGGATCCAAATTTTTCCGGATAGAGCCCTGGAAAAGCACTGGATCCTGTGGAATAATCGACAACTTGGACCGCAAGTCGTGCAAACCCATTTGCGAGATGTCGAGGCCGTCGATAGTAATGGACCCGGACTCCAACTCATTCAACCGGTACAAGCCGCCCATAATCGACGATTTTCCAGCACCAGTCCGGCCACAGATGCCCAATTTTTCTCCAGGGTAAACTCCAAAGTTCAAGTTCTTCAACACAAGAGGCAAATTCTCCCTGTATCTCATGGACACATCATTGAATTGGATGTAGCCTGCAATGGGCCATTCCTTTGGAGGTTTAGTCTCAGACTTTTGGTAAGCTGCTTCTTGTGGCAAGCTGAAGGCATACGAGTGTAATCTTTCCACCAAATTCATTTCGTTTTCCACCTGAGTCATGGCTCTCACGGTCAACGATAAGAGTCCCACAATTTGAATCACGTAATTCAATAATAGACCAGTGGATGATGCAGAAATGTTGAACTGGTTGGTCACACACAACAAAGAGATCAAAAGAGCAAATGTTGCGGCAATAATGTCCAAGTATACACATAACCATCTTTGGTTTGCAATCGAGAGGAAGTATGCTTCGTTCATGCGGTTCAACAAGTAGTCATTCTTCTCAATAAACCGCTGCTCAGCCTTGTAAGCTTTAATAACCGTCATACCACTCAAAACCTCGTTGAAATTGTTGTAAACCACAGATCTTTGCACTGCTTCCAATCTTTTAATTTCCCTGGATGATCCTGAGTACAAACTGGAAAACACCATGAACATGAACACTAAGAAGGGCACAGCAATGAGAAACCATGGCAAGTAGCAACAGCAAAGAATGATAATTCCGATGATAGTAGCAAAGGGGAAGATAAACAAGCGCGTCTGCTCGCCAAGCTGGTTGTCCAAGGAATCTGTGTCTTTGGTGAATCTGTTGAGAACTCTTCCCAAAGGGTTGGTGTCCATGAAGCTCATGGGCACGTGCAAGATCTTCTCCACGGCCTTGACATTCAACATCTTGGCCGACAGGTTATTCATGTAGCCCAACATGGTGAACTGGATACCGGTGAAGAACACCGTCAACACGGAGAACATAACGTAGAGCGAGATGTAAAGCTTTTCCAGGACATTGTCGAATCTTTTCTCCATCCAGAAAGATAACCAGGTGTTGGTAAATAACTGGCAAAAAGTGGAGAGTACCACAAGCAAGAGAAAAATGGGTGCAGCGAACATACTAAAGATACCGGATCCCAACTGAATGAATTTCTTGTACACGTCCCAGGAAACTGCGTTGACTGAAACATCTTCATCCTCAATGGTTTTTCCGAACTTTTCAATGGCGTTTTCGGGCTCTCTTGTGGCCGCTCTGTGCACCTCTTTATCACCCTCTTTATGAGAAATGTGAACGGGAGCATTTCCCGGCAAAAGGCAAAGGTTCTTGGCCACGTCCTCATTAGAGTAATTTATTTCATCGGATACATTGTCCTCGTTTTCCTGCTCCTTAATGGCCTCATCACTGTGCTGCACCAATTTCTTGAAAGCTGCATTTCTCATGATGAGTTCACTGGAAGTGCCACAGTCTACCGATCCGTCTCCGTTCAAAAAGACAATTTTGTCTGCAGAAGAAACCAACGACAATTGATGAGTGGCCAAGATGCGTGTATGGTTGCGCAACAAGTCTTCAAATAAGCTGTTGATGATGTGCTTTCCAACTCTTGAGTCGACTGCGGAGAGCACATCGTCAAAGAGGAGGATGCTGGCGTCATTGTAGACGGCACGGGCCAAGTTGATTCTTGCCTTTTGGCCTCCAGAAAGCGTCACACCTTTTTCACCGATTTCCGTCATGTCGCCATGGCTCAACACTTTCAAGTCGTCTCCCAAGCAGCAGGCTTCGATAATCTTCTGGTATCTGTTAGGCTCAAAGGGGTTGCCGAAAATGATGTTGTCACGAACAGTGGCATTTTGGATCCATGGAGCCCCACACAAAAGAAGGTCAGGACACACCTTGAATTTGGCGGTGGATGGGTTGCTCAACTGCATGAAGCCAGCAATAGCCGAGAGAAGGGATGATTTACCCAGGCCAATGACTCCAGTGATCACCACAAAGTCTCCCTTGTTGACGGTCAAATTCACGTCAAAAAGGCCCCTGAACATCTTAGAATCCTGTACTAGGTTGTGTGTAAGGTACAGGTCCAGGTCTGAGGCGTAGGAAGATACCTCCTTTTGCTCGACAATGTGGTTTGTTTTCTCAAAGTTGTTCTTGTTTCTTTCCTTGGCTTTCTTATCCAAATCCTCCCAAAGCGAGTCCGATGTATCGTTGTTAAAATTCTGGAAGTTTTCCCAAATAAAGTCAGCATGTGCAATATCAATAACAGAAGCCTTTTCATCGTATCTTTCAGTGTTTTTGGCAAACTCAAAAGTGGAAGCAGTACCACTTGGAGCCTTGGTGAAGTATTGGTCCTCAAAAACGTTCAATTTCTCCTCGAGAGCCTTGTCAAACTCAGAAGCCCCAAGAAAATCCTTGCATCTGCGGAACCCAATAACGGCATCTGCTCCGGTTGCCAAAGCAATGGGCAACAACATGATGGCCTGGGCCAAGATAGAAAACAATGATAAAGATGAGAAAACCTGACCGGGAGCCTTCATATTATCCAGCGCCCACATGGTGACAAAAGACACCATGGACGTCAAGGTAGGCAAGGTCACAGCATAGGCAGTGATAAAGTTTCTCAAAACATCTATTTGGAAGATGAACAGCATCTCACGCCGGCGCACGCGCGTGATGTTCTCTTTGTAGGCATCTTCCCACGCGTAGAACTTAATCACCTTGAGATTGTTGAGTACTTCCCGCATCAAACTAATGCGCTCATCCGTATACTTGACCACCCGTTCTCTCAAAGTATAAAGCTTCGATGTCAAAAGTACGCACACCACCAAAGAAATTATAAAGAGCCCGATTCCTGCTAACGACGTTACTCCAATATTGTGCAACAACAAGCCCACAGCAATGGCAACGGGAATAGGAAAGCAAAGTACAAGTGGCTGGAAACCAATGGCCAAGTCGATTCTCGAGAGATCTGTGGTCATCAAACTTGTGATCCTGCCCGTGGTGAATTTGTGTTTCAGTTTGGCCAGCAATTTGAAACTCTTCAACATCACGTCTTTGGTCAAGATGGATTTGGTGGCTGCTCCCACCACCATGGCGTTGTGAAAAAAATGGTTCAACAACATACCATTGATGAAGATCAATACCACTGCACCAATAGTGTACCCGATTCCGTCCTTCAAGGTGGAAGTGACTCCGTAGTACGAGTAGCTCACGTAATCGATGATGCGGCGTGTGATCAAAGGTGCACATGCTTGGCATGCGAACGAGCAGGCCAAGAAGAAACACAGTAGACTGTACTGCCACTTGAAGGTGAGGAAAAGCGCGTATGGAATGGCGTACATAGGCCACTCGTAGTGGTGCGGGTCTAGGTTAGCATCGCTTCCACGACCCTTCTTATGCAACTTGCGCAACTTCTTGGCCCGGTCATTTCTTAAAATCTTCTCTAAGTTTTCCCGGTAGCGCACGTGCATGTCCTGGACGGTCAACTCCTTGGGAAGGTACCACAAGTCGTCGGGGACCAAAGTACGCTTGTAACCCTTTTTGATGATGGGCCAAAGCCACATGAATACCACTTGTGAGTAGATCGGTGCAGAGAGCCATGGATATGGCTGTCTCTCCTCCTCGGTGGGGATTGGGGGGACGTCTTTGCTGAAGAAAAAGCTAAACCAGCGCTTTTCGTTCTTGAGCACTGCAACACCACTCTCGAGAGCCAGGATTCGCTCCAGATCGGCCTGGATCTCGGCCTGCTTCTTGGCCAACTTGCGTTGAGCCTGTTGGCGCCGTTTTTCATGATTCTGGCGGCGACGTTCATCGTGGTCTGACTCTTCCATGATTTTCTCCGGGAGAATCTTCATATGCCGAGGAGATTTCCGGATTCCGTCCAATGACAGGTCGTCCAGCTGGTAGTCCACGTATGTGTAGGTTGTGTCTGAGATGGTGGACGAGGCTAGGTGCGATTCCCTTTTGCGATGATTGTTTTGGATCTGATTGTAGGGTGTGCTCTCAGCAATCTCGTGACCGTGACTGTAGCGCTGGAAGTAGGGGTTTTGTTGGTTCTGGGGTGTTCGGGACTCTTCCTGGTTCCGTTGCCTCTTGTTTTTTTGGATCCGTGAGTAGTAGTCACTGTTGGAGGCAGGCATGGTTGGGGTATAAAAGCGATATCAAATCGCGGAGGGTATAATGTGTCTCAAAAGAGAGGAAGGAACAAAGTAGTAAGGGCTCCGAAGAAGAAGGGGTCTTAAATTGTATGGGGTGTTAAACCGATTGGGGGGATCGGTGTATAAATGGATCGAACCCATGAACTTTTTTTTTTGCCCATGCATGCCCGCTCCGCTCCGTACATTGCCGGACATGGTTTTTCCTGTTTTCAGTCATATCATAATAATCTCGCGCAGCAACTAGCGTCCTGAGATGGGCTGGAGCCTGCATGGGACGCATTCCATATACTCAGAAGAGGAATTACGACCGCCGAAAGTCGCACCGCGCAGATCTGTATGTAAGAATCCCTGGTTGTATGTAAGAATCTAGAGGGAATTTGACCCTTCGCGCTACTGTGTGCAGTCGGAATCTCCTTTTTGACCTATTTCAAATGTGGGGAAGGCCGAGAGGAGATCCTAAGCAACTTTCGGGCCTGAACTAAGCGAGCTGCTCCCCTCATCGCTTAGTGATTTTTTTGTCACCCGAGAATTTGCCCTTTTCTGCACTTTGAGATATGATGACTGACGCTGACACATTTGTAACGGCCCCTGCTCTATCTAGGGACTTTATGTAAATGTATGCACCCGTGCAGCCTATCACCATCCTCCGCTCCCACTATTCGCACAAATAAATAGTGGTAACTGTACTATGAGCGCGTCATTGGAACTGCTAAATCAAAATTAGAAAGGTATACACCATCATTACAAGTTAAAATTCTCATCACTAGTTCATCATTTGTATAGACACTTTGGGGTTAATCACACTATCTACGAGCTACTTCAACATTCATAAGCACTACAAGCAGATGACCACTATTTCTTGCTATTACTCGCAATGAGTACGTGGAACTTCTAATTGCTTTCGACAGCTTATTACTATCACCCCTAACTCTATATAAAAAAGGTCCGTTTGAATATTTATTTGCTCCAGTGGAGAACAAAGTAAAGAACTAATTTATTAAATATAAATATGTTCTTCAAAGTGTAACACATTTTAAATTCTGTGATACACCCTGAATTTAGAAGAGCTTAATTCAAATCCTATAACTTTTTAAAGTGAAACTTTATTCATAATTGTTTAGTTTTCAACTAACATTCTCTAAATTGTAGTGCATTCTAATGTAATTATTTCCACTGCAATGTTGTGACACCTTCTTACCTTCATTATTTAGTTGAAGGCAAAATCGAACTTTTTAAAGCAGCCAAGTTTTTTTAGCTTTTCACACTTTTAATTCTCTTTATCAAAACATGCAGGTCATTAAAATTAAGGTCAATAAAAGAACTAGTCATTTCTCTTTTGCGATCGAATTGGACTAGCTGCATTTTGTAATTCGATTTCATTCTTCACTGTGAACCTTAGTTCTATTGTCCTTCCCTTGGTTGAACCCTAATTATCATCCTACAATCTACAACTTAATTCAGCTTATGCTCACTTTTGTTGCTCTCTTCTCACTCGTTTTACATGCCATCTTTTTATAAAATATAAGTGCCATCATTGTACTCTTTCGAAACTTAGTCTCCCCTTTCATGAAAAGAAGGAAAATTCAATTATACTTCTGTATTTCGAAACCATCACCACCGTCAATATCAAGACTTATCGTATCAAGTGACTGCTATAAATACATTGAAACGCATATCTTCACTCTCACGCAAGGGTGCATTTTCTATCACTTTTAGCTCGGCAAAAAACACTGGAATCTATCTTCATGAACCCAAAGTACTAAAATCAAGCCTTGCTCTGCTTGCCGTGCCCCAAAGTCTCACTAAATACACGGAAAAAAGGTTGGATATAAGGCAAATACTGTCACAAACCATGTTATGTATCAAGCTTAAATAATATAGTTCCTATTTCCAGATCAAAGTTCGAAGGCAAATACATTAAGGATACTTCAGAATACATAGAACGTATTCATTGCCATACAAACGGCCGAAAAGGTGATACCCTCATGCTCATAGACGAAACACCCCCTCTGTGAAATTCCCCTGTGAAGCTCCCAGAGTATCAAAATATGGTCAATGGTAAAGCTAAATACTTCATCCACTAGGTCTGATACACCTATGGTTCTTCATATTATACTAACATAGGTAGTAGGGACTGGCAAGGTTATTATGAGCAGCTTAGTAGGAACTAGAAGGCTTCTGTAGATTGATACATGGAGCTTGGTTAATTTTTTTTGCAGTAATACTAATTATCATTGAACTCTCACTCTTATCAAACATCCACAAGGTCATTCCGAAGAAATCTTGAACTTGTCAATTAACTGGCACATGTTGGAGAAAGCAAGCCAAGCCCACGAGCTAGAAATAGGATTACCGCGCGTCCTTCTAATATTTTCTTTACATTTTATTGTGTTTCTTAAGCCGCATTCAGTAAAAGCCATGATAGGTACTGGTGTGGCATATCTGGATATTCCTTGAGTCGACATGCAACTCGAAAATTCATACCAATGTTCTAAGACGCCTGAACTCAGCTGATTATTAAGACCAGAATCGGAATCATTAATTAATTTTCAAAACTCATTTGATAGATCATTTTCTTATTCGGGTGTTTTGGCGTTGTATTAGCCATGAGAGTTAATTGTCACGTGACATTTCACATCTTTTGTCGTGTGATGGATATCGGTCTTAAGACGATTTTTTCGGGACCGTCTTTCCTGTAGTCTAAATCCTAAAAAAATTGCGATTTGGAAATATGAACTGAATTAAACTACCTAGGTCAAAAGCAGGGACTGCACAAACCTCCCAACACCTGTCTCTTCCAACTACACCCAAATAACGCACTCTATTCTGCCATACGAATCACACTGACTTCTCCAAAACTTAAAAATTTGGTGGCTATGTGACTATTTTTTGGACAGCAAATGATTGTAATTTCCGAATTATCCTTTATTTTTTAACTTTGAAAAAATATTCAATCCCTGATAATTCTACACGCACAATTACATAACAGTGGTAGTTTTCCGCACAATGTTGAAGTTTTCAAGAAATTTATAAAAGCATAAAAAATCACAAATGAGCCTGGTTATTCTCAAAGCCCTATATTTATGGCATTCTTAGCTCTATAATCTTAGATTTTAAATCAAATTTAATTTCATGATCTTGAAATTCATTTGAGTGGTTGGGTTGTGTTCGGATTTAACTAAAACTACTAACCTGTATATAACCATCTTCCCCCACTAATCTACAGCTGTGTTTACGTTATAAGACTTCCCTAACGTCCGGTGCAGTATCAAAATAGCCGAAATGCCTGATATAGTTGATGCCTACACATGAACTACCTAACAATTCACGATTCTAGGGTTACAGTAACTACAACTTTAATTAGAGCTGGAGGGATTGATTGTGCATCCTGCCGATTCTATACAATAATTGAAGAGTTCACAGTATAACGACAGAGAAGATGTCAAGACGAGGTGGATAGCGAATGAACATGGTGAAAATACCTGTAAGTGCACATGGTGGATGGACATCGCAAATGCACGTGATCACTTTATCAGCATATTGAGGCACTCTGACTCACTCCCAATCAGCTTGTTCGTAATGATTCACGTGGAAGGGTCCGAGATGCTCAAGTACTTGTATTTCTTCTTTGTGATATCGTAGCAGTCGTTCAAAGCATCGTTGTCCACGAACCAGGACACTTTGCCCGCAGCACCCTCGTTGACAATGGAGCTGGGCAAGCCCTTCTCCGGTCTTTCCATAATGATTCTCATGATAAGAGCCTTGGTCAAACCCTCTACCACGAAACTGACTCTTTGCGCATGGCAAATTACAGGAATCGATAAAGTAATTCTGTTTTCAGGGCCCAGTGGGGCATTCAGCACAGGCATACACCAGGCCAAGTCCTCTCTTAACTGCTCGCCGTGGTTGGGGAAAAGCAGCGCAATATGACCATCGGGTGCACATCCAAGAAGCAAAAGATTGAACATAGGGAGCTTGACAGAGTCCTTTTTAGCAAAGTTATCGATAAGAAGTTTTTCGTAGCTATCGGCACATTCCTGGGGATCGTCGATCAACAGTTCGTCAATGTGAAACACGTTGGGCTTTTTTTCCAGCTTGATTAAATCAAAGATCTCACGCTTGGCAGCACCGTAATTGGAGTCGGGGCTATCGAATGGCACCAAACGCTCGTCCGTGAAGTAGATGTCCCATTTGTCCCATTCTATAGCGTCTTCTCTGGGCAACAAACCTTGGTGCAAGATCTTTATAAGCGATCCTCCACTAATAGCAATTTTAAAGCGCAACTCCAGTCTCTTCTTCAACTTCGGATTGCGCCGAGGGGTTCCACTGGCGGTGCTCTCCAAGGCGCCGCTGCTGCTGCTTCGAGAATTGCCAAAAGCCATACCTGTGCTGTGGGCCAGAATTGAGCTCAGCGAGGGGTGCTCTAACATAGAGGGTCGAGCTACTTTCAATCGCTCTATCTCATCCTTATCCAAGGTATTGTAGAGGGTGTTGTTCTGGGCGGTTATTATAAGATCTGCCACAGCATCCGCAACGCCATCAAATTTGGGAAACGAGTATATCAAAGGCACGTTCGTGGTCATGACGATTCGTTTGGACTTGATGAAATTCCAGCGTCGGGTAGGGGTTTAGGATACGATACGAGTTTCGGAAGTTTCAGGTGGCACAATCTAGGTCAGTGATTCAATTAGGGGTTTCTATTGAGAGCCGGACAATGCGATGGCGCACGGCGAGGATGAAACTGCAGGAAGGTTAAATAGCAAGAATTAGCGACGTCGGTCAACACGGGGAAGACAAATGACTCGTGGAATAAAAGTGTGTATCAACAAAACTAGTCAAAGTCACGCGGAAAAAGAGCAAAGTCGACCACTCCTCAGTCGCATGCCGCGCGGCACGTGCGTCGCAATGCAGGACGCCACCTGCTGATCTCGCGTCCCATACGTTTCTTAACTCCACCATCATGTCGGTTTCCTCCATCTTGAAACTATTGGAGACGTACTTGAAACAGCACAATGTGCAGTACACATATATAAACGAGTCGAGCACCTCGGCTCTATGGCAAAGCAATGAAACCTCAATTTCGGTCTCTGCTATAGGCCAGCACCAGTTCCTTATCAGCATTGTGCTGGGATCACGTGTTTGTTCAGCGTTGTATGACTCTGGAAAAGAGGATGGCTATGAGAAATTCGAGGCATTTTTGCTGAGTCAGTTATCCGAAGGAATTTCAATGCTCTTGCCAAATTCCGAATCTGACCCTTCAACAAAGGGGTCAGAGAAGAATCTGGAGAATCTGGAGAACCAGGATAAAGCCTTGGCATCAGAAGAAAATCCGGGGAAAACTCTGTCTTTGCAAAATCCACCTTCGGCCGTATTTCAGTCACGTGATCAGAAATGGACTAGGCCCCTGGATATGCCTGAATTTGACGACGAGTACGAGCTAAAGGCTCGCAATAACCACACTTCTGCCCCGCCCTTCTCTATAGGCGAAGGTGACTTGAATCCTGCAGGAACAGGCCCATATCCACACCTCAAGCCATATATAGATCCACTTGCTGCTCCAGGCAGCGGTATGATGCCGGACCAAAGCCATCCAATTTTCGGCCAGTCTCGCGGAAACACCTCCCGTCGAGGAGTCCCTCCGGGTGCAAGGTTTGACGATCCGTACGGGGATGACAACTTGGATGATATGGGGATGGGACTCCCGGGCAACCTCCGGCAACCACCAGGTCCTTCATTTGGCGGGCCAAATCTTGGTGGGTTTGGAAACTCTCCTTTCGGTCCCCATTTCGGCTAATTAGCTGATTCGCTTCCTGTATTCAGAATTTCCTTATGCAAGTCTTTCCGGTCACTGTTGGAATAATGCTTCATGACGAAACATGACTAATCTGGAATTAGTGTGGATTTCCAGAGAATGTGTCAAAAGTCTTTGATTGATTCGACTCAGGAAGTGAGGGCGAATTGGCTCTAAATGACTAGCGATTGATCCAAAGCTTGTCCCCTCAATACTTTTTCTAAATGAATTTGTCCTTCAAATGTATTGGCCCTTATCACAATCGTAAGATATAAGATAGTAATATAGAAAGCATGAGACCTTTGTTGTATGCTCAGATGACTCGGTCGAAGTACTGGTTGTCCACGTATAGTCCCTTCATGGACATGGAGACATTCCGTGAAAAAGCCTGGGGGTTTTTAACCAATGTATTAGCGGCATCTTTATTAAGAGGGTCGCTCGGGTTTAGTTCCAAAAAGAGGAAGTTGAGGCCAAGAAGCACCGAATTGAGCGAAAGCACAGGCGACCAATCTTCTCTCAAGATATTAAGACACACATTTCCCTCGAGATCAATATTAGGGTGGTATATTTTCTGCATGCATTTTATCTTGGGAGGGTCAATGGGAAAATTATCGGAGATATCCACGGAGAAACGGAACACACCAGATTTGTAATGGCCTTCTACGGGGGCGATTTCGATGAAGAAATGGAAGAGGTTTTCCGGATCAGGAAACTGGATGCGAATCGACTGCGGCAACTCCAACTCCGTTATATCTTTTTGAAGCCGGATCTGTGCTGCAGAAACTTTGTTGTGGATATGCGTGGGGTTGGCGGAGTCTTTGGCTGCCTTCTCCTGCTGTTTTTGTTTCTGGAGCTGCCTAATCTTGAGCATTTCTTTTATGATTTGAGCCTTCACGTTTTTAGCTTTGAACCTTTAGTTGCGACCTTTGAGCGTTGGCTTTCAAAATGATATGATGGCTTGAACCTTGACTCCTCCTATGACTTGACTTGACTTGACTTGATCTCAACTTTACACTTTGTTCGTTAAGTGCATTGATCTCGCGGTCGCAGGTGTACTGGTCTGCCATCAGACTTATGTATTGAAATACACCCTCTGAATTCTAGCACACACCTTAATCACACTTAGTCAGATTCACTCGCCTTAAAACTTGCTCGAGTTTTGAATTCTTGACCCCGCTCAGTAAAAGTTTAACCTTTTCCACATCTATCTTTGACACGACCTGCATATAGGGCAGTTCAACATCACAGTTTATAGCCAAAAGCCACTTGATATCGTCCAACGCGTCGGTTTCCTTCAAGACCGGCTCAACACTCTCCACGTCTCCTGCAAGCATTGGAATACCAAGAGCCCTTGCCGAGTCATTGTAGAGTTTTAGGCTAAATGAGTGCGGCTTCAGAAGTAGTTTCCCATAGAGAGTCCATAAACTAATATCTCCCAAGGAAGCCCTACATACCTTCCGAACCATAGTAAATACAGCTGACACGTCGAAGCTATAACCATTTAGTTGTGCCATTTGCACCATCCACAAAAACGTATAGCTGGCACTATAATTGGCCAAATGAAGAGTCATGGACCGAAGGATCTGGTGCAAGGTACTTAGAAACCTAGCAGAGTCAAAGTTTGAAAATATGACCTGCACCGAAAGCCGACGGATCCAGTGCCACAACATCGAGCTCTTATTGATTTTCTCCAACCGGGAAGTAGCCAAAGCCAACATATACTTATAATCACATTCCACAAAAGAAAGAGACAGCAGAAGGCCAACATCGACCCTTCGTTTCTGGAGCTCTAGTAACACCTTTTCATGCAAAATCCACACACTGGAGTACTCATGAGTAGTCAGAAGCATGGATAAGGTGGCTAGGTAACACGAGAATAAATCAGTATCGCTCATAGATTTGACATTTATAGCCTTGTAATTGGAGGAAACAGCTATACTCCTTTCCCTTTTTTCACTTGCTGAATTTCCCTTTCCTTCATTGTTTTCCTCTTCTGTTGACTCTTCGTTCCGGAAATACTTGTGCCCCTCTAGGAATAGCCTGAGATAATGTTTCTGCAGAAGACCTATTTCACACACATCGTTGGCATGGTCTTCTCCCACCTCAAATCCTCTTGATGAGCCTGGAATAATCTGAAGTGATTGACTTCCAAGTTGGGTTTCGACTATGGTTTGGAAAACCTGCTTCGTGAATGGAAATGCCATTGGAACGTGTACGCGATCTAAGGTTGATGCGAAGTCGCGATACGGGGTGAGCTGCAAATAGGACCTGCACCCTACACGAGATACGAACCTAGGGAATTAGGAAGTTTAAATGAAATGAAGCAAAGCTAAAGTTGGGGAGATGATTCGGTAAATTCAGTTGAAATTTGAATGAAGCAAGTCATTTTAATTAGGTAGAAAATTTACTGTTCTGGTCAGATCGATGTATATTTTGTTAATGTTTGTTAACCAGCTCTCAATTCTCGAGTTTAGTGTATATTCCGTGATAGTTTTGATCCTATTAATAGAGATTCTAAATTCCGAAATTAATTACCCCTTGATGCTTCGAAAGTCAGGTAAAAATAAGGTAAAATCACCGGAAACGGTCAAGGATTTACTAATATTTGAAGATAATAAATAAAGTTAAGCCAAGGTCTGTACTATTCAAAAGACAATTTTTTAAGTGTCAACAAAGATAACTCATGCAATTTTTTTTAGAGCCTCAGAAATACTGGTCGCTCACCTATGGCCAGTTCACGGTGCACTTTAAAATGGGACTTCTCTTTACACTTCCATTGAACCGAAACCGCAAACAACGGAAGGATCAATTACTCTGATATGAAACATTAGGGTATCTTCTCATTCCAAAGATCATTGTAAAATTAATTGATTGGGCGGATTATAGCGGGTAAATGGGCCGACCAGTTGACGTAAGTCCATCAATACTGTCCCATAAAATTACTTTTAGATTTTTGGAAAAGACTAACTGTTGAGTACTTCCTTCCAATCCAGTAGTGGTCTTGCACTTACATGCTACACTTTTAGGAGTCAGAATAGACAGTTCTGGGGTTTATATACACTTTCGAACTATCGACATGATTCATTCCCCCCCTTCCCCTTGAAAATCCTTCTGCCTTTTCTCAAGCAGTATCAAACTCTTCATTACAACCCCATTATGTAAACCTATAAGAATTCTGACAGGCTTATAAATACCGCCTCAAAGATCATGAGTTAAATTTGCCACTGAATTTTGTCTGATTTTTCCATATCCCAATGGATTTAGGTTTTTTCAATTACCAGGAAATGCCTCTGGATACATTTGTTAGAAGAGGAAGGACAATGTTTAATATAAAACAACCCATATAGACTCTTTCCATTTTCAACTTTACAGACTAGGACAAATCCAATTATGAATTAAGTCGAACAATTTAATACAAAAGATTTTTTCTGATTGAACTAGGAAAGTCAAAACAGGTCAGGTGTACGGTCAATTATGGGGATATAATTGCAATATTATCCATAATGATTATTGAAAATACATGGATGTAGGAAAAGTAAACTCACCTTAAGCCATATATATAGCAGACATCGTCATAATTCATTTTTTCTTTAGTCTGAATTCCTCAGCTCTAAGATCTATAGGTCCACCTTCCAAGAGATTAAAAAAGGAAGGAGATGCACAATGGACTTCTTTAGAAATAGGAAGCACTTTTCAGAATAGTCTTCAAGTTTAATCATTTTAGTTATTGGCTTCTCATTTATATATAGTAATCATAAGCTTGTTTATTTTTACATGCCCAAAAACTAGTCTCAACTTGTTGTTAGATTTAAATCTGTTAGGGCCAAGTGAATGGCCTCTAGTTATGAAAGTTTCATAGCTCACATAGTCACTAGGTTTTACCAACAAATTTCTAGTCTTTGGATCTGTCAGCGAATATACTATTATTTACTACTACTACAATTACTTTTTTTTATCTTTTAATTTCTAAGCAACTATTAGCAACTATTAGCGACATTTTTTTTTCTGGTTCAATTTCGGAGGCTCCGTCATAGTTGTGACCATTTGCTTTTATAGCAGACTCTAGTGGAGTAATTGGAAAGGCAGCTGCGTCCTTTTGATTCATGATGGATTTAATTGTATCTTTCACAATCCTGTCCAGCTCGCCAAGGTTCATTACACGATGCCACAATCCCACTTCTAAGGGTTCATTGCATCTTCACAATCCAGAGGCTTGCATGGGGTTCATTACTGGATACGTTCAGTCCATCACTAATCGCAAGTAGGCTTCTGCCTTTGCCCAATATCTCACTTTCATCTGCTATATTAGTTAGTAGTCATAAATATTCGATCACCTCCTCCATTGTCCCAGTCTTTTTTTTTCTATTTTTTTTTTCTTTTTTTTTGTTCTTCTTTAACAATGAAGTCAGTCAGGTAGTCAGTCATCCTTCATTCATTGCATTCATCATTGTCAGTCATCATTGTCAGTCAGTCACAACTAGTAGTTTTCACTAGTAGTCATTGGGAAGGTCATCCTCCTATTGTCGTCTCACTCCGTGAGACTCATAAATGTGAGTCACGAAGCGCAGAGTCACTTGAGTATAAGTGAGTTGCAACAGTTCGCGCGCGCGGCTCACTACTCTGTGGAGAGCAGTGAGACGGTCCATTTTTTGCAGCAAGACCTCATGGGCCCGGAAATGGAGACACTCGTCTAAGAACCCTTTTTGGGTTTCAAGACCAGCACAGCCAATCATATTCTGCAACTCTTTAGAATTGAAGG
>NKZK01000609.1:0-49951 GCA_002370145.1 [Candida] ipomoeae | reverse complement strand
AGGCATCCTGTGCTCGCACTAATGATTGCAAGTGCGAAAGCTGCTTAGTGCATGGTCCCAGCACAAGCAGAGGCAAATCCTGAGCCATGTCCAGCTTTGAAACGCCAATGAAAGTGGGAGCTGGGCCATAAGTAGCATTAATTAACAAAGGATTTTTAATCTCTTCGAATCTTATTGATTCCTGCTTTTCCACGCTCACCACAAGTCTCAAGTAGCCCAAGTACTCATTGATTTTGTTTTCGCACTCGGTCTTGCAGAGGAACTTCAAGCCCATGGTAAGACATTGTAGCTCAAAGGTGTTTTCGTTGAGGCTAGGCACTAAGATTGCTTCCATATCAAGTTGGACCCACAATTCACTTTTGTGTTTGTGGAGCCAGCTGTCCAATTGTGACTCAGACGCGATCGCACTGGCAATCTTCTTGACATTGCGAAGAGGAGCGGACTTTTCAGGCAAGACAATCTTTTGTGAAGTCTTTGTAGGAACAGTGAGCTTTGAAGGAATTTTCAATTCCAATTTGCTGAGATCCAACTTCTTACCAGTAACTTCTGGCACTGGTTTGCGCTTCAATGCGACCTTGAGATCCGAGATCCGACAAGGGTCAATAGTGTTTGCCTTTTTGGTTTGGTCAAACAAATTGGTTTTATGGATAGCCAATCCGGGATTACTCTTGAAACTGGCGATCGTGAAAGATTTGGTGGCATCTTGTCTCACTTTCAGTAAGGGGAGTTGAGGAATGACATTCTCAATCTCGGCTATGACCTTGTCGCCATGGTCTGAGACGGAACTGCTGGCAACTGACTTCAATGTGAGTGCCTTTTCAGGCACGGGGAGTGACTCTGAAGCATTGACTGGTGCTTTTGAGACGGGGACTTTGACTATTTTGACTTTGACTGTTTTGAGTTCGGGAATGCTGGTTTCCGAGAATCTGACTATACTCGGTGGAGGCAGAAATTTTGAAGCCGGTATGGCATGTAACTCGATCCATTGCTTCAATGCATTGTTAGACAGGTGAATATCGACTTGGTTTGAACGCCTACTGNATGCATTGTTAGACAGGTGAATATCGACTTGGTTTGAACGCCTACTGTCAAACCCATTCCGCTGTTCGAGTTCCTTGTTGAGTTGAGCACGAAACTTTGAGAGCTCACATTTATCTTTGAGGTAAGCACTTTCCAAGCTATCCAACTGTGAAGAATCAGAATCAATGTTGTCACATGGCTCCAGGTTGGTGTCATTCCAGTTGACCAAGTCCTCGCTTACTCGTTTGCAACCCACTCTTAATGCAAACACTCTGAGCTTGCAAAAAGCGCGACTTGCGGAGATGCGGCGCACTTTCTGGTTTTCAACCGGACACTCACGGAAAATGCACACTGACTTTCTTTGAATGAAGCATGCATTGTGCTTTTTCCAAAGACGGATCTTGTCGAAAATTTTGCTCCATTTCTTGGTTGCTTGAAAGTGGGCCGCGTGCTTGTTCTGTTGCCTCTTGAGATTCTTAGGCATTGGGCCGTTTTCGCACCCAGTTCCGGGTGCGGCAGGCATTTCCTTTTTGAACAAGGCAAAACCTTTAGGCAGCAACAAGCCCCGGAGTTTTTCCGTGAAGGTAAGCTTTGGTTCTTGTAAAGCCACTGCTGATTGGAGTGTATTTGAATTCCCCTCGTTTGGTACTTCTCCGCTACTCAAAGTGCCAAAAACTGGTCTATCTGAGCAAGTAGTGGGAATACAATCCAAAGATTCAGGAGATTCATAAATGGAAGTCACATTGGAATCCAATTCAGTGAGACGATTGTATATCGCTTCATATTCACTGTCTGTAGTCGATCCATGAATGGCCCTTAAGATTTTGAACTGCTCTCTGGAAGGGTCTTTCTTCCCACGCTTTGTGGTGACGAAATTTGGATCGTTCTGTTCCATACCGTACATGGTTGGAGTGTCTTATCTGGTCTCCAAGTATCAAAGAAAAAGTTTTCTTTGTTTGATAGTGAAGGCGGTGACAAGGGAGTAGACGGTACAAGTTTACATAAATCTGCGAGAAAAAAACACAGAAGTCAACTCGGACACAAATCGGAATACAAAAGGCTTCGTAAATTCGATGCTACATTTTATACAGGTTTAAAATCTTTGAATCTTATTTTTACTATATATGTTTGGTAATATGCTACTGCACAGCCCTAAAAAGGTCATTATTCTGCCACATTTAGTCCTTAATTATATGTTAGAATATCTTAGAGAACTTTTTTTGAAAACTTCTTTTTATAGTTCATGATACAGTGTTTTTCAAAACTATTCAAACCAGCGCGGCAAAATGTTTCGAATCAAGAAGACAGAATGGTTCAAACCAGCGCGGCAAAACGATTCAAACCACACTAGCAAAATTAAACAAACCAATACAGTAACCCCTCACAAGTTGTTGTATACAGGATAACAAGGAAACCAGTTCAGTTCCGTCCGTTTTGACCCTTGATTGGTACCGCAAGACTCCCAAATGTAGTACATATGAGGCAATCCTCCAGATTTAAGATTTCAGAATATTGAATTCTAATGAAAGTTGGTGTGAAACATTACTCCATTTGGTTTGAAAGATTGTGCGAAGGGGTACGAAACTTTTTGAATTATTGGTTTGTTTAATTTTGCTAGTGTGGTTCGAAACATTTTGCCGCGCTGGTTTGAATAGTTTTGAAAAACACTGTAGCTTCTAGTAGATTTATTTAAAGTTTAGTATTCATAGCTGTAAATTTATCAATTTTTTCTCAAATAAAAACCTATTAGTACTTAAACATTACATTTAATACCATTAAAACCATAACCAGGTCCTAAAAGATGACCCAGATGATTAGTCAATTTCGGCTTCTGGTAATTGATTTTTTGGTCGGGTAGAGTCACATTCCTTCATATTTAATAGAACTAACACATCCTACTATTAGTGTTGAAGCTGTGAAGTCTATTTTATATTATAATTTTGCAATACTTCAAAAAATAATCCAATGACTAAGAGGTTGTCGATGAGTGCGAGGATTGGACTTCCCCTAGAATCCGTCGCGAACTCAGGTAATCAGATGTTGGATTAACCAACGTAGGCTCTATTCAACTCACAGTGTTCAGTTATCTTAAACTCCGCAATCAATGCGAGCCTCATTTCTCTTTAAAAGTATCTTTACTTCTCTTGCCCTATAATTATTATTTAAGTCTTGAAAAAGCTTTATGTTCTGAAATAGTGTACGTTTCTGCAGTATGCGTAACCACGACAAAACACCACCATCTGGCACTCATACTCAACGATACGTAGGAAATGTAATTTTGATTGCTCACAGAAAGAAATACGACTGATCTGTATCATTGGGATATGATCCATAAGTTGCTAGAGACATTCAAATATCTAATGCTTATCTTCTCAACAAAAGAAAAATACCTTGATTATTTCGAGGTGTATTGTTCCGCCACCTTAACAACTGATTCGTCGAACCTAACAGACTTCCTGCGTTCACCATTATAGTCTAAAGGGATTTCGAGTTCCTCACCTTCAACTAGTTCATCAGAAACTTTTTCAAGCATTTTCTTAATTTCCTTTTTCTCCTGGCTTTGCTCAACTACACTCGACTTTCGTCTTTGGTTAGAGCCAACTTCTCTCTCGCATTTATCGCAGTTGCAAATGAAACCCCAATTAACGCGAAGCTCTCTTCGCCTTTGATTAGTAGCATGGCTAGGATTCACATAGGAAGTTGTGAGCTCCTCACCCGCCTTCAAGTCCCTACTAGCGTACACTTTGAGCCCGTCGTGCTTCTTAAGAGAAGTTTCCACATCAACATTAGGCGCGCAACTGTGGTTCAAATGAGACTGTAAAAGATAGACACTAGAATCAAGGTTGTTAATGTTGTAAGACCCCATCATAAGAAGAAACTCATCATAGCTTATACCTTCAGCAGATGCCATTGGGAACACCCCCTTGAACATCTCATAGCCTTTCTCCCAAAGAAAGTCCTGTTGTTCTTCGACGAATAGGGCTCCACCTTGCATAGTATCGAAAGCACCTGCTGACAGATTTAAAGCTTTGTATCTTGTTTTCTGGGAAACGCGGGCCATGGCTTTGAATTGTTCGCCTTTTTTCTTTGATTTATCAAGAAGTATGTCAGCATAGATAATAGCTATAGCATATAAAGCATTCCACTGTTCATCGATGCAATACTGGGAAAACTTGTGGAATCTTTCTGGATCTACTCGTTTGATAGTAGCTTTCGAGCCATGTTTCAAAGCAGCATGACGAACCTTGTCCAGTCTCTTGCATGCAATGAAGCACCATATTTCCAGACATACATTACAGTCAAGACCTCTTAAAACAGATATACCCGACATGGATCTTGATGTATCATTTCCAAGCTTACCGCAATATGTGCAAGCTTTACCAATATTTATGAGTTCAAAATGTGACAACAGCGGAACTAGAAAAAGTGGAGGTTCTTCCCAAATCAATTCCCCTTTCAGAATTGGCTTTTTCGTAAAAAGTCCTTTTCCTCTTTCGGAGGTCATAACTAGCTTCACTGTATCTGGTAAACAGAGGTGGGGAGTCTCCTTCGAGAAAATATCCTTTGAATAGCTAAATTGTTCGACGGGTGTATTTGGCACAAGTCCAAACTTTTGGAGATGCATTTTCACCCCTTCCTCAGACAATTTCCAATTATCATGTCTAGATTTTATATAAGCATGGAGTTCGTGGATCCCCAAAGACTCTGTCGACGGATCCTCTTTCCATAGCGCAATAATAGAGTCAACAACTTCCCTTTCATGCGGGACATATTCGGACTCAGGTTGCTCTTTGTAATCGTTAATTTTGACAACTTCTATATCGCTTGCGCCCATCGCTGTGTGAGTAACTAGATGCTTCAAGGAAAAATGAAAGCATTTAACAATGTAATCACGTGACCGCTTTTCTCTCACGGTCTACATCTAAATGTTGCCGTTGCTTGCAGCTGTACACCACGTAGTGAACAGTGCAAGCAAAAAAAGGAACATACAAATTTACGCTTGATGCATGATCTGCAACTTAAGACGTTTGAAAATTACCTTCATACGCATACATAGAGGGAAAGATCTTGTGCTTCTTTTACTCTTGAAGGAATTTTTTATCTTCGAATGAGGGCTCAGTGTTTCTCTCTGAGTTATTGTTGAGCGTTCCGCAACGCAACGCTCAGGTCATCTGCAATAAATACTTCACAAGAGTGAAACTTGAGCAATCATCGACTCTGTCATATATTATTCTAAACACCGAGCCAGAGAACTGATGATTAAATTTTCGGTGTCAATGTTCTCTCAATTATGTATAACCCTTTACTTTTTTTGGGATCATTAAATTCAGAGATACAGGTCTCGTCAATCGCCTTTTGTGACAGCTTATGTAACCGTTCCTTGAAATTCTCAATGAATTCTTAAATGGCTGATCTATTCAGTGAAACATAAACAAAGAGAGCATCGGATTTCGGGCCCTTGCAATTTTGGGTACTGGAGCTTTGCTCATGCGTCGTTGTACCTCGCACATAAGAGAGTGGGGCTTCAACACATCTTGCAAGAGCTGACTTCCTGCACTGAACTGCATAATAGCCTCTTAGATCTTTCAGCAAGTGAAGATTACCCATATTAGTACAAATTTGCATATTCAACTCGCTCGCTATAATGAAGAACAAAAATCGAGCTCAATATTTATTTAGCCAAGATACTGAATAAAGTCTTCTTGAAAACGACTCATCCGTGTAAAGCAAGGGTCAAGCGGGCTCAATTCTTGGAATGTTTTGGGAAGGAAAATGGTATCAATGATCCTCAGAAATATTAACCATATTGGTCAAATACACTGGAGATTGAGGCAAAATATTCATTGCCCTGAGACGAAATTTTATACTACACTTAGAAGCGCTTCACTTTCTACCAATACCTTGCCTTCCTCCGACAATACCTTACTTTTGATCAGCTTGCCTGATTGAATAGTATGACTGCTCTCAGGCATGGAGGTCTCTATGACCAAAACTTGATTAGCAAAAGTCGGATACCGATAAGACACATTTAAGGATTGTACTTTAATGTGCCCGGTTGAATCACTTAATCCAGCGCCAAACAAATAGGCACTTGTCTTGGACAGTTCGTTGAGTAAAGTTGCTATAACGCCCCCATGGATTAGAAATGGATAGCCACACATCCTATAACCTAAATGAACCAAAGAGATCGTCTTCTTCAAATTTGGCTCAAAGAAGAGTACTGGATTGGCCATGATGCCACCAGGTTTAGCTATAAATTGACTGACAAGAGACTGCTTACTTGCTGATTCAACGCCCCAAGAGTGAAAATGAGAATCAATTTTGAGCCAATTTTCGGTATTGCAGTTCGCAAGCTTTTGATATAAGGGATGTGACTTGACTTTATATTGAATTTTCACAGGTAGCATACTAGTTCCTTCAAGCTTTGTGAGTTTTACATACTGTTCAAAAAGTGTTTCGCTGAATGCTAATGTTGCACCAGCCAAGAATGAAGCAGTAATTAACTTCCAGTTAAAGAATGACAAATGTTTAGAAGGCACTGAAATATTTGGCGATATCGCAGAATTCCGAGTAGCATAATGCCGGGCGCCCATCATCAGTCTTATTGGTGCTCTGCCAACGGAAAAGCAAAGTATCAAAAATTGCCTCATTTCTTTGCCCCACTTCAAATATGAGTACTGCATATACACACATAACTTAAGTCTAACTTGGTAAAACTCGCTTTTTCATCACTCGTAAAAAGTATATCAGACAAAAGTGAAAAACCCAGCAAAAAAATAAATCCGTAAAATAGATTTCTTTTTTGATTACACACCTAAGACGTTACTTGCTGATTTAATTTCTGAGTATAGGCAATATGATTTCAATCTTGACTGAAACCGTAATCAAAATTCATCAATCTACTCTAAGTTAAGTTCCTTTAAAATCGCTCCCACAAAAAGCGATTCACCCTAGTACTACTCCTAAATCTGCGATTACAATTATCAACAATTATAAAGCCATGTAAACACAACCTTCCTGTAACATATATTTTCCAAGATAAGCGACAAAGCCTCAAACACATTTTTCAACATAGCTTTGCTGCTACGTTGTATGTCTAATTTACATCCAACTCACGATTTGGATCCACAATTTTAAGAGAAATAGAAAAAATCCTAGCTGCTATACAAGTAGCTTCCAACAACACCTACAACTTTTGGTTTTAAAAACACTGCAAAGATAATTGAAAAAAATTAAAGCATTCTATCAAAAGAATTCTATAGGAGTAACATACGGTTTATCAACCAATTTATTTATTCTTATATGAAAAGAGAGATTTCTACTCACCCCAGGAACTTGCCAATTCGTTGCAGAGATTGGGGCAATCGAAATTTCACTATTAATCCAACCTAACATCATCCAGCGAGAAAGGGCTTAAACATTTAAAGTTAGGATTTATCATCTTACAGATGTACGAAGTTCGCAATCTAAGAGCTTACTTACGCATTTCCCACCCTCAGTACTATTTTTTCACATATCTTGATACACATGACAAAGCGAGAGCTAAAGATTAAACGCAAGATCTAATTAATGGCCGAACAAAACTAGTTTGTTCTCTTTACAAATTTCAATATCTTGTTCTGTGTCGTGTGGATACTACCGGAGGGTTAAAAAAAATCACTAGAGAGTTGGTTAGATTCCTGAGGATGATCTAAGCACGCTTCACTAAATTCTATTAGTCTAAACTCGTAGCGACTGATCGTGCAAATGAAATACAAAAATGTGAGAGACTTATCATACAGAGAGCAATTCATGTATTAATCCTGAAGTAGGACTTTTTTAGGTGGCACAAATTTCTCGTAGCCCAAAAATATTGGCTGCGAATTCAGTTAAATTTGTTGGATAATAATTCATTTTAATAATATTCCGCGCTGCTTAATGTTAAAAGATGCTTCGTGGACATGTGTCGTAAGCACCGTATAAATCTGATCAAATCTCCTGCATCACATTCAATAGCGATGACATGTAATTTTGAAACTAATATCTTTAATACATTATTAGACTTGAAACTTTTTACTGAAAGTCCAAAATTCTTGATAACCATAATTAATTTTCATATTTTGGTTAGAATTACATAATATCATTAATCCAATGTTCTTCTTGTTGCACTTGCAAAGTCTTATTGTTACATGACACAATATAGCACATGTAGCGATAAAACTAATTCCACCTGGACAGCTCAAGGATACGGAAGTATGACATTCAAAATATCAATGTGAGATTCAAATTTCCATGGATGATCAATTCTGAAGTGAATGGTCATGAGTGTTCCTCCAACTAGAGGTTCTCTTCCAATGAACTAATATCCTATCAATGAGAATTTTACTGATTTTGATAATGACTTAATAAGGTCTTGAGTTTTTGAAGAAAAAATTTTCGCATAAGAGTGGGTTATTGGTTATATATCGAGACGAAATAAAAAGGCTTGCAATCTTTCATCTAAATCTTATTTGGATTTAGAATTCAAAGTTTCCAGATGAAGATGATTTGAAGATAATATTTTACAGGATTTGATTATAAAAATAATTTTACTACTATAATAATGATAGAAGTATGGAGTAAAAAGGTTAGAATTATGTTCCTTAGATCTAAAATTCAATACAATATTATGAACAATAGATTTGCTTTTTAAATAATATTGAAAGCCTGATCAGGAAATATATTCCTTTGTTTAGGCGTTGTATTTGTGTCGGTTTGTGTCGGTTTGGCATTGATTGTGGATTTCGGAGCATATACAGAGAAGCATTGTATCGTGATTATAAATGCGTGTAACATGTTTGTCATTTAAACGAAGAGTAGTTACGTTTAATCAAGAGTTTTTTGTGAAGGATGTGTTTTACCAAATTGTAGGGTAGGCTCTGAAAAATTAAAATAGTATGACATCAGGGATTTTTTTGAAATTCGTTATTAAATCGGATTAGATTGATTTAATTTGCTTAAGGTTTTATACGGTTCAGCCCTATCATGATAGGAACAGATGTTTGCCAAAATTTACCAATCGGAGGAACTCCCGTTTGTAAAGTTTCGTGTAGTTTATTGTAGAATGGTTTTTGTTCTTAGTGGCAAGTGCTCTATTATCGTTCTACTAAAGGAACAGAATAATTGATATTGTTGTTTATTTTTTAGGTGTATTTTTAGTGCTTCGGAAATTTCGGGTTAATTTCGGATAGCTGCTTGATGATAGGTCTTCTCATGTACGTTACCAATATATGTGCGGTCGCCAAACCCGCCCACCAAGTATATTTCATTCACTTGAATCTTTGCCCAGCGCGATTTATGCGGGGATGTCCCTCTATTAGGAAACCACCAACGTGAGTCAGGATGTCTTGTCATAAAGCACTGCTCTAACTTAGTAATTTTGTTGTAATCCGTAAAGTCAATGTAATTCAAATCTCCTTTTAAATTGACTCTTGGCGATCCAGCTGGAGATGATGGTATACCCCCTGGATAGGTCATGTTTACAGTTTCCAGTGTCCAATGATCACCTGCTCGGATAGTAAAGGAGTATGAAGACCCCTTTAAAATATTCTGAAATGTAGACCCAATCTCTACAATAAGCCAATAGGGATCCCCATCGAAATCGCAATCGGCATAATACTCCATGAAGGAAACTGGATATCTGCCGGAAGAGACACTTGTTTCGAAAATATTAACATTCATCAAGGACTCCCTAAAAACTACTGTTCTGGCAATTCTTGCCCCTTCTTCCTCACCTGGAATATTTAAATTGTCGAAATTATTCAAAAGAGGCACCTGAAGGCTTTGTGAAGAGATTATGTTGAGGGCTGCAAGAATATCTAATATTTTCATTTTTACCGTCAAAATGTCGAATATTAAATTGTACTCCGCGTTTCGGGATTAGAAGATCGCAATAACACTCGGCTTGCATACAGCATTTGCAAGTCAACGACGAAGACGAACACACTGGGTAGAAAACAAGATGAAAAAAAGTTTAGCTACCATTAAGAGTAATTTTCGATCTATTTTGAGAATCGTTACGCAACACTGAACGAAGTTTCGGCTTTGATTACTTATACAAGCCCATAACGTCTCAGATCTCGATGTCGCCGATGACATCATTACTGTCTATACCATTCAGGTCCTCCTCCATGAAATCTTCCCCATAATCATCCTCCGGATTTCTAATTGTTCGCCTGCTGAGTTTTTCAGCCTCCGCACCCAGAAGAGGTGTCGCACTTCTGTTGATTTGAGAATATTGAGAACTGTTTATCGCCGTTAGGTATAAAAAGCACACTCGTTTTCTTCTTTTATTGTAAATAAACCAGTAGTATGACCACATAGTTTGATAAGGGTGATTAAGGTCCTCTAATATGGACAGGTCAGATGGTTGAAATTCATAAATTTTGCAACCGGGGTCACTCATTAGCGTCAATAAGTCGCTGGCTTTGGGCGAATTTGCATTGCTAAAGCTGTTTTTTCGAGTTTCTGAGATGTTTTGAGCTGAAACATTTGGCGAACGAGAAGGCAAGATATCCATATAGACATTGATTGTGTCCCAAATCCAACTAAGTAAATCCTCTTTTTTACCAAGGGAAATCATTTCGCTATTAAAACGATTAATTAAATCTTCAGAATTCTCAAGTTTGTGAAAATTTTCAGTTGAGGGCTGCAAATTAGAGAAGTCATGGTCAGGATAAGTAGCATTCAAAATTGCTATCAAATACGCGAATGTTTTTCTTGTAGAAGCCTTCTTCAAAGACCCGAATGGAGATTCATCGACTGCATATTCTTCGTTACTTTCTCCAAGTAGAGACAGGGATAAATTGGATCTGTGACCACTTTGATCAACACTCTCGAAAAGTTCTGATCTGTTGAATGTAAACAGGTTTGAGCTGCTACGTCTTTCACGCTCCAAGATATCAGCACTCGAACTTCCCTTCCGCACAAAATTAGGATGAGGGGGTGAAGCACTGCTACCGAATAAAGAGTTGACGGATTGTTTTCTTTCTCTATCTATCGATTGAGAAAGTTGGTGATCTTCCAAAATTTGTTCCACGTGCTTGTCTATTGTTTTGAATAATTTTTTGTCAGAACCTATCGCTTTTGTAGTGAATAGGTCACAGCCACCTTTGATTATTAGATTGTTGTCAAGGGATTGAAAATTTAGTTCTTGGTTAACCAACTCTATGTCAAGCTCATCCATAAACTTCATCGTGGGCTATGAAGGAGAGTGAGACAAGCAATACTGCCTTATCAAAATTAACCAGCCTCAAACCCGCGACGAAATATTGAGTGTCGGATCACGTGGTACACTCTCGTATTTCCAGCTTTCCAATTTCAAACTCAACACTATTTGAAAACTCTGAACCATGAGTGTTCGAAGAGATTACTTTTGCGAAGCGCCTCAACTTCCATTTAGAAGGTTGTCTATCAAAATTCGACAGTCGAATTCCTTTCGAATCGATCTCACGTGACATGAATCTTTCGTCTTCGAATTCAGGCTCGTAAAATTTCCAGAGTAAAATTCTTTTCATTGCGAGCTTCGACCACGTGTAGCCTAAAGCCGGTGTTTTCTTTTCAAGCCCGTTAATATGCGCTAATTCTTTGTCTATTGGTCTCACTTCTCCGATCTTATCTTTGAAAGTATGAATTTTTCTCTTTTTGGAGAAATGGATTTCATGCTCCTGGTCCTCTTTCGTCTCCAGTATTAATGACGCCAGGTTCCAACCTGAAAACACTCCTACCTGATTCTCAAATTCGAGAGGATCATATCGTAGTGTAGAAGGGCCATCAGAACTTTCGGGGCTAAAAACATCACTCACTTGGTTAGAAATCAAAACAGCTACGCTGTATTTTTTTGCCAAGCTCGACAAGTATTTATACAAATAAAGAAGATAATGCTTTTTCGAAGTTCGGTTTTTGAACGACAAATCGCTTTTCAAATACGCATTGGACAGTTCGTCAAATCGAATCTTGAGTTGACGGAAGCCGGGTGTAGAGAACAACTGATCTTCTTGCTGTGAAAGATAGTTCCTCAAATAAGCAGACGGGTTGATGAATGCATCTTCAGATCTTAAATGATGCCCTATGCTATCGATAAATATCATTTTGACTTTTCTTCCACATGCTTCTTCTTTCTCGAGTTTGGCCTTAAGCTGCGTAAATAGTATATGGTCTAGGTTTTCTATATCCTGACAATATATGCAAGAGATGTTCTCAAGAGCCTGTTCATTCAGTAAAGTGAAATCTGAAAGACGCCTGCTCTCCATTATTGCTTCCGTGGATATGAAAATACTACTTTCTTGTTTGCTTTCAGTCGAAGTTTTGATCTGCCCTACCAACCAGAGGAGAAATTGTGATTTTCCAGTGCCACTGGCTCCGAACACCTCTGTTACTTGACCAGGGTAGATCCCCCCACCCAAGTTAGCGTCCAACGATTTTAATCCAGTAGGTATGACATTGTTTTCGGAAAAACCAGTAGGACATAATTCGGAAATCAAGAACTTTGAAAATTCTTCCGAACACATAGTTGTCAGATCTAAAGATTTTCCCACACGAGATGCCGGTACGGTACTTTGAGGAGATGGTGTGCTATAGTTTATTAAGTCAACAGTAGTTAAACCATTTCGAATCAGTATATTCTCCACTGCAGTATAAGATTCATCATTCCAAGTGCTAATTATGTCAGGAAATTCCTTCCCTAGATCCATGAACACTAATGATTCGAGAATTTTTGCGTTGCGCGTAAAGAAATTGTTTTAGGCTGAGCAACGAAGAATCGACATGAAGGAAGAAAAAAAAGTAATGTACAATTATGGAAAGAAAGCTTAGAGATTTACACAGCTTCAATTAACTATAAGCTAATGAGCACCAGAGATAAAAAACCACTTGTCGATAGACTTGTCGATTGGTGCTGCTGGAAGTGGAGAAGCCTGAGGAACTTCGGCCGACTCAGTGTAAGAAGCAGTGGAGCTCAAAGTAGTGTTGGTCAAATCAATCTCACCAGGGTTAGTGGATCCCTTGATCAATTTGTCCCATGCTTCAGCACACTCTGAGATGACTTCATCAGCGTACTTCTTATTCTTACATTCACCTGAGAATGCGAATTGATTTTCGGGCTTTCCGTCTGGAATTTTGTAAATTCTAAACCACTCATTGGTAGCTCTTAATAATCCTGGCAAGTGAGTCTCAACATCCTCGATGTCATTCAACTTTGAAGCCAAAGGGTCGTTCACGTCAATTACGATCACCTTCCAATCGGTTTCGCCTTCGTCTAACAATGCCATAACACCCAAAACCTTAACTTGTTTGACCTGACCAATGGTTGCGACCTGCTCACCAATTTCACAGACATCCAAAGGATCATCGTCTCCCTTTGCCTTCGTTTCTGGGTGAACTTGATTAGGGTCTTCCCATGTTTGTGGGAAAGCACCGTAGTTGTGAATGTAACCATGGTGTGGAAAACAGTTTCTCACGAATCTCAACTTGCCCTTTTTAGTATCTTGAATGATTGGGTTCAACTTTTGCTCCTTAGAGATCTCCATCTTGGCGTTGGTCCATCTTGGAACTTCCACAATCATGTTAAGAATAGTCTTTTCCTTGTTAGCGTACAAAGGGATATCGTGGAATGGAGAAACAGGCTTTCCATCCTGTTCAATGTAAACCTTGTAATCCAAAGTGTTGGCAGCACCAACTTGACGGGTAGAGTAAGACATGAATGTGTGTTGTTGACGATGCAATTGACCAAAATTCTCCAGTTTTTTTACTCGGTTTGCATATAGTTTGATCACGTTATATCACCTGTTCAATATGTACAATACTTTTCGCAACAAGTAGTTATTTAAATCATTAGCGATCAAAGGGTTGCAAATTGCATTAATCTCCGCTTTTTTTGCCAATAACATTCCCCTTGTAAGCTCTCTATGAACTAACTTGGTATTGCAGGAGTCAATGAGACTCGTGCTCAATGCAAAGATCTCTTTGAGAAAGCACATAAGCAATTTCCACTCCCTCTTCGCAATCGTGAGAAACTCACGCTCATGCTCAAGTAAGAATGCACCAGCAAGCTGAATGTTTCGAACATGCCCTTGACTAGTGAACAAATAATTCCAAAAGATTCTTAAACCATATACATCAGAATCAAAAAAAGCCAAGATAGGTATTTGAGGAAGTTTTTGTCTGATTATCTGTGCGGCAGTCCTGGTTGCGTGATCCGGAAAGCCCTTCCCACTCATCAAAATAACAGAGAGCTTTGAGTCCTTGATGAAATCACTGAAAGATCTGAGTATGGCTTCTTTTTCAAGTATTATCACAACATCAATAAGTCTCTGCAGACGAATAGTCTCCAAAACTTTAAAGTTAGGAATTATACTTAAGTCGTTATCATATCTTAAATCCAAGATGGAATTTGAAGAGAGTTGCAATTTAATATCTGGACCACCCCAAATCACACCTTTCGTTGATGGCGTAATTAGCAAGTCATCCGCCATATACAATTCAAGTGACTTGCAAATTCTTCGTAGGGCCATGTTCAGATTTTGCTGGTTTCCGTTGAAAGCTGTAACATCTCGATAGTAGATATCTCTCATCGTTGTTCCGCCTGGGCTATCTAGGTTGAAAATCAGAAGTCTTAGGGCAAACACAATGGAAGAATAACGAATTGATTGGCTTTTTGTTTCTCCATATTCCCGAATATTAATTAGTTTATCTGATCCTTCTTTGCGTTCGCGCTTGGTTGAGTTATGTGTTTGAATCACTAACTCTTTTCCGCTGAGGCATATGGAAGAACATGCTTTCCATGCCGCTGAAACAATTTCTATCGGCATCATGCTTCATGTTAGAATTTTGTATAAAAAACGAAGTCTGCAACATACTTATAGTCATCAATTTTCCTCGCAAGGTCATAAACTTGTGTTTTCTCCTCGATTAAACTTTTTAAAAGAATGCTATGAATCATTACTAGGGAGGCTGCAAATGTTTGAAATGCCCGTTCTTGACTCACGTTTGTTAGCGCTCGTATTCAAACAATATTAAATGAGCGGGATCTTAAATCTGAAGTGTCGTTTCCAAATATGACAGCTCGCTTTATTTTTTTTGACCTAAGAGTGCTTGGTTAATTTTTGATGAATGTCAAGAAGTAAGGGGAATTCAGGAAAGATGCGAACTGTGTGTCTAAATTTCATGCTGCTCAATAAATTCTGCCACATATTTCGCTCTTACGACAATGTCAGCTTCTGAAAATTAATAGCTGTAATTATAAAACAACTCTGTCGGAACTTTATCAAAATCAAAATACATTTATGCCTAACTTTGATTGCACTTGTTTATCCCACATTAACTTGTTCTCCCCATCTAAAACCGAAGACCAAGAAAAATTATATCATCCTGCATACATAAAGTACCCCTCGAATTTCCCGAACAAACTTCAGAGCAGAAGAGAACTCGGACGGTACTTTTTAAGGGCACATTCTCTCAAAAGTTTTCTTTTCTTTTGACTATCATAGAAAGCACCGAAAAGTCTTACTTGAAAATGCCTGTCATTAAATCTGGTGACTCTAGCTTGTTCAAGAGATTTTACTACACTTCAGGTGGCGATAACGGTGCTCGTTGGGCCTTCTTTGCAATTTTGATCGTGCTTATTATCATATTTATCTTGGGAACCATTAGAGTTAATAAAGGTCGGGCCAGAAAGGGAAATCAACCCATCTATGGAACTAGGTGGATGACGCCACCGTCGTATCTCCAATCACAAGGACAATACAATAACAACTCGGACGCCCAAAATGCATATGTTCCCACGTACACTGCCACAGCAAACGATAACGATTTAGGCTACTATGATCCGAATGGAAACTTTCATTCGAATCCAAACACTAAAGCTCCTCAAATGCCAGAGGTGGCGCACTATCGAACCACTTCAAATGCCGCATATCCTCCTGGAAATGCAGAAAATGCACCTGTGGTCAGCGACGAATCCTCAATGTACAGGAGACCTAGTGGACCTCCACCAAATGGTGAAAGTTCTTCGTCGCACGAAAATCTGTTTCAGAGACCTAATTACCCCCCTCCACAAAACTGAAGGTATTTGCCTGCATTCAAGTCGTCATGGAGCTTTTTCAAGGGTAGCCTTGAAACTAGGAAAAAATAAATTTTAATTCTAGAAGACCTTTATAACGGGTGTGACTTCAATAAATTTGGGTTCTACTCGTCGGTATTTTATTAAATGAACAGGTCAAGGCTTAGTTTAGTGTTATAATTCGTTGCTTTGCGAATAGTGAACTCTTAGTTCTTAATGTAGCTTTTTAATGCTTCAGCGTATCTCAACGGATTTTCATGATGCGTTCAGGTTCGGCCAGCAGATAGTGAGTAGGATATTAAACGGAGAAATTTAACAATCCATGTCTACGTGAAGTATCACATGGCTTGAATTGTTATTTCGTAAATGCAGGAAAACTAAGTCGCGGGCGTAATGCGAGAGAACTTTCCAAGGTAATGCGTGAAACTCAACTTTACGTAAGTTAATCCAGACACCTGATAGGAATGGCAATGATAAAAAAATGAAACATTGAAAGTTTAGCATAGATGCTTGACATTGTTTAAAACAGATGGGTTGTCGATCGCCTTCTAAACATACCCTCATAAATTATGATCATTGAGGACACGTTTGCATATATGCAAAAATATGTGCATGTCGTGACACATGTTGCGCACTTCTCGAGGTCATTCAAAGAAGCGGCTGGCTTTGTTGTTGCGCATTTGCGTCATCGCAAATCCCTGCACATTATTCGGAAGTCTGTTTTCATCGTGAAAGGTGAGAGTTGCTGCCATCGCAGGAGAATATTATAAAAGCACGGCTGATTCTCGACTCGCATCAATTACCGCGTACTCAATTGCAAGCAAGATGGCAGACTCCTCAACGTCCTCCAATAGCTCAACATCTGCTTCGCAGTTGTTGTCCTCCCTTATTCCCAATTTGGTCATATTTTCAGTTTTTATGATACTTTTTATTGTTCTCAGGAAGAGTCAGAGAAGAGTTTATGAGCCACGTACGACTGTTGACACAGTGCCCAAGGATTTAAAACCCGAAGAGTCCCCTAAAGGCGCTTTTGGTTGGATCACTCAATTGATGAAGAAACCTCAGTCTTATATCCTTCAACAGACTGGCCCTGATGGTTACTTTTTTCTTCGTTACTTACTCGAGTTTTCTATAATTTGCTTCTTGGGCTGCTTCCTTGTGTGGCCAGTCTTGTTTCCCGTTGATGCTACCAAATCGAATGGCAACAAGCAACTTGATATTCTCACATTCGGTAATGTGAAAAACAAGTGGAGATATTTTGCTCATGTGTTCATCTCATGGTTATTTTTCGGCGCAGTTATATTCATCATTTACCGTGAATTGGTATATTATACTACCTTCAGACATGCATTGCAGGCTACTCCATTGTATGACTCTTTGCTCTCATCTAGAGTATTACTTTTGACGGAAATTCCCGAGGTTGCAGTCGAGGAACCAAAGCTCAGAGAATTTTTTCCAACGGCCACCAATATATGGTACGCTCGTGACTATACAGATTTGAACAAACTCATTGAAGAGCGTACTAAACTTGCAAGCAAATACGAGGGAGCCTTAAACGGGGTTTTGACTAAAGCAAACATCTTACGTTTGAAATGCGAGAAGAAAAACAAACCAGTTCCACAACCAGAGGATGATCTTAACAAGTACTTGAAAGATGGCAAAAAAAGACCAACGCACAAACTTAAATTTCTTATTGGAAAGAAAGTTGATACTTTGGACTATGGTGTTGAAAAGTTAGGGGAATTGAACCGTGACATTAAAAAGGAGCAACTCGAGCACAATTCTAGGGCTCAACTTCCTTCAGTTTTCATCGAGTTCCCAACTCAAATAGAGCTTCAGAAAGCTTACCAAGCTCTCCCATATCATCCAGAACTCAAGAGAAGCGGGAAGCATGTTGGATTAGCACCTGAAGATGTCATTTGGACAAATCTCAAATTGACCAAATCCAAGAGAAGAATGAAGAAGATTTTAGCTTCTACCGTTTTAACTTTAACCATTATTTTGTGGTGCATTCCTGTGGCTGTCGTTGGTGCCATTTCTAATATTAACTTCATTACCGAAAAGCTTACATTCCTCAAGTTCATTAACAATATGCCAAGCGCTTTGATGGGTATCATTACATCTTTATTGCCAACTGTTGCCTTGGCGATTTTAATGTCTTTAGTGCCCCCATTTATAAAGAAAATGGGTAAGATAAGTGGTTGTATCACAGTGCAAGAAGTTGAAAGATATTGTCAAAACTGGTTTTTTGCATTCCAAATGGTTAACTCTCTTTTCGTCATGACAATAGCCTCGTCAGCAATTAGTGTTATCCAGGATATTATCGGTAAACCCGAACTGGCATTGCAGTTGTTAGCGGAGAAAGTTCCTAAGGCATCTAACTTTTACATTTCATACCTTTGCTTGTATGGATTAACTTTTTCTTCGGGTGCTCTTTTGCAAATTGTCACCTTAATTTTGTCGAAAGTTTTAGGAAGAATTTTGGACAAGACTCCTCGGGCCAAATGGAATCGTTACGTCACATTGGGCCAACCATTTTTTTCGGTTCTTTACCCGAACTTTCAACTTGTTACAGGCATCGCTCTCTTATACTCCATCATCGCTCCTTTGATCTTGGGTTTTGCAGCTATTACGTTCTTCCTAATTTTTGTTGCGTTCTTATACAATTTGATCCATGTGATGAAGCCGAACGTCACTGATGCACGTGGACGCAATTATCCTTTGGCAATGTTTCAAATGTTCGTTGCTGTGTACTTGGCAGAGATTTTATTGGTGGCTTTGTTCGTTTTTAGTAAGAACTGGGCATGTGTCGCCTTGGAGGGTTTCTGGATTTTGGTGACAGCTGCATGTCATATCTACTTTAAGAGAACGTTTTTGCCTTTATTGGAGACAGTTCCAATCTCAGCCCTCAAGTATGCTGCAGGTGATCGCACATTTCAATATCCTATGTATGATCAGGGCTTGAAGGAAATTAAAACTGAGGGCGAGAATTACTGGAAGGGAGGAAACCAACTTGGTTTAACCGACTCACCAAAGGATCAAGTTTTGGCTGATAGGGACGATTCTGATCTTAATACCGCTACAGGGACAAACGAGAAGGTCACCAGAGAAGATAAGGTGAGCTCGGAGTACACTGGCAGTCCTAAGATGCGTACGAAGTCGTCTGAAGTGGCTGGAAGCACCGTCTCCAGGTTTTTCAAGCCAAAGACTAACACTTTCGACATGGTGCGGGACACAATGCCCGACTGTTATTTCAACTACATCCAGTATAATGCTGATTTCGTGAGAACAGCGTATGACGACCCTGCGGTGAATGCACCAGAGCCTCACATCTGGTGTGCCAGAGACCAGATGGGTTTGTCTGAAATCGAGAAGAACAAAGCATTGGAGAACGGTGTTGATTGCAGTGATGCTGAGGCCGGTTTCGATGAAAATGGCAAGATTCAATACTTTGGTCCTCCTCCAACTTACGAAGATACGATTAAGGTTTAGTATCCTATTAAGAACTATTTAATTTTAATTTTTATTATTGCTGTTTTAGAAAAGTTGTCATCCCGCACCCACTAAATTTTCAAAGCCATAATATAAGCTCATGAAATGAAGAGTATAATGTCAAAAAATTTGGCACTGACCGGGTGTGTGAATGAGCCTAAATCTGATCAAGATTATATGACTGAAAATAGATTTTGGTGATATCGCCCAACGATTTTGTGATTACTTCTTCGCTTGATGTTGAAAGCTTTGTTTAACAACACGGTCATCATCAGAACTGGATTCTAATCTTGTAATACCCTCCTCGGTTCCGAATGATCCACACCAGCCATTTTCAATCAAATAATTCTTAAATTTTACATCTTGTTCAAGTAAATCTTCATCATTTAGTTGGGGAATAAAGAAGAAAGCAACCAAAACTCCAGAAAGACCGCAAATTGCGGCAATAATGAAGGTCCATCCTTCACCTTTTGCGTTTTGAATGGGCGTGAAAGTCTTCGTGCCAACTACAGCACCAACTTTTGCAATAGCAGCTGAAAGACCATAAAATGTTCCTCTGATGGGAGTAGCAAATGACTCTGAAGAGGTTAAACCCATCATGTCTCCTGGTCCCAAGTTTCCCAGAGACATCATGAGTCCGTAAAAGACAATGAACAAAGCGGTAATATTCTTTATTTTATCAAAGGCGAGACCTATGATAAGTCCGAAAACGATGTAGCCGCAAAATCCCATAATCAAGGTATTTCTTCTACCAATATTGTCACAAATATAAGCACCAACTATGACACCAGGAATCGCGATTACTCCTAGAAGTAGGTTCCACTCAGCAACACTTTCAAGGTCACCCTTTTGGGATTTTGGCAATACAGAGGCGATAATGGTACCAGAAAAAATACCATTTGGGAAGGTGACAAAGTCATAGAGAAACCAACAGCCACATGTACCCAAAAGCCTTTTCCAGTGGTACTTGAAAGCTAACCAATATGGGACGTCTTTGCGGATTGCAGATTGCTTAAAAAGTTCCGAAGTTGCCATTTTGTATCGGAAATAGAAAACAGAGAGAGGCCAAAAGGCACCGATAGCAAACAAAGTCCTCCATAAGCCATTTGAAGTTCCAGTTATTTGATACACGATCAAAAATATGATAAGCGCAAAGGGACCACCAAATGATAACGGCAAGTTTGTTACAAGTACAAAAACCCCGCCTCGCCTCTTAAATGTCTCATTTGCCGCCTCATTAGCTGAAACAGAACATGATGGATATTCAGCACCAATACCAAACCCTGTCACTCCTCTAAAAATGATAAGCATCCAAAACATGCCATCAATACTGGCACCATGGGCTGCTGCGCACATTATCGTTCCGAATACCAAAAAAAGAGTTGCAATTACAATCGATTGCTTTCTATTCAACCTGTCTGATAAAACACCTATGATAACTTGTCCAAATATTGTTCCCACAAGTGAAGCATTAGAAACATTTGTCTTCATATCAGTTGTGTAATTATGTGGATACAACTTTGCAAAGACCGTATTCGCCATAGTCATAACATTATTTTGGTAACCATCAGATATAAGAGCAAAGCCTGAACAAACAATCGTGAAAATATGAGCAAGACTTCGTTTTTGAAGAAGTCGGCCCCTTCTCGACTCCGCGTCATACTCAATATACCCCACACTAGCTTGCTTGTTGATATCCATGATGAGTTGTTAAGCAAAGTTTTTGAAAAAAATGAATTTTCATTTTCCAGCATGAGAGACTGGGCTCAATTTATTGACGGACTGAAGGGCTCGGCATTTCCAGTTTCTCAATTATGATAAGCGGAGTAATATGCAACTTCAAAACGTGGAATGCGCGGGCACAGAACCGAGGACCCCCGTGGCTTCCTAATTTATGAAAGACACCAACAAATTGCTGATAACATTAGCCTGTCGAAAAAAAACTCCCTCGGATAAATCTTGTTGCTTTTTTTCGTGTATGAAGCAGGAAAAGTTGAAGAAGAACATAAAAAGCCCAAATTTATTTCTGAATGTCAATGTAGAGAAAGATGTTGGTTTATACAAAGATACATTGAACTGATTCCCATCTTGTGTTACTAGACTTCACAGGCAATATAAAATAAGCACTGCATTTAATAAATGCTCTCGTGGACCCCTTGATATCTTAGTAAGTAAGATATTCCCTCATTAGAATGGCAGGTCTGCGTCTGCATTTCAACGTGCCGCCATTTCTGGAACACGAGCGCGTGCACGAAATAATGTCGAATGGAGGGGAGACTCAATATTGACATACTTGTGCGTCACACCGAATCCATTTGTCTTGCTTTGATTGCCTCTTTAATAAGAGACTCTAAAATTATTGCAGCTAAATTGCGGCAAATTTGCAGGTGACTACATGAGTGGCTTGAAAGTGACTACACAAGTGGGCGTCTGTTAATTAATTATGAGAATTTTTAATTTAACCTAGAGTTTCTATGAGACTCATACGACCTAAGCGGTTTCAATTTTCAGAAAAGAGGTCATTGAACAAAGATGTTTGGAAAGGGAGTTTCATTGTCCATGTGTGTTTTAGATTATTGCCCTATTGACTCTTCAAGGCCGTACCCTTTTATCCCCACCTTCTCACTGCGGGTTAAATGCAGTACATACTGACTCATTCTTTCAATGAGTTGCGGTATATAAGCAATCACAAGCTTTGAACTACTCAATAGCTCACAAGAATGCCTATGCTCAATAACCCCTCGGAAAAATATGATTCGTTCCCACCAATCAAATTGAAAGATCGTCGATGGCCAGAAAGGGTTTTGGAGAAAGCTCCAAGATGGCTTTCCACCGACTTGAGAGACGGGAACCAATCGCTTCCTGATCCAATGTCTTTCGACGAGAAGAAATCTTACTTTCACAAGCTCGTTGATATTGGGTATAAAGAGATTGAAGTAGCATTCCCTGCAGCTTCTCAAGTTGACTTTGACTTAACCAGATATGCCATTGAAAATGCTCCAGATGACGTCAGCATTCAAGTGTTGTCACCTTGCAGAGAAGAGCTTATTAAAAGAACAGTCGAGTCATTGAAAGGAGCAAAGCGAGCAACTGTCCATATATACTTGGCAACTTCGGCCTGTTTTAGGAATGTTGTTTTTGGCATGTCAAAAGATGAATGCAAAAATTTAGCGGTCAGATGTGCAGCTTTAGTTAGATCTCTCACAAAAGACGATGAAAGTCAAGCAGCTACCTACTGGAGTTTTGAATTTTCTCCAGAAACGTTTTCTGACACCGACCTTTCCTTTGCTCTCGAAGTTTGTGAAGCAGTTAAAGACGCTTGGTCTCCAAGTGTGGAAAACCCAATCATATTTAATCTTCCTGCCACAGTTGAAATGTCTACGCCTAACGTCTATGCTGACCAGATCGAATATTTCTCAAGAAACATCACTGAGAGAGAAAAAGTCTGTATTTCTCTTCATCCACACAACGATAGAGGATGCGCTGTTGCCGCTGCTGAGTTGGGTCAACTTGCCGGTGCAGACAGAATCGAAGGATGTCTTTTTGGTAACGGCGAGAGAACTGGAAATGTTGATTTAGTAACCTTGGGTCTCAACTTATACACCCAAGGAATAAGTCCGAAGATTGATTTCTCGAATCTCAATGAAATCATTGATATTGTGGAAAGATGCAATAAAATTCCTATCCCTGAAAGGGCTCCATATGGCGGTTCACTTGTTGTCTGTGCTTTTTCAGGCTCACACCAAGATGCAATCAAGAAAGGTTTCGAGTCTTACAGCAAACAGAAGAAAGATAATAAGTCCATCAAATGGAAATTGCCATACCTTCCAATTGATCCCGAGGACATTGGTAGAACTTATGAGGCCATCATTAGAATCAACTCTCAATCTGGCAAAGGTGGCTCTGCTTGGGTTATCTTGAAAAACCTTGAACTCGATCTACCAAAGGGTTTACAAGTTGAATTCTCGAAGTATGTTCAAAGGCAAGCAGAGATAAAGGGTCAAGAACTTACCAATAGTGAATTATGTGACTTGTTCAAGCGGATCTACTTCATTAACTACGGCTCCCCTGATAATACAGAGGGATTCTACTACAATCTTGTTGACTATTCAATCACGAACTCAAACAATGGTGTAAGATCTATTGAAGCTCAGATTGAAGTCAATGGAGAGGTAAAGTCGATCTCGGGGTCTGGAAACGGTCCTATTTCTGCATTTTCTAATGCGATTGAGATCGGTTTAGGCGTGAGCATAGTTGTCAAGCATTACCATGAACACTCGCTTGGAACAGATTCGGAATCGAAAGCTGCAACCTACATTGAGGCGCAATTGAAAGATGGCAGCTCAAAATGGGGAGTTGGGATGCACGAGGATGTGTCACAGGCTTCCTTCGTCGCCTTGGTTTCAATTTTGAACTCTTTAAACAGAGACTCATGATTGCCTTCTCATGAGTTTACATGAGAAGGTCGTGTTAAGACTTGCTTAGGCCAAGATTTGAATGTTCATCAAAAGATAAAAGTCAAGATTCAATCACGCTTCGTAAGAAGAACACCTTTTTCAATTCAATTTGTAGCCATATCCATTGGTGTGCTTACTTATCAGATAGCGTGCGCATTACCTTCCCAACTAGACACAGCTGAAACACGTGACTCCACTGCGTACATATACGCCGTCAGTAAACATCAGGGTACTCACAACCTTCCCAAGACAGAGACCTCCAATGACTCAAGAGAATTTGAATTTGGCAGAGACATATCAAAGTATAAGCAATGCGGAAAAGCAAGCACTGCTTCTTGAGAGAATGCTAGATGATTTAGATGGAAAGATGGACAATATTTTACAGGAGATAAAGGAAAACCGTGAGAATATAGATGCTGATATTAAAGCTACTAATGAGACTCAGCTGAATGTAAATTAAAGTCTAAATCACTGCATCGCATTCAATGTGAATTTGAATTATTCGCTATTCACAGCTTCTCCCAAATCTTCCAATTTCAAAATTTCGGGTTCATCGGAAACAACAAATGGATTATGCGGATGTTTAGGATTGAAAACCCAATGATCTTGACTATCTGAGTGGGCAAACTTCGATATGCTAACTTTAGCAGAAGCTCCTGACTCTAGCCACCATTTGGCTTTCTCTGAACTTGGTGGTGGCATTGCATCATCTGCGCCGTCTTTAACAAATTTCGTCACGTCGCTGGCCGTAAGAAGAAAATTTATATCACCAATATCCTTAGTGTATCTTTCGTAGATTTCATGGGTGATCTCTCTTTTCTTCTTCTCTTGCACCACTGCAACAGAGGCCGAATAGATAGCATAAACCGGTCTATGATCTGAGAAGATTATGTTACTCTCATAATCATATACTTCTTGCTTCAAAATTTTGTTCTTCGATAAACTTAGAATCCGGTCTGTCCATGCGGGTACCCTTTGCTTCTCAGATGTGTCATAAACATGGGTATTGTTATCAAATTTGTATGTTGGAGGAAAAGTAATTTCCATCTCATCATAAAATGGGAAAGTTTCTCCATCGGCCATTTGCTTATTGAGCTGATCATACTCGAAGAGCTTTTGGTATTCGTTGGTTTCAATCAATTGCTTTACCTGTTCAATGGGCAAATCGATTCTAAAGTTGAAATCTCCAAGCCATATGACCGCATCATGATCCCTGACTTTTTTGTGTTTTTCGAACATGATACCTTTCGCTATAGTCTTGTAATTTTGATGTCTTTCATCCACGTTGCTGAACCCAGCAGCTAAATGTGAACAAATCAAACAAATCAGAGTCTTGGAGTAATTGAAGCTGACACCCACGCCGCCCTTGTTTGCACTCATTCCACCTAAACCTGTCTTTTTGATGGAGCCTTCAATGTTTGAAATATAGGTTAATTGACTTTCTTTGATGAACAAAAGCAAAGCTGTTCCACCCATCTGCCATCCCCATAGAGAAACGTAGTTTTCGTGCCCATGAGTGTTGAGTATCTTTTGAACAGTTTTTTCCCAGCTCACAAAATTGTCCGACTTTGCTGATATCATTTTGCCTGGAGTTAACTCTATCATCTCTTGGAAACCAAGAAAGACTAAGTCATAGTTTTGGTCAACTTGATGTCGGGGTGGAAATATGAGATCTTTTAAATTTTCCTCGTCATAAACTGTTCCGTTGACGTTAAACGTTGAGGCAAATATTCTTATACTTTTTCGAAAGCTGTATTCATTTGCCCGCTTGCTAAGCTCAAGACTCAAATATTGGTGAAGTGGATTGAACAACATCACACTATCTTGATCCTGTAATCGACCTAAGAGCTTAATTAAGGCATATTCAGTTGACTTTGGATCTCTCAAAACACTAAGATATTTTTTGGTGATTTGCTGTTTCATAGAATGCTTGACTGATGATGTTAAAGCTTGTTGTGTAGAATTTGAAGCCAAATACTTAAGAACTTCGTCATTTTCCGCCCAGAGATGAGCATGACGATTCAATAGCTCATGTGTTACTTTGATTCCCATGTCTTTAAAAGCCAATTCTATCACCTCTTGACATATGATCTTGGCAACAAAATCCACCTTTGCTAAACAATCGAAAGAGTTGAGTCTAAATGCACCAAGTTGTTTTCCGACATAGAGATTCCGCTTATTATCAAAGAACATGGCACCTGATTCACCCATATACTTTAACAATGGTTCGACAACCTCCGCTGGATTAATAGGCGAGTATCCAATCTTCTTCATAAATGACTTCGAGATTGGTAATGAGGTGAAAGTAATTTTAGAATTGTACATCATGGCTTTCTCAGACAAACTCTCATTAGTATCCACAGATGTTTCCCTCGGTTTCGTATACTTCACGAATTGATTTTTGTACTCTTCACATAACTGACCTTTGTAGGTAGTTTTGTCCTGCAGTAAGCAATTAACGATGTGAATGTCACCAAAATGAGCTCTCAAACCATCGAAGTGCCTTCTAAATGCATGACTAGAAGCTTCAACAGATCGCGTCATCTTAAGCTTTTTTCCATTTTTTGATGAAATGATGTTGTTCGAAAAGTGCGTCTGTAGTTCCCAAAAAGTAGGAACATTTCCTCTGATAATGACATAGGAAAATGAGAACTTCTCTGAATGAACGATGACTTCGCTCTCGACATAATTAGATACCTCTCCCTCATCATCACATCCAGTTTCTCCAAATAGCACTCCGTTTTTCTTGCAAGCCTGTTTTGATAATAATGTCAACAAAGCATTTTCATTGTCCTGAAGCGTGACATTCAAGGTCTTACAGTAGCCTCGTTTTATTACAGTGAGAAAGCCAGTCTTGTCAAATTTTTCTCTTTCATAAGGGTTTAATGTCTCCCTGAACTCAATAAGTCCAGTTATCATATACGTGTTCCATGCAAATTTCCGGAAGTAAGGGTCGTCTGATGCACTGTGGTATTTTAAAGTGGTAGTGAACCCTCTTTCTTGCAAGTTGCAAGAGACATCAAAAGTTTTGGAGAAATAAAAATTTCCCTGCGAAAGAAACCTCCTCACAGATGCAGCAGGGTAACCATTTAACGATCCTTCTGTCTCTTCAGTACCTATTGACAGCAAATCCTCATCTTTCCTGTCAATCCACGAGTCGAATGTGTCACTGTTGAGACAAAAAAACTCGACATCATCTATCTCATAGATGCTTTCATTAATTTGGGGAGATGCCACTTTGGTTGATTTCGTTATGAATCCCAAGTGTATGTAACCCTTAACATTGAGGAAGCCAAGAAATCCTTGAAGCTGCTTGTTTGAAGACTTCTTAGGGGATATATCCGAAAAGGACGAGAAGTTTAGTTCCTCAGCCTTTAAAAACTCCACCAAAACCTTGTTGTCACCAAGTTGTTTCTTAGTGCTGTCTTTGTGTCTATCGTGTACATTATGAGTGGCGTGTCTATGCGAGTCGCTTGATCTGTAATGAGGATTCGGATGGCGAATAACCAAAGCGTATGAAGAGCTGACGACAACAAATGTCCGAGGATGATCATTTAGGTAGACTCTCATTGCGCTTAGATTGACGTCGGTAGCTTTTCGATTAATTGTACAAATGGTGCTGCGAAAGGACCTGCAGGGTTTCATCAACAAAACACCACCTTGCGGCTGCGAAACCATAGCATTAGCAAAAAAGAGGGGATGGTTTTTGGCAAGTGAATGTCATTTTAAATGAGCTAATCATATAACATGGTGCCTAAATTACTCTAATATAAAAAAATATATCAGCTTTTTATTTATGTAATATACCCTTTAACAGCATCAATCAATTCTCGTGCTACCCCTAATAAGCTTTCCTTGATTTGGACTTTTTGGTAACGGTGATATGATTCTTAGGAATCCATGATGGATCAAAACCAGATCCCGTTCCAGTAGAGCCGCTAGACTTAGTCAAAGGTGCTGTCTTGCGCAAGTATTTCTTGAGTGAAGTGGTGTAAATATAGTATCCAATTGAACCGAAAACAATGGACAAAATCAAGACCAAGAAGAAAAATTGCGGATCAAAAAGCGATACTGGGACGTCACTGACCGCCATCAATTGTGATCTCACCTTGATTTCTTTTAACTGATCGTGGAAAGTAACATACACTGAAGGCGATAAAATGTAATTTCCAGCTACGAATGCCATCCTGACTTCCTGTCGAATAGAACCACTTTCATGCGGTTTGATAACAATAGGCTGGACAGAATTGGCAGTCATGTTATAGTTTGGTTGTCTTGTCAAGGGATCAAGAAACGAGCCTCCAATACCCACCAAAGTCATGGTTTCTTCTTCGTCGTTTGTAATATTGTACTTAAGAGTAATTTTATCGCCATTGAATACTTCCACGACTTGCTCCCTCGTATATCCTGGAAATTCTTCAATTATGTAATCTGCGTCGAAGCTTTTAAGCTCTACTAATTCGGGTTCCACAGGTTCCATGGGTACATCATTTTCCACTGAAGTATCTGCAAATACCCTAGCAATAAAGCCTAAGGATCCAATCAAGTAGTTCAGTAATTTCATCTTGCAATTGAATCAAAACGTGACACTTAACTATTTTGTCCGTCTGACGCGGGCACTCAAACGCATGACGGTTCTCACGTGATAACTCAATTCACCGTGAGCCAACTATACTTTGCCGAAATCTTACAAAAAAAAATGAAGTGACTTTTGCTAACCTGAGAGTTCAGTTGCTAATCGTCTTTTTGTTCTTAGCCTTGCAAATTCAATGGCAGAGCTAGTCTATTGTCGGGATTTTGGTGTACGGGTTCTGGCGCAACTTTTCTGTTCGAGGTACCACTTTGAATAATTTGTCTCAAGGTATCAAACAAAACTGACACGCGTTGTTTGGTTGGGGGGCTATCATGTTTCTCCAGCATTATAATAACTCTAAATCACGGAAAAATGGATTCAGGGCCCTACATATTCAACGGGCAGCAAGGGGGCTATCTAATAGCTTCCGGTTGGTTCATCAACAAGAACCGAAATCGTTCTTAAGGCAAATCAGAAGTCCAGGTCATTTATTGTTTTTCGCATCTAATGTGGCTCTTTTGATACACGTCAAATCTGTCAGCACCACTAATAAGCAAGCAGAGATGGAAAAGTATCTACTCCATATGAACGAATTGGAAAATTATGAAGAAGTCATCAAAAATCTTGATGCCCAAGAGAAGGCTATTAGAGAACAGATTGCGATCTTGAAATCCAAACGTGCGAAGAAAAAACCTCCGTCAAGCCACGAAGAGCATCACAAAGCTAAGAAAGCACCTCGAAGCCGAATGGAATCTCTCAAGCAGAGTTATTTCAGCCAGAGGGCGGCCATACTGTCTGTTTTTAGCAAAGGATCCAATATAAACCAATTATTTCTAGGGTGCAATCGTCCATGCTTTGAAGAGTCATCACATGCAAATGAACTGTTTTCTCAGAATAAAACGCATTCTTCGACTATTCTGCACTCCTTAATGATGATGTCGAATATGTTCATCAAATCTTTCCTAGTGGAGCTAAATCTACGAAGCGCTTTTGACGATTTATACATTTCCAAGCTTTGTTCAAGAAACAACTATTTACTTTGTCAAAATTTGTTTCAAAGTATGAAAAACGACCTGTCGAAAGAGCATTTATACCAACAACTTGTCATGCTTCGTGGCAGAAGTCACACAAATAGTAATCCTATTTGGCACCATCTTGACGATGGCACTCTTAGCGAATTACGACTTGGCTTTCAGCATTCTGATCATTTCCGTAGCAAAGAACTGATGCGGCTTGATTATTTTCACCACAAGTCTGGAAAATGTCTAAATTACGACAGTGCTAACAAATCAAGACACATATTTGCCATTCAAGCGCCTATTTTTAATAGCGACATCGAAAGCAGTGCTGCTTATATCGAAGACTTCAGGAAGTTTTTTGCGAAATATAAGGCCGATTCTCACCCAATGAAGCACTTGAACCTTGTGCTCAGTATAGCGCAACGTTTGATTCAAAATGGAGATTGTGTTCCGCAGGTTTCAATCTTTAGAGAACTTCTCGACCTTTTTGGAGATGCAAAGTTATACAATTATCAGTCTTTGGTGTATGATACGCTACCCGAATTTAAGCATGTGAAAAGAGTTTTGGTAGACGGTGAACAATGCCATGAATTTGCAAAGAAGAAAGTTAATCATTTAGCCAGCATCATTCAACAGGATCCTTCCATTTTAGCGAGCCTCATCAAATACCAAGTTATCAAAAATGACCCTGATACCTTAAAGCTGCTAATAGAATATCTTGAGCCAACTCAAATTGCCTCGGACTCAAGAAACTTTATCCTACCTGCTTTTATGCTTTCGTGGCATTGCAACCCCATTTTACACAAAGCAGACTTACAAGGGGCACCCTTGATATCTACAAGCGTTATTGAATACGCAATTGAGGCATGTGTCGAACTCAAAGAGTACGAGTTAATTGACAAAATTCTTGCAAAGCTTGTCTTTGATCTGGTGCAGGTACTGGAGGGAATCAGAATTACACTTGATAAGCAAACCAATGTTTCGTATTTGAGCCAGACAGCTTCTGAATCTGCAGTCAGAAAACAGCTATTCAGTGATACAATTATTCTCCTTCTTGGAAAAGCTTACTTGGAAAGCGGTGACAAGTTGAGGTGCAACTGGTTAGCATCTCTCGTTAGCGATATCTTGGTCGATTCTCCGACTGAAAATCTTAAACAATTGCACAAGGAAATTCTGCGGTTCACAAATGGCGAGAAAGAATCCAAGCGAAACACACAACATGAGCTTTCACATGACAGTGCTAATTATGGGCCTATAAATCGCAATAAGAGCCAAATCCTTTTTCATTTAAAAGGAAATGTTAGGACTGATTCAGAGATGGCTCATTCAATCAACGTTCAAAATCCTGCCATTGCATAAATTCATGGGGAACTTCAGACATAAACTGAATAAAAACACTGAATTTCCATACAAAAGTAGAGTTTACAGGAAGGGTTGTATGGCTTCAAAGTTTGAAATAGCTTTTGGCTATCCCAACGATCTTTATATCTAGTTTTATCCCACCTACGCCAGATAAATTTCTGTATGCAGTATACCTCACTTTTTTGGTGATGAGCCTTTCCAAGATTATACCACAATAACAAGCTCCAATGAAATTCTTGACCACCAACTTTGTTAAATGTGCAGTGAAATCCTGTGACTCGTCTACAGAGTCTTTTCCACTAAAATATTTAGACTGTCAACTTGTACAAGAAGAGCTGGAGTACAATGCTGAGTTTATAGTACATATGTTAGAGAGGTTAGACTGGAATGCTGTGATCAAAGTTGCAAGCGACTTGGGTAACACTTCTCTCCCTCAAACCAAACCAGAGAATCTAGACCCAATTATGGAAGATGACCAGGCCATTTTGAGAGAGTTGCACACTTTGCTCGTGGAGACTCAAATCGTTGAAGGTAAAATGGAGTGTGGAAACTGCAACCACGTGTACTACATCAAGAATCTGATTCCCAACTTTCTATTGCCTCCACATTTGTGTTAAGGGTTTAAATTAGGATTATCTACAAAGCTTTTTTTTGGGGAATGTTTATATGGGTTTTGAGAGGTAATGATGAGTTTTTCAAGAATGCATAATTCGGGAGTAAAATCTCACATGCGAAAATCAAACAGTTCATGTCCTAGCTTGGCATGTTTTAATTTCGAAATGTCCACAGTGATATGGTGCTCATGGTCCATATTACAGTTCGTCATATACTCCATACATGTTCAATAAATGAAGCGAATTTCAAACATGCATGATACTTATGCTCTCATATGCCACACTAGCGACGCTTACAACTGTAAGCTCAGTACCAAAAACTGGACAGTGTGGGCATAACTGTGCATAACAGTTATGTCTTCCTATATAAAATAAGACCACTTGAGCTTTGAAACTATATTAGGCCTTAAAAATTGTATCTCCGTTCGCCCGATCAATAAATTCGTGATTACAATACTGTGCCTATAATGGCGTCCTGAAAATGCTGGCCTCATTCTTATCTGAATTTGCGCAGCTCGCACCTGTACCTCCCTGAGGTCGTCCGGTGAAACCCTCGAGCGGATTTGACCGCCGTATAAACTCCGAGCATCCGTTAGCCAATTCAAACCACACAATGTCAGGTGCAGGCAATAGGGAGCAAGTCTTTCCAACACGTATGACTTTGGGGCTCATGAAGGGTAAGTTGAAGGGAGCACAACAAGGGCACTCATTATTGAAAAGAAAATCAGAGGCATTGACCAAGAGATTCAGAGACATTACACAGAGAATCGACGATGCCAAGAGGAAGATGGGAAGAGTGATGCAAACTGCTGCCTTTTCCTTGGCAGAAGTGCAATATGCTACAGGTGACAATATTTCGTATCAGGTGATCGAAAGTGTGCAGAAAGCCCGGTTCCAGATCAAGGCCAAACAGGAAAACGTGTCCGGTGTTTACTTACCAGCTTTCGAAAGTCATGTCAACAAAGAAATTAATGATTTCAAGATGACCGGTTTAGGCCGAGGCGGACAGCAAGTGCAGAAGGCTAAGATGGTTTACACGAAGGCTGTTGAAACATTGGTTGAATTGGCTTCCTTGCAAACTGCATTCATCATATTGGACGAAGTCATTAAAGTAACAAATAGAAGAGTCAATGCCATTGAGCATGTGATTATTCCCAAGACTGAGAATACTATTAGTTACATCAATTCTGAGTTGGATGAGTTGGACAGGGAGGAGTTTTACAGATTAAAGAAAGTCCAGGAGAAGAAGCAAGAAGCTGTTGCTGCTGAAGAAGCCGAAGAATTGGCCAAGAGGGATAAGGAGCATGCTGCTATTGAGGATGAAGATGACGTGGAAAACAATTCGAATCCAGAAGACTCAGCCGCAGGTATCAAGGCCGGTTCTCCTGCATCTTCTCTGGTTGGTGGAAAGGAGAAGAGAAAGAACAAGACCGTCAAGTCTCAGCCCAGTGAGGCCGAAATCGTGGGTGACGTCAACAAATTGGCTTTCGGCGAAGGCGATGTTTTGGAGAACAATGAGGAGGATGTTATATTTTAGCTCTGGACGACTATTAATACATTCTTATATCAAAAGTCCATTTCATTTCTTATGGTTCTTTGGGAATACTGCGATCCTTACGATTGCCCCAATACCACATCAAATACAAGCTACTTTTTAAGTTTCATGCGGGGTGCTCTGTGACCAGCTCATTCATCTCACTATTGCTACTTTTTTATGTAAAGCGCTGCTCATTACATCAAAAAATCATCAGTCCTGAAGTACCATAATTATTGAAAGAAGTTTTAAAGTTTTTAGCCACTTGGTGTACGTAGTTGAGCAGTAAATAGTCTCATTTCATGACCTTTCTGGAGTTGACATAAACGAGAATAAAGCTTAGCTAATAATCATTAAAGACGTTGACAAAATTTTACGTATAACCAATGTCATTAAGGATAAGTAGGATAGGTTTTAGTTAATGAACATTAGTACTAAGGCCACGAACATCTCACTGTTCGGGGAATTAGAAAGACTGCTGAACCTCCAATATTCGTCTTATTCCCTTTTTTTGGGATGTTTTTGAGATCTTCCTCTTGACGATAATAAATATTCTAAAGCACTTTAAAGTTTATCTTGTGTTTACAACCAAAAATCTGGTAAGACTGCGCGGTATATATATGTAAATATGTTGAAAGGTCTGATCTAGTTTCTAGGAAGTGTCGCTGCTCGCATTCATCGTCCATCCTGCAACTTTATACAATCACCAGGCTTTGGAATTAATTTCTTTTATTTCTGATAGCCGCTTGGTGATTTCAAGCCTGTGGCTGTATTATTGGCCACCTTTCTGAGGCTTTTTATAGCCTCCTTTGTATACCAGCTCTCATTGACTGTTTGTATCATGTTTGTGCAAGGCTCATCCGACGATAGAGTAACCCTAAGAGATGGCTTAAAGTATTTGACTCACATTCAATAGAATTGACAAGTAAAAGTAAGACCGAGTAATGAACAAACATTGGAGAAAGCGGTTAGACTCGGACAAAGGGAATACATAATCTTGAACACATTTCTTACATGGAATGTTTCGAACCTAGAATAGTGAAGAACAACTTGAATACTCCTCAATTTAGAGACACCTTGCATGAATTACGTGGCTTTGATATGTGCCGCAATATTTAGAGGATTAAGCAAGCCAGGTACAATAAATTAGCTTTTTAAATGAATTATTACCTTTTAAATGTATGTTGAAATTATTCTGCGACCTGGGTCTTTGGCCTGTATCCGCAACGGGTCTAAGCTTCTAACAGCTTGCCAACTAATGGATCGTTTCCAGGAACCATTTTACAAACTGGTGCTCTGGGATTTTAAGGTATTCTGAATGGCTGTTATCTTCGTAGGAATTCACCCGGTCGGTTAATATTCAAAGGTTATTTATAATGGGTTGAAAATGGCATACTTCATATTGGTTTTTCTCTCTAAGTTAAGCAATGGAAGTCTTTAGACTGTTGGAATTCAGGGCGTTCATTCGAATATTTGGTCTCTGTTTAAAAAAGAAATGCTTATTGCTCGAATTTTGTTTATGTAGAAAAAGAAGTTGTTAGGAAATTCTTACAAGGATACTGAGATGCAAGGTATCCCGGTCGGGTAACACTTGCATATCACGTGCATTTGTGTTTCATTTATATGCAGGGTTACATACAACCAGTGTATATAACAGCGAGGTTTTCCTCCCTTAGAGCCTTGAGGGAGTTCCTCGACTATTCTAGGTTCAATAAATACCATGATAAACTTTAGGGCGTAAGGAATACGTTCGACATATAAGACTAACAGGTCGCAGCCACTGTTGAGTTCTTACAGAAGTGTAGAAGGGCGTGTGGTCTAGTGGTATGATTCTCGCTTTGGGTGTTCGTGTCTTCGACAAACTTGCGAGAGGCCCTGGGTTCAATTCCCAGTATGCCCCTTCATCTTTTCTTTTTCATAAAGAGTTTTTTTTGCCCTTTTTTCCGTTCAGTTTAATATGCTCACCCTAATATTATATATATTTTCATATTCTCTAACCTTTCAGTCCATTGTATATTAATGTAGGAATACCCGGAGAAATTAGGATTATGGGGATCTTGAAATGCGAAATTCGCCCCGATTGGATATTCCACATACAGCCAATACAAGTGGTAAATAAGAAAATTCTCCATCAAATCAACCACAAATTTCAAAGAATCTTAACTGCTTTTATATCTTTTAGATTCATATGTGCTGCCTTTTTTTTTCTCCGTTGTCGTGTGTATTTAGTGGTCTCAGGGCTACCCCGGGGCCCCTCGGCTTTAGCTTTTGCGTCGCACCAGCTCAGCAAATCAGAGCCCGCGGATTTGGCTATTACCCACCTGTACCCCATACATGCCAATATAACGATTCTCAGCAGGTGCGAAGCAGAAATTTTCTCCAATCACATTCAAGAATCATCTTCACCACTACCATGTTAAGGAGTTTGAGAAACTTTTCCACCTCTAGAATCTCAAGGCAGGTCATCGGGTCTGCCAAAGGAGAGACTGTGAATGCTACCAAGTATTTGGGCCAAAAGTACCATGTGATCGATCACGAGTACGACTGTGTGGTTGTTGGAGCCGGTGGTGCTGGTCTTAGAGCAGCTTTTGGTTTGGCCGAAGCTGGTTTCAAGACCGCATGTGTCTCTAAATTGTTCCCTACCAGATCCCACACTGTGGCTGCCCAGGGGGGAATTAATGCTGCTCTTGGAAACATGCACAAGGACGACTGGCACTGGCACATGTACGATACTGTGAAGGGATCTGATTGGTTGGGAGACCAGGATGCCATTCACTACATGACCAAAGAAGCTCCAGAATCCATCTACGAGTTGGAGAACTACGGTGTTCCGTTCAGTAGAAATGACGAGGGAAGAATTTACCAGAGAGCTTTTGGTGGTCAGTCTAAGGAGTATGGTAAGGGCGGTCAAGCCTACAGAACCTGCGCTGTCGCAGACAGAACCGGTCATGCCTTGTTGCATTCTTTATATGGGCAATCTTTGAGACACGACACGCATTTTTTTATCGAGTTTCTTGCTATGGACTTGTTGATGCAAGACGGTGAGTGTGTGGGTGTTGTTGCCTACAACCAAGAAGACGGAACCTTGCATAGATTCAGAGCTCACAAGACGGTCCTTGCCACTGGTGGTTATGGAAGAGCCTACTTTTCATGTACTTCCGCTCACACCTGTACTGGTGATGGTTACGCCATGGTTTCCAGAGCAGGCTTGCCTTTGGAGGATATGGAGTTTGTGCAATTTCACCCTTCGGGTATTTACGGTTCCGGATGTTTGATTACTGAGGGTGCCAGAGGAGAAGGTGGATACTTGCTCAACTCCGAGGGTGAGCGTTTCATGGAGCGTTACGCTCCATCCGCCAAGGATTTGGCTTCCAGAGATGTGGTTTCCAGGGCTATTACTATGGAAATCAACGAAGGTAGAGGTGTTGGCCCTCAAAAGGACCACATGCATTTGCAGTTGTCCCACATCCCTGCTTCTGTCTTGAAGGAAAGATTGCCAGGTATATCTGAGACTGCTCATATTTTCGCCGGTGTTGATGTCACCAAGGAGCCAATTCCAATTTTACCCACTGTTCACTACAATATGGGAGGTATCCCCACGAAATGGACTGGTGAGGTTCTCAAGAAGAACGAAAAGGGTGAGGACGAGGTTGTTCCTGGCTTGTTGGCATGTGGTGAGGTCGCTTGTGCCTCTGTTCACGGAGCCAACAGATTGGGTGCCAACTCCTTGTTGGATTTGGTCGTTTTTGGTAGAGCTGTCTCCCACACCATCAGAGACTCTTTGACGCCAGGTACTCCACTCAAGCCAGTGTCCAAGGACCTCGGTTTGGAATCTATTGAGAATCTCGATAAGTTGAGAAATGCCAACGGTTCCAAGACTACTGCTGAGATCAGATTGAGTATGCAAAAAGCCATGCAAAAGGGCTGTGCTGTTTTCAGAATGCAAGACACTTTGGATGAATGTGTTAAGAACATCGACAATATCGACAAATCGTTCTCAGATGTTAAGACTACCGACAGATCCATGATTTGGAACTCTGATTTGGTGGAGACCCTTGAATTGCAAAACTTGTTGACTTGTGCCACCCAAACGGCCTATTCTGCTGCCGCTAGAAAGGAGTCCAGAGGAGCACATGCTAGAGATGACTATCCAGAAAGAGATGATGTGAACTGGATGAAGCATACTTTGTCCTACCAAAAGGATTTTGGCCACCAAGTTAAGTTGGACTACAGAGATGTCATTAAGACTACTTTGGATGAGAATGATTGTAAACCCGTTCCACCGGCCAAGCGTGTTTACTAGGCATCATATTATGCATATTTATGACCCGATTCCTTGAGATAAGTAAGGTTTTAATAAGGAAAACAAGTTACAAACTATTCGTAAGACTTATTTTCATTAAAAGACTAACTAACTAATTTGTTTATCTCTAGGTCTTCTTGATCACAAGAAATCTAGTAAGTCACTCGGATCCTTATGCTGCGTTGCTGCCTTATTAGTCTGGAATTTGGATCCGGTAGAGTTTGGCTTCAACACCGTGTCAGATGAAAAGCCCGGTGGTAATTTGGTATTTGCTATCGCAGCTCCATTACCATTTCCTTCTTTGCTATTTTTGGGTTGCATGACTGGGGTTCCGATAGTAGGCCTAATTACAGTTGCACTGCTCCAATCAATTGAAGGAGATGTCGTCATCAGACCTTGCATTGGGCAAAATTCCTCCGTATCTTCTGACTGAATTTTAAGGTTGCTAACAACCGATTGGGTGTAACGGTTCGATTCTGCATTTGTAGCACCAAAACCAAGGTTTCTTTGAGGCTGCAAAACATCCTGATGACTAGCTCTTTGTACTCTCAGGGCAGACGATCTCAAGGTCAATGGCTTGCTCGCTTGTTTGTTGCTTTGCTCCTTATTTGAGTCTACATTCGGTTTGAGCACAGGTGTTCTGATAGGAGCTTCTTTGGGAGTCAGTTTTATCAGTGAATTGTGGATCAAAGAATCGAAATTTGCGGAGTTTTGACTCTCACTCAGGCCCAAGCTGTCTAACTTTTCCTTGACAATCTTCAGCTGAATCTTCTTTATAGAAGTCATAAACAGCTGAAATTCTTGCTTAGTGCAGTCATTGCACCCAAACACCAACCTGATACACTGACTTAAAACTTTGTCAGCAGAGACTTCCAAGTCCAAATCGAATTGTGGGTTGCTTTGAAGATTAACAAAAAATATTAGTAATTCCTTCACAATACGTTTGTCTCTGCTCTTCAAATTCTCTATAATCGGGAGCAATTGATCGCTAACGATGGCTCGGTCTATGACTTTCTTTGTAATCAACATGTCGAACGTTTTTATTGTTTCCAACTTCGTGGAGAGTATAGTTGTAGTCTTGAACACTTGACAGAGCAATGGAAAGAGTGTGTTCTTCATGTAAGGGAACTCAAACCCTGGTGCAACTAACGAGAGTTTTTTGAGGAAAGTGTCCTGAAGCGCTATTTGATCTTCCTTAGTGTCCACGTCTTTTGTGACTTTTTCCAAGGGTGCCAAACAAAAGTCGGACAAATCCTTGACTATGTCAACGACAGCTTTTTGGGAAAGCTTCTTTGACATGGTGTCAATGTTGTTCACCATTGATAGTCTCACCTTTACTGAAGTTTTGGCAAGTTTCATGAGTGGACTCTCCGATTTTTTGGACCCTTTGTTGTTCATGATAGAATCACATATTCTATCCAGGAATGACAAATTCAGCAAAGACTTTCCAATGTCGAACACCACCTGTAACATTTTGCTTATGTAAAGGTCGGTTTCTAAGTCCAATGTTTTGCTGGATTCCAAAAGATTTATTTCAAACTGTATGGACTCAATGAGCAAAGGTAAGAGCTTCGCATTACGGAAAGTATTCGGTAACAGTGATAAAATATCATCCGAGCTGAGAATTCCATCAAGAAAAATGATTTTTTCTTCTTTGCTCTTAGTTGTGAACTCATCAATGAACCACATTAGCTTGATCAAGCTGCCATTGAAGAAATCGGAATCCATAAACTGATCAATGGACATTCTATCGTTTGGGAACCTGGCTAGTAAATGCATCATAATTGGATACAAAGATTCAGGAATTTCTTTGAGTAAATACTTGAGCTCCGCTGGTCTATGATTGTAAAACTTTTGTTCGAACTTTCTGAGCTTTCTTTTATAATCAGAGACATTACTTATGTCTGGGCAATTGATGATATAGTCCCCTTTGTTGTATAAGTAGAATATCATCATTCCTAATGACCAGACATCATTGGCGGTCGACAACCTCTCTGAATGGTCATCAATGACAAGTTCTGGCGCAATGAAGTTGAGATTATGATTTGCGTATTCAATCACAGATGAGTTGCTCATAATGTAGTAATTACGCTGGTCTTGGGCATTCATCTCGCTCAAATTCTGAAGGAATTTAAATCCCGCAAGTTTCCAGTCCCCCTGTTGATTAACAAATACCGAGGACGGCTGTACATTCAAGTGTATGGTCGAACAAAAATCATGCAAAAACTGCAAACCTTTACAAATCTCTAACAACCCTTTTTGAATGCTTAGATGGTTTTCATCATTAAGCGATAATGACGAAAGATTACCAAAGACAGGCTCTGTTGCAAAGAGGAACTTAGACTTGGTCTCCTCTAGCACCTCAAGAACCGTAAGAATCTGAGGGTGCTTTAGTTTGGTCAAGTTGGAGATTTCTGATTTAATCTGCTCGTAATATTCGCTGATGATGACCTTGGGATTTCTCGTGTTAGAAGACTGTGAGCACAAGCGGTTGACATGCGATTCAAGCTTATACTTATCGAGAATGAAAACCGAAGCCAGCTTTCCATTCTGCCGGTGTTTGGCTGGATAAACTGACCAGAGCTCTGATGTAAAGGAAGAATTGTCGGAGACGTTGTAAATACCCCTAATTCCGGTTTTGAATACTGACTTGAACATTTATCTGGTCGAGGAGTAATATTTCGTGAGGTTTGAGCTCTTCCCGCGGGTGGGGTGCGTCGAATGCCCTGTGATGTGATTTGCGCGTATTGTGCAACCTAAGATTAGCTGTTAGTGAATAATAGTTCTGATGAGCTGTGTTCCATAATGAATGTTGAAAAAGCTTTAATTTGAGTCTTGCTTGTATTCAAAAAAAATTATCGGAGATGGTGAGTGGCATTTTTGATTATTCTTGTGAGAATGATTAACTGCAAAAAGTGATAAATTTCATCGAGCAACTAAAAATCAGATTCACCGGATATTCACAGAAGAAACAGTGTGAACGGTATATAAGACAAATGAATCTGCACAAATTTATAGGATTAGCAGTAAATGAATTTGGTACGTAGAAATGTTCACATGGACGTGTGCACGTGACGCAGTGTTGAACCCAACTCGCATTACTTCTCTTTCAATCGACGTCATGGAGCTTATAGAGGAAAGATACACGAATTCAGCCGACAGGTTGGACAAGCCTTCACAGTACTTGATTAGGAAATGTATCCGGAGAGCCAACTTTGAGAACATTGCCAAATCTATTACCCTGAGAACCATCTACGTTGGTAACTTGACTCACTTCACCACGGAGGAGCAGATTCACGAGCTATTTTCCAAATGCGGAACTATAGATAGAATCATTATGGGTCTCGACAGAAATAAATTGACTCCATGTGGCTTTTGTTTCGTCATATATAAGTTGGAGGGAGGTTCCTTGAATGCCATGAAGTTTTTGAAGGGAACCTATTTGGATGGCCAGAATTTGGAAATTGACTTGGATCCCGGATTCAGAGAAGGGCGGCAATTTGGACGTGGAATATATGGAGGACAAGCTTCGCAAGAAATGGAGCAGAGTGGATTCGGTGGTGGTTACGGAGGAGGTTTCAGAGGCGGTATGCGTGGAGGTTTCAGAGGCCGCGGGAGAGGAAGAAGTGGATTCAGAGGAAGAGGAGGCGGTTTTAGAGGAAGGGGTGGCGGTTTCAGAGGAGGCTTCAAGGATAGTTATGCGCCAGATAATAGGTGAGGCTTGCTGAGCTGTTAGGATTTGTGGGAAGAATTTAGGAACATACTAGTCAATACAATTCGAAATTGAGCTAATTGAGCAATTCCTAGGTATATTCTGGTAGCTAAAACTTATTAAAGTGGAACTCTAGACAAGCAGATGAAATTCAAAGTCAACGCCGGATCCACATATTTGGTAAGACTAAAGTGTGCGTTTTTCCCGGTGTTCATCTTTGGATATGAGAATATCAGCAGTAGACTTTGCTCTAAAAATCAGCCTGTTATCATTTAAGGCAGAGCAATTCCCTAGTTTCATCACCAAAGTAACGAAAAACAGCACAATTATCAAGGGAAGAGCCACAATTAGGGCTAGAAAGAAAAACAAAATGATAGAAAAAGCCCCCACATAGCAAAATACAAATATAGCAATGAAAGTCAAGAAATAAGTGCTCTGGCTTGTGCTGAGGAGAAAAAACGAACTGGAGTCTCGATTTAAATCTAGGGATAGATCAAGATAATCAAGAGCTTTATCCAAGGAGTCCAAGTGTTCACTGTCTGTCTCATTGAGAGCCCATACGCTTTTTGAAAGTGCTGGCATACTCTAAAATGCCTTATAATATTGCTATTTCTAGGTGAGAATACACAAGCTTCCTATATCCGAATCAAGCTATGCTCAAGGAATTCCAGATCTCTTTGTCTCAGGCAAATTTGTTCCGAGCGGCACTGATGGGTGCAAACTAGTTCCGCATTATTCTCTGAAAGTACAGACTGCACAACTCTGCAGTAATAGTGACAGGGCTCAAATGCACTTCGACGGTTATTCTCATACAGCTGGTTGCTACTTTTAATTTTGGGTATTCAAAATAATTTTTTTTATCCTGCATTCTATTTCTGTATCGCCCAGAGGGTGTATACTCAAAGGGGACGTGACGGCTAGGCCACACACGCAAAGTAGTCGTCGACTTTGAACCCCGAATTGTAGCAGTAATTATCTTCATAACATATGTTGCTAATGTAGGAGCCGTTTTTGCAATCTGGGACATACGGGTTGCTCCTGTACACATGGTTTGTATACAACTGAGCGAAGTCAACATCCAGTTGATTGGCTAAACGCTTGAGGACGAATTCATCCCAGAAAGTTGCGTTCAAGGGAGCGCTTTTGGGCCATTTACCCTCTGGATCATAAGTGTCACGAGGAGAATATTCAAACAACCACACCGGCTCTTCAGGTCCGCTTACCCAAGTCTCATTCAAAGGCGTATAGTAGTTGTAAACGTTGACGATGTTAAACGACTCATCCTCAACTTCGTAATATCTCCATGATGGGTTAGATGGACCAAGAGGGGTAATAGACTGGGAAATCCAGGCCATGTTGATGGGGGTAGAATCGTTCGAGTAAAGGATCTTAAACTGGTCCTTGTGTGTATGGCCATAGAAGATATTAGCAATAGTGTAGGGTGAAAACCGCTCAACGATTCTGGCAAAGATGTTGGATTGAATTGGGAGTGCGTCAGTGTCACCAGCAGGGATGTGAGCCAAGATCCACACCCTCTGGCCCTTCTTCTCACTTTCCACTAATTCATCAATCAAGAACTGCCACTGTCCGAAGAGATCGGGCTTGTTTTCCATGTCAATAAAAGAATACAAGTTTTTCTGGTAATAGCAGTTGGAGTTCAACGAGATGACTTTGAGACCACGCTGGGTGGTTGTAGAAAATGCCGAGTAATGAGAAGACATTTCTGCTTTTAAAGATTCGTTCAACCACCCATTTGAAGTCCACAGCTTGGCAATCAATTCGTCATTCCAATGGTAAACTGACTCATTTAAAGTGACGTTGTTTAATCTGTGAGGAGCCAATTGCCCATAAGGAAAAGTATCATGGTTGCCCAAGGTTGGGTATATAGGAAGGCCTTTCAAGTAGTATTTCATAATTCCATACGACCTCAATTCAGCAAACTTGGTCACGTTAGCATCACAGTGTGCCACATCATGATCTACAATGTCTCCCGTAAAAATAGAAAACTCAAAGTTCTTGGACTGAGAGTGAGAGGCTATGTAGATCAAACTGTTGTTGAATAATACTTCTGGTGGGTCGCATTCATAGTTTCCAAAAGTGGATGCGGGTGTATGGACCCAATTCCAGCCTCTGTTTTTCGGAAAGTTTTCGTAGTCACCTGGGTGGAAGGTCTCATTATCGTAAAAAGAACCTGGGTAGAAATTAAGAGCAATCGAGCTTTTGGCTCCTGTATCTTTGTAGACGTTTGTGAAGTTGTATTTGGAGCCAGTTAACTCCTTATTAAATGATTCCGGTAAACAGCACAATCCTTGGGAACAGTTAGCCTCCAGGCCGACCTGGTAGCGTAATTCGTCGTGAAAATCGGAAATATGTAACACATTGAACAAGTTCCTATTTTGGTTTTTGTACTCTGGTTCTGAATGGTGCATTTGCTGTTTCTCGGGCCACATAGAGTCCAAATCGATAATCAGAGATAATTCGGGGGTCTGGGGAGCCTTACAATACTTTCCCTTGTAGTAACAGTACGAGTCAAGAGTCAACTTGGAGGACACGTTCATATGCCTTATCATTTGAATAAAGTCGTTGGAAAAAAGGTTGATCGAAGTCGTACTTTCGAAGCTATCTCCGGCAAAGCTGTCAGCGTCCGTATTTTGAGTATTGGTGTAGATGAAAAAGTCCACGAAGTTGCAGTCTTTATCTTTGTTACTATTCTCCAGGAGACAATACTCATACAAAATCAAAGCAACAAGATGCTCGTACCCGGGATCTTTCTCAACTATGCTCTTGGCGAACTTCACCTTGTGGTGACATTTCTCACAGGAAGTACCATTGAAGTTCTTCAACTCCAGCAATTTAGAGGTGAGGTAATCAGTTTGTTCAGTGGACAATTGTGGCAAGAGTTCATCAATAATGGAGCCCTGTGGTGTTTGCCTGCTTTGAATCTGTTTCTGGATTGAATCAATATTATCGATGATACGAGCCACCACAAGCCCCAAGTAAATGGGTGTGAAAAGGAACCAAAGCATGCTTTAGTTGTGCGAGGGCGGAAACTCAGTCTATATAAAGCGAAGAAAGATCACAATGGCTTGAAAAATCAAAGGTATCTGTGCCAAGATGAGTTCCAGGGGCTAGAAGGGTTGTTCCTTTATACCTTATAATGCAGAGGTCTGGGAACTATAAATACCGAAGAATTGAATTGCGCGCCACGTGGTTGCGGTGCACGTTGTTATGCGGACACATATCCAATAAATGTATAAGTTTTATTAACTATTCATTGTTTCGCATTTCCGGTCATTAAATTCTGGTGCCTATTGTTCTGCTTTAAAACAAACCTCGTTTAGGCTGAACTGACATATTCTGGGTGTCCGATTCATAAGTTCGTTTTGGTTCCTTCGCAGCCAGATTTGATTTAGGTGATCAACCGAAGGGCTGACTCACCAAGTAGTTGGGCTTGTGAAGTGTGTCTATGTATTGCTCGGATCATCTGAAGACGAATTAAATTTTCTCACACACCAGAGAAGTCACTTCTATCATGTCTTTAGTTGCAAAATTCCGCGTGCACGTAAGCGCACCAATAGGAGAACAATAGGAGAACACCAGGTCATTAAGTTTTAAGGACACATTCCATACAGGTAAATGACAAGAGATTACAGATAGACACTTTTTTTTGTCGTTTTTTGCATTCATCAATTTGGTTTTTAATCTCTACTATTGATTAATTTCAATCTATTAAATAAATTAGGCCCACTAAGTCTGCTTCTTCTCAGAGTCTGTAGCGGATGCAGAGTCTGTATTAGTGTGAAAAAACTCTTTCTCATCCTCATTAGTAACTGGAGTGGGCTCTGGGTCGGTATTCGAATTGTATAGCACGATACCGTTTTGTCTAGCGAACTTCCGTTCCTGCCTCTTGTAAAAAAACAACACAACTAAGGTCCAAAGACACAAGCAGAAGGCACTCGTGGCCGTGAATGAGTAACCCTTCAAGAATCTTGGAGCCTCCTTCGTCTTCCACACGATCACAGACATCCAAGCGGTGGAGGCTTGGGCCAACATGTTCATGACTACCAAAACAACCGCACGTTTCTGAGCATCTCTTCGGCAAATATCATTCTGCCACGAGTACAAGACGGGAGCCATGGCCCAGCCAAAGTACTGCATACACCATGCAAACCACTTGGCCCTCTCAGGCACCTTCCAAACTGCCAAGATGACGTTACCCGTAATGTTGAACACCTGCGAAAGGAAAATGGCTGACCAACGGGATTTGAACAAATCGGCATACATGCAGGTCAAGAAGAGCCACAAGATTCCAAGCCCGGGCGTTAAAGCACTGTAGTCTTGAAGCTCTCCTGCGCTGAATCTACCGAGTGACTTCAACCACAAGATATATGCACCCGAAGCACCGTTACTGTTGTTCCAACATAACATGTTCCAGAAGGCCAAGACGTAGAATTCCCACGAAGTCAAAATCAGCTTCCAAATATCCTTCGAAACTAAGGATTTGAACAAGTGCATCTGGGGTCTGCCTGCAGTATGGTTTTGTTTGAGCTTCTTTCTTAACAACCGGATCTCGTCATCTGTCAACCAGATAGAGTAGCAGTCCGTGGGCGTGCCAGGAAGCATATAAAAGCCAATTATACCGACGGCCACAGAAACAACACCATCAATGATAAAAATCCACCTCCAGGCCTCCAAGTTCCCCACACCTTCAAAGGCACGCATAATGGCACCAGAAACTAATCCAGACGTAAGCACACCCAAATATTGACCAATGTAGTAAACCATGGAGCGGCGGGCAATCATGGCTGGGTTGAAAATAAATGTTCCGAAAAGGTACTGGTACGCCAAATACGACGGTGCCTCGAATACACCAATGAGAAATCTAATGGCCTTGAGTTGACCCACGGTGCTCACCTTGAAAGTACCAATGGTTAAGGCACTCCAGCAGAGGTCCAAGCAAGGCAATACGTAGTTCAAAGGAAGACCATATAACGCATACATGAAGGGGATCTGGAACACGATGTTTCCCACGTTAAAAAGCACCTGCGTATTAACCAAGTCGTTACCTTTCATACCAATGGACTCCTTCAATCCACCCACGTATGCATTGTTCAAGTTTGTTTGATCAAGATACTTGACCCAGTATGCCATCAAAGAGTAAAAGGTCAAGAGAATATCAATTTTCCACATGAGCTTCCTCTCAGCAGGTGTGTCGTTTTCGTCAAACCATTTGTACCATTTATGGTTGGAGCGGGTGAACTTGTTCCAGCGGTACTCATACTCGTCAAAAAACCGCCACCACGGTCTGTTGGCCTCATCTCTATACTCCAACAATTCGGGAGCTTCTTTGGTTTCCACCTCGTAGTTGTTGTCCTGCAAGCCTATCTTCTGCACTTCGGAGTCTGCTTCCACAATTTCTCCATTTTCGTCAACGATTCTTCTGACAGGGATAAAACCCCACTTTAGTCTGCTCAAAGGCTCTTTGAGAAAAGACATCAAGTTAATAACCGAAAAAATTTAGACTTGCATTAGATGGAGATATAGATACATATATATGTGGCGGGCATGAGCCCCGCTCACGTGACGCGCCTGTCATCGCCGGTTCCGGCCCCGTAAATGAGTCATCGGTGACTTTTAAATGCTTTAATAATTATTTTCTTCTTTAGGTTCCGGAACTACTTCTAAGCTACACTAATTCTTGATACTAGTATAATCCTCTGGTTTTTTGCACACCAATTTTGGCTCAACTCCACATTCTCGCTTACTCCGGAGTCCGATGCTCTTCGCATACTTCGTAAATTGCGAGGTGTGGCTTTCACTACAACCAGAGAAGTATATGCACACCTAATAAATGTTATTCTCATACTAGCAGCCAAGGGCTATAAATTTCCGGTTCTGAGAGTCACCAATGGAATTATGCCTTGATTTTTCAAGGAAAAGGTACTTCTAGAAAGTCGTAATGTCGTATTACAGAGTATGGGTAGGTTATAGGCTTGTAGGGAGTGCATGCGAAGCGGAAATGGACGCAGGGCGGAGGAGTGCTGCGTGCTCTCACTTTTTCGGTTGCATGGTCAGTGCAACCTCACTTACGACAGAGTCAGACTGTGAGAAAACTAGTGCATCGTTATAAATTTAGAAATTCAAACAAAAGTTAGCACTATTCCGTCTTCTACAACAGTCTTTCTAAAGTTTTTTCCAGTCAGGAAATTTGTAAGCATAGTCACTAATTTTAAATAAAAGAGACCGGAAATATGGGGTGGTTGGGGATACTACCAAGCAACAGCCAAATTTCTAGGAGGCGCCGTGCGCTTCTACGGCCTTTTTCGCCAAGAAGTAAAAGCAAATAACTTAATGACATAAAAAAGATTGCAGCACCACAATTTCACATGGTCTGCCACTTCATTACTCATTGTGGCCCTAAGTGGCCCGACTAACGTTGATCGGGCAGGAAACAGTATTTTCCACTTGATATGGCCACATCCAAACTGTTAGACTTCGACAGGAGACGCGCGCTGTCGGTCTATATATTGAACCTATTCGTTACGTCCTAAAGTTTAACATGGTATGTATTGAAACTAGAATAGTCGAGAAACTCCCTGGTTAGTCCAAGGAGAGGAAAACCCCACTGTTATATACGCTGGGTGTATGCAATCTTGCGCAAACATGAAACATGTGTAATATGCAGGTGTTACCCGACCGGGATACCTTACATCTCGGTATCCGAATTGGACTTCATTTCCCAACACAAACATTGTAGACTTCGTTACCCAACCAAGATACCTTACATCTCAGCTGTCGAATTAAAAGATGTTTCCTAAAAAATAGTGTTAGGATCGTCTGAGCTCATTCATGACAAAAAATCCTATGCTAGCGCAAGCTGTTAATTACCGGTTTCATATCTTTATGATTTCACGATACTTTACTCAATTTGAAAGAATGGCAAAGACTGATTTTTTTTATCAAAACTAAAGGACTGTTCCCATTTTACACTTATTCAGAATCCGCAAATTACAACGAATATAAATTTCATCAGAGCATTTTGAAGTGTTTGTCGAGAATGAAGACAAAAAGCAGAATGTAACGTGCATTTGCACCTGTGCACCAGCGTCATTAACTCCAACTGCGCTTATCTATACATAATAAAACATCCGTCACTACTCAAAATGTCCCAGCCACTGAGAAAGAAACTTCTTTTAATGGGCCGTTCCGGGTCCGGAAAGTCATCTATGCGTTCCATTATATTCTCCAATTACTCTGCCTTTGATACACGCCGTTTAGGTGCCACCATAGACGTCGAGCACTCTCACTTGAGGTTTTTGGGCAATATGACGTTAAACTTGTGGGATTGTGGGGGACAAGATGCTTTTATGGATAACTACTACACGACGCAAAAAGATCACATTTTCAAAATGGTACAGGTATTGATTCATGTGTTTGACGTGGAGTCCAAATCCATCAATAAGGATATTGAGATCTTCGTCAAAGCGCTCACGAATTTGCAGAAGTTTAGCCCGGACGCCAAAATCTTTGTTTTGCTACATAAAATGGACTTGGTTCAGTTGGATAAAAGGGAGGAGTTGTTTCATATTATGATGGAGAAGTTACAGAGGATCTCGAACCCGTTCCAGTTCAAACTAGTCGGGTTCCCTACATCCATTTGGGACGAGTCCCTTTACAAGGCATGGTCGCAGATTGTGTGTTCATTAATTCCCAATATGAACTTGTTTAATAGCACATTGTTAAGATTCAACGAGGTTCTTGAAGCGGAAGAAATCATTTTGTTCGAGAAAACCACGTTTTTGGTGATTTCACTGACAGCGTCAATCCAACGACAGAAACAGGGCTTCAACCTCTCAAACATTGATGCGTTGGATCCCAAAAGGTTCGAAAAGATTCTGAATATTATCAAGACGTATAAGCAGTCTCTTTATAAGCTCCGGTCGAACTTCACCAATTTGGTGATTCGCGGGCTGAATGGGTCGCACTTCTACATTGATTTCCTCACGGACAACTTATTTATTATGGTTGTTTTGAAAGATCGGAGTAGCGAGGAAAATTACTCAAATAGACAGGAGGATTTGTTGGTTTTGGAAAATATCAAGGATGCAAGAAAGTGGTTTGAAAAAATCGAGAGCGGCAAGTGAGCTTCTTTTTTTGCTCTGCTCTTGGCGAGTTGGTGTTTATTTTATATCAATCACAATGTCATTTTAGATATTGCCAAAAGCGTGACATAATTAAGATTGCCTTGTCGGCAGAGTCACAATGACCGAATAATGTTACAGAAGAGGCGTTGTACTACAAATCAGGTAACATGTCACAGGAATTATGTTGCATAATGATCGGTAGTATCATATTACCGAAAGATCGTAATATACTACAAAAGTTTCAGGTTTTATGTTAGAGGATACTACGGAAAGGAGAGTGCTATTTCAGGAATCACGATATGGAGAGATCAAATACCAAGTCACAGAAAGACAAGATGGCTATGTTACAGGTTATTATAGAAACACCGCGTTCTATGAAACCAAAAGATGCAATTGTTGAGGATGTTACAGAAGATACCTAAGGAAATATTTCAGGGAAATGGTGCAGCATGTTAGAGAGAGCGAATAATCGATCAAGGGTGAAACCTTGGCACTCGCGACGGACAATCCGAGACGAGCTTGCATCAGAAGAATGAACCGCAAGTGCGCATCAGCCTTAGACCTATTACAGTGTTTTTCAAAACTATTCAAACCAGCGCGGCAAAACGATTCAAACCACACTAGCAAAATTAAACAAACCAATAA